>CM076581.1:657266894-657679416 GCA_034641835.2 Pinus albicaulis
CAAACCTGAGACCTCCAAGTTCCAAGCACACGTCTTCACCATTGTACCGCACATGTTGTTCCTTACTATACTATGGTATTCACTTTGTTTTATTGTAACATGTATTACGTAATGGGGGAAGGGGGCTGAGGTCTAGCCCCAACCTTGGTCACTACCGAAGGTGGGACCATGTGAGGGAGTCTAGCCCCACTCCCCCACCCCCAATGTTCGTAATAATTGCCCTTGAACAATAAATTCCAACTCGCCATATGTGTCCACAGTTAATTATAAGTCTAAGGTCCTCAAACCACTAAATTTTTTATATAAAAAATGTTTTATTAACCATATTTAGTATGGGTCAGAATTCAATTTTTAAGCCCGATTGAAAAAATTAAGACACCAATAGTTTCAACCAATTATTGGAAAATTTGGTGCTCAGTTAGCTGAATTCTGTGCGGATTTGTAGGATGGTGCGGGATTTTTGGGAAAATGTGGAGAGAATAGTACAAAAACTTGGGGAAGTCATAGCTAAGTCAATTTTTTTAGTAAATTTGATGCATAAAGAGGGTACACATGCATTTTGGGCATTCTAAAGCTGATGGAACATGTTTCAGAGCTGTTTGAGCATTGTAAACATATGTAATCATAATTTTGAGCATATAATAGAAGAGGTCCAAGCCATTGGAGCTGGACCAAGGAGACGTAGCCCAGAAGGGGTGAAATCCTTCATCATGTACTGTTGTGTTACTATTTATAGTGATATTCATGTATGTTAGATGTTTTTGTTCAATGTTTTTCTATGTTAATTTTCTCATGAAGTTAACATAAAAAATCATGTTAAACTTGTAATTAACCTCATAATCCTCAAGCCCTTTTTTTATATTTAGATGAGATATTAGCATAAAAAACACTAAATTCTCATTCAGATCAATTTGGTATCAAAGCACTATGTTTACTTGTGCAAGGAATATTTAATTTTTTTAAAAGTGTTGAAGTGCTTACAAGGTTGAAGCTCAAAAGAGGAGAAGGAAATCTTGTGGTTGCAGGTTCTGTAGTTGGAGCAAGGAGAATGAGGGCACAATTTCCATAATCTGCACCACAAGGTTCACCTCCAATTACAGTAGAAGCTTTAGTAAGCATGTCTCATTAAGGAGGAAATGATAACATTTCAGAGGATGAGAATGCTTTTAGGAAGGATTTCTTTGACATGACAGAGATGGTGAAGGTCCTCTAAGAAGAGAGGAACACAAGGTTGCAAGGTGAAAGCTACAGGTATCGAAGAGGAGAGGGTTCTTCAGGAGGAGAAGGAAATGTAAATGGTGATAAGCTACCATATACTCCACAATCATCCTCACCACCATCTTCACCTTTATCTTCATCCTTCCACTACAACAACCCTTACTCATACACATTAACCTACCTCAAAAGGAATTGGTAAAATACCCCTGTTAAACCTATTTATTAGATGCCTATGTATAATGGTGAAGTGAATGAAAATAAGTTTGAAAATTGGGTTCATCAGTTGGAGGTCTACTGCAGAATTGAAAAATGTCAAGATCATGATACAGAGATTCGACTAGCTTCCTTGAGACAAGAGGGTGCAACACTAGTATGGTGGGAAGCCAATACACAATATGAAATTGAAAAACATTGTAATATCTCACTCTCTTGTTCTAATTTAATTTCTACAACTAAAAGACAATTTTACCCTCTAACATATATGAAAAAATCCATCATGAATTGGCAGAACTTTAGACAACCTAAAGGTCAAAGTGTGCAACACTGCACTTAGGAATTTAGAAAAAGAGCTCTTATGCTAGGTGTTTATTTGCATTCACAAGACACATTTTTGAAGTATATAGGGGGCTTACATAGCTACCTTAGGCATACTATCCTTATGCTCAATCCCACTAGTCTAGATGAGTTTTGTGTGCAAACCACTCACCTTGAGGAAAGAGGGAAAAAAATTCCAGAAGAGGGTAAAAAGAATCCATTTAAGGGTGGAGAGAAATGAAAGGGTTTCAAGGGAAATGGAAAGAAAAATGCATCTGTTAAAAAGGAAGGAGAGAAAATGAAATGAAAACATTGTTCCAAAGAGGGTTATGATGAATACCATTGTTGGAAGATTCATCCAAAGATGAGGCCTAATAAATTCAACAATAAGGGAAAACAAAAAACAATTGCAACCACTCAACAATATTTGGGGTCAGAATCGTATGATAAAAATAAAATTATAGCCATGGGTATGAAAGGAAAGCAATCCATTCCAAGCACTAGTTCATCAAATTGTCACACTATTACTCCAAATGAAAACACAAGGGTTGAATTATTCCATGTCAGAGTTATTTCAAAAAAAAAAAAAATTGACACAATATTATATAGTGGGTCTCAAGCCAATTTGGTATCTAAAGACTTAATCAAGAAATTTAATCTTGAAACCATTACTCATAACAAACCATCTCCATTGGGTTGGATATGCAAGAACAAAAAATTTGCAGGTGACAAGAAAGTGTATTCTTCAGTTTGAAATCACAACCAACCTCATTGACGAAGTTTAATTAGATGTTGTACCACCTGATATTTCACGAATTTTTTTGGGAAGTCCTTAGCTCTATGACAGAAAATCCATCTTCTATAGCCATGAAAGCAGGTACCACTTACTCAAAAATGGTGTGGAGTATATTGTGATAGATCATCATAAGAAACTAAATCTTTCATTAGTTAATGGAGGGAAAATGAAAATACTAGTGAATTTAAGCAAGAATTTTGCGCTTCTTATTATTAAGCCAAAGATTATGTTGATTCTGAAGCATTTCAAGGTTGTGATGCAAAGTTAAAATATGATTTGATTGAAGTGGTTAATCAAAATAATGAGATTTTTCATGAGCCAAAGGGGTTACCTCCCAAGAGGGGAATCGAGCATGAAATACAGTTGCAACAAGATTGTCCTCTTCCTAACATTGGTATCTATAGGATGTTTGTGATGGAGAGTGCTAAAATCAAAAATAAAAATTAAGAGCTATTAGAAAAAGGGATCATTTGACAAAGTAATTCGCCATGCGATTCACCTATTATGTTGGTTCAAAAGAAGGATGGAACATGGTGCATGTGTGTACATTTCCATGCATTGAACAAAATTATGATAAAAAACCATTACCCACTTCCTAGAATAGATTATTTACTTGATAAATTGAAAGATGCAAAGTATTTTACTAAGTTGGACTTAAGGAGTAGTTACCATCAAATTAGAATTTCTGAAGGTGGCATTTGGAGGACATTATTTAGAAGAAATCAAGGTTTGATTGATTGGATTGTTATGCCTTTTGGTTTATGTAATGTTCCTTTTGCCTTTATGTGTGTGATGAATGATGTGTTGAGGCCGTTTTTTGATGAGTTTTTCATATTATACTTAGATGATAAATCACTCGTTGAACATGTCATGGATGTAATAAAAATACTTGATGTCTTAAGGAAAGAACAATTGTTTTGAAGATGTCAAAATGTGAGTTGGTAAAATTTCTTTGGTGTACTTGGGGCATATTGTTGGAGGACTTGAGTTGAGGATAGACCCCTCTAACATTGAGGTCATTGTGAATTGGCCAATTCCCAAGACAACCACTGAGGTAAGAATTTTTTTGGAGCATCCCAATATTGGAGGAAGTTTATTTCTAAATTCTCTTCTATCGCAACTCCTTTGCATGCATCGACTAGTGTGGAAAATATCTTCTAGTTGGGAGGAAAGAAAAAATAATAATTCAATCCTTTAAAGAGAAGATCATTTCAGCCCCAGTACTTGCACTACTGGGACTTGAGACAACCTTTTGAGATTCAAACTGAATCAAGCGACTATCCCATGGTGCAGTCCTTATGCAACATGGTAAGCCCATTTCATTTCATTCAGAAAATTTCAATGGTGTAGTGATTAACTATCCTACTTATGACATGGAGCTTTATGCGTTGGTTAAAATTTTGAAAAAGTGGAAACACAACTTGATGGGAAAGGAAACCATCATACACACTGACCACCAACCATTGCAATACTTGCAATCGAAAACGAAGTTGCAGCAATCAAGGCACTTTCGATGGATGGGTTTATTACAACAATTCCACTTGGTCATCAACTATAAGAAATGTATTTACAATAAGGTTGTTGGTATGCTTTCTAGGCCTATTGTTAGTGCAGCTAATTTACTTAAGAATAAACTTGTTTTGCATGAAATTTATGTTGAATGATATGCCTTTGATAACGAATTTCAAGATGTTTATGCAAAATTGAGTCAAGGAAATGAAGAAGAAGAATTGGATTACCATGTACATAATAACTTGTTGTATCATTTGGGAAATCTTTGTACTCCATAGGGGGAGAGAGTGAATGTCATAATGGAAGCACATAGTTCTCTTGTTGTTGGACATTTCGGTGTGAGAAAAATAGAGGCACATATTCAAAGGTATTGTTATTGGCCTCGTATGCTTGAAAGTGTGTCACGTTTAATTAAAGCGTGTTCATTATGTGCAGCTAGTTAGCCTACCAATAGGAAGTTAGGATTGTACACACCACTTCATGTACCTTCACATCCATGGGAGAGTGTTTCTATGGATTTTGTAGGAGGTATTCCTTTGTCAAAAAGAGGTCATGATTATCTGTATGTAATTGTGGATATGTTCAACAAGATGTCTAGATTAATGTCATGTAAAAATAAAATCACAGCTAAACAAACAACACACTTATTCTTTCAGCATATTTGGGTTCATTTTGGTTTGCCGAATCCATTTCTAGTGATCGATATTCTCGATTTGTTGGGAATTTTTGTTCAAGTTTGTGGGACTTGATGGACACCAAGTTGAAAAAGAGTGCAGCCTTTCATCCACAAACAAATTGTCAAACCGAGGTGGTCAATCGAATATTCATACATCTTCTTCGATGATATGGCAGTAAGCATGGTAAGTTGTGGGATCAGAACTTGCACTACATTCAACATGCTTACAACAGTGAAAAACACTCCTCTACACAAACATAGCCATCGAGGGATGTCTTAGATACTTGCCAAGATTGCCATTGGATTTAGTTTTTGGGAAGGATGTTGTTATTGATGGCCATAGCGACACAGACAAAGCCAATAATTTCATATAAAAAATCCAGTTGATACATCAAATAGTTCAAGCTCAACGTGAAAAGAGCCAAGGCAAGTAAAAAGAAAAGCATGAAAATCATCATGTAGATCACAAGTTCCAAGTTGGTGATGAATTCTTGCTTCACATTAGCAAAGAGAGGCTTCAAGGAGAAGGTAAAAAATTGAAACTAATCTATTATGGTTGCTTCCGAATTTTGGAAAAGATTGGTGAAAATTCCTTCAACTTAGATTTCCCTTCATACATGAAAATTTACTATGTTGTTAATGTTGAGAACTTGAGGTTGTATGAGCCTCCATTGATTGAAGATCAAGGAGAGCATGTTCAGATTCCTTCCATTGAATATTTTTCTCCGGAATACCTTGATGAGCTTTAATAAGACACAATTCTTGATAGAAGAACAATGACATCAAAATGAGGGAGTGTAGACTACATTCGTGTGGGGCTCAAAGGCAAAAATAAAAGCAAGGCCAAATGGATAAAGATTAGAAATGTGAGGGTTATGTACCATCATCTGCCAAACAACTGAAAGTGATCTTTTGGGGTCCAAAATATTCTGATGGGGAGGAGTGATGAGGTGCTAAAAATTATGCTAAAAAATGAAACTTGTCAAAATGGCATGGAACTTGAACCACCAAGTAGATCTCGTCATTCTGAATCTAGTGCAACTTGTTTCATGTAAAACCAACACCATATGCTCCCCGAAACGTGTTTTTTCCACTTTCTCGAACATGAAAATTAAAAAATATATGCAGGACAACCCAATGAGAAGTCTGTACAACTCACTAGGCATGCCAATGTGGAAATTTGACTATGTAGTTTGACTTTATAAATGGTTTTCCTTGTCAAATCATGTGGTTCCAAGTGGCCCAAGAAGAGGCCACCACATGGCAGCACAACATGCCACAAAATTTTGGGTTAAGTCGGAGCAATAGAAGCAGGGGTTGGACTCGCGACCTCCAAGTTCCAAGCACAAATCTTCACCATTGCACCGTGCATGTTGTTCCTTCCTATACTATGGTATTCACTTTGTTTTATTATAACATGTATTTCGCAATGGGGCGAGGGGGCCGTGGTCTAGCCCCAACCCTCGTCACTACTAGACGAGGGACCATGGGTGGGAGGCTAGTGCTACACCCCCCCCCAATGGTCATAACTGTTAACAGTTAACAATAAATGCCAACCCACCATATGTGTCCACAATTAATGTGAAGCCCTCAGTCCTCAAACCGCACATTTTTTTAATATAAAAAAGCTTTTATTAACCATATTTAATATCGTTCGAAATCCGGTTTTAAGATTTATTGAACAAATCAAGGCACTGAAAATTTTGCCTTATTTTTCGCAAAATTGGAGCTCAGTTTGTTGAATTCTGGGCGTATTTGTAGGGTGGTGCCAAATTTTGGGGAAAATGTGGAGCGAATAGTGCAAAAACTTCGGGAAGTCATTTAACTAAGTCTATATTTTACCAAATTCGATGCAGAAAGAGGCTATACAAGAATTTTTGGTCATTCTAGAGCTGATTGAACATGTTCCTGAGTTGTTTGAACATTGTGAGCATATGTAATCATAGTTTTGATCATAATAGAAGAGGGCCAAGCCATTGGAAGTTACACAAAGGAGACGTGGCCCATGCGGCGTGAAATGATTCATCATGTGTTGTTTTCCTACTGTTTATGGTGATGTTCATGTCTGTTATATTTTTTCTATTGGCGTTTTGTTTATGGTCATTTCCTCATGAAATTCACATAAAAACTCATGTTAAACTTGCAATTAACCTTATAATTCTCAATCACTTTGGTTATAATCTGAATTATGTATTATCACAGCAAACACTATTATTCTCATTTAGATCAAGAATTATATCCGAAAAAGTGATCTTCACCGAGCCCTTCTTTCACCTTAACTCTGATACAATGTTGAGAGATCAATTCTTATAAGAATTAGGATTTGATTCATCTTTCTTAATAATTACTTTTGATTTAATTTGGATACAATAACTTGTTTATTTGTTTATATTTCATCTATAAACTATGAAATTAAATGTATATGAAAAAAATAAGAGAAAGAGACACAAGATGTAGACACTCAGCTAGTGAAAAACCCTTCCAATGGGAAAACCAAATCCAGCTCTTCCACTAGTAGATTAAAATCAAGATGAAACATTGCAAGACCCTTTAGACCTAAACAATGACCTCTTCCAATCAACAAGTCAACCCTTCCTTCCAATAGATGATCCTTGCCAAAGTCTTCTAGTGACAACTTCTCGGTAGTAGGTACAATCCATAATTTCAACTCCCAACTACATATTTTTGTCCCCTCGCTATAGAGTTTCTGACTTGCAGTAGATTCAAAATTTTGGCCCCAACAATAACCCAGAAATGTCGCACTCTGCAAGAGATAGATTTCCCAAGAACTCGATTTAGGTCTTCCAACTTCTTCTGTCATTCTCCAACAACTTCACTCTTTTTTTCTACTTCTACTTCTTGTAGATCAAAATTTTTTAGTGAGTGTTGCAAATAGGTCAAGCTGCCTCTCTATATATAGCCTTTCTACTCAGTCGAATTGCCCTAATTTTGGCCGAGTTCTTGAGGACAGGGCCAACTTGGTGTGGAGGTGACAAATGACCTTTTTGACTCAGAAATAATTCCTTTTAGACGAGATAAAATCCCAAGAAGGATCTAATATAAATGAGAATAACTCTATTGAATCAAGACAAAACCTACAACCATTGAATGAATGTTTTGGCCTAGAAAACATTGATCCAAGCATAAAACCCATTCTTTAATAAATCATTTTCTTTAATAATAAAATTTATTTTGACAAATATAATTATGAAGACTGACATTATTACATTATTCAACATAGACTACTTGATCTAATCCTTTAGAACTGTAAATATAGGTTTACAAAACATAGATCACTTGAACTAATCATTGAGACTTTGAAATATATATTAACAAATATACTAAATGTAAAAAAAATTCCTATGTTTAAATTTTTTTATCATCTAAAATAAATAAATGATTTCGAATTAAATAGTTAAAAGAATTATATTTAAAAGAAATTTATCTTGATATTTAAGATATATCTAAACTAGTTTAAAATAATTTCAAATTTTCATTTCAAATTTCTTCTTTTTCGTAAAGCTTTTATATTCTATATTTTTGTTTTAAAATATTACATTGGATGGGCTTGTGTGAACCCAAAATTACAGATCAATTATCTTCAACAAAATAAAATTGCAACTAAGATGCCTAATGTTGTGCCAAGGGAAACAAAAGGACTAGCTTTGTGCAAGAGAGGCACTTATACATAGCAAAAAACTTGCAAATCAATATTCATGGCCAAATAAAACAGATTAAGGTGCCATACGATAACCTGATTCCCCACGGAGGCTGCGTAGTTGGTGTGCAGCATAATAGTCACAAATTCCGAGCCTTCAATGGCTTCCAAACGCAAACAACCCTACGTTCACATTGCAGGAGAAGGTTGGGAAAATTGACGAGGCCACAATTCATGCATATTAATTTCAGTATCTGCTATAGGTGTTCCACGGTTTTTTTCAATAGCTTGGTGGCCGTGTTAACGCTAAAATTTGTTCTATCGTTACATAAATTTATAATAATAATATAAAAATGGAATGATATTTTAAATCGTATCAACTAATATGTGTAATCATCCATCACATTTAGATGTATAAATCATCGAAAACATTTAATAATCGTTGTCATCGTTTTATTTACAATTTCATGGATTGCATGAATTTCACAGCCTCACGTCATCCATGGTATTTTCAATGATTACATGCTAAGGAGATTACGTCCATTCGATGACATTTGCAATTGAAAAATTGAATTTAAATATGTCGTTTTTTAAAAGCATTTATTAAAATTGATATATGTATGGTATTGAAAAATTGAATTTAAATATGTCGTTTTTTAAAAGTATTTATTAAAATTGATATATGTATGGTATTTTAGAATTGAAGGTTTTGATCTAAGTGTGGTTGGAGATTTTATTTCGGACCCATTTTTTGGATTACCTACAAATGGGATTGGGATTTATCATCAATACGAGAATTGTGACACGTTCATTTAAAAAAAAAAAAAAACAACTATATTAATTATCATAAAAAAAGGTATATGCATATATATAGCCAACACAAACACACATTATATATAATTATATGGCTATTACTAACACTCTTTTTTATCAATACATTGTCAATCTAAAGACATGTATATTTGCTAAACTATTAAGTAGGTTAAACGGTAAGTAAATGGACATTTTACTAGGGCTTATATATATATATATATGTGTATGTATATATATAAATCTAAGCATGGCATGTCGAATAGTTTGGGTGCCACTTATGATACAATACAGTTATCCAGCGCATGATAGTCCACCTGTAGTCACATTGGTATTAATTGCCTACAGATTGCGGTGGATTTTTACTTGTAATGTGATGTACTCGTACTCTTTGGTATAAATGATGATTAATGGTGCTCATTCGAGGTCTTCTCTGGTGAAATCCCAACCCTCCATGAACTTGATCCGACGGTGGTGGAAATTTTTCCAGTTTCTCGCTTGTCATCCTTCATACTCCCTATGCATTCGCTAGACCGTTGATCTCGTGGGATGGTGTAGGTTAACCTACTTGGACCTTACCCTAACTACTGCCAAGTTTTGGAAACCCTTTGTAATTTTCTTGTTGTACTCCATCGCTCTGCAAGTCCAGGATTCTATTTTGGGATTTCGTCTCTTGCTATGGCGTGGGAGACAGTTTAACTTAAGGTTGTATACCCTTTTCCCATCAGAAGGCCAACACCTCTGCTACAGGACGGATTCACCCATATGGGTTTAAGCGATTTGTCGTTCGAACAGGTAACTATGTTCATTCGTCCACTCTGTCAGTTTAGCATTGTGTTAACAATTTATTCTCTATTTGTTCTCGTTCGCTCTCCAATGATATTACTGGTCTATTCCCTTGCAGGTTCCTCCCAAGGGTTTTCGCAGAGCTTCCTTCAACGTTTTGTGGAGTCACTGTCTGCCACAACACAGGTAAGGGCTGGATACCCCTGTGGTTATTCTCAAACCGATTTCTGTTTTCCCCAGACTCTCCATACAAAGCATTGCTTGGGTTTTTGTAGGTTTCTGTCACAGATTATATGATAAGAAACCACGGTTCCGGTTGGGTAATTTGGAAGAGAGATTTTCATCTCTTGTTCCGACAAGGAAACTTACTATTTAATGTTCTTATAATTCGATGTTCCAGTGGCCAGAGTGTGACCATTAATTGATGTAGAAGTTATGATAAGCTTAATGAACGATTCACAGTTGAACAATTTACTTGTGTTTGGTTTAGGTTAAGTTTAGGCTATTCTCTAATTTCCCGTCATTGAAAATGTAAAGAGGGACATTCTGCTTCTATTTTTATTTAAATCTCCCCACTAAGGGTTTGGTCAATCAATGCACTGTAATATTGCAATTTCTGGAATTGGAGTCCATTATATGTTTATCTTATATGAATGGGTCCAACGGTCATTTGTCTTTGTTTGAGAAAAAGGATCTTCTCAGAATGATCCCCATTTGCTAGACTATGGTAACAAACTTTAATTCTCGCTATTAAGAGGTGAATGGCACTGCGCCAAGGACCTCTGTCCACCTAGAATTTATATGTATATTTCAATTTCTTAGTAATTATGCAGGTGTACATTATTCTCTGCAATTTAACCATTTGTTCACGGACCCATGAGTAATGCGCCCTCGTTCTTGGTTCACTACTTAATTTGTCATATCATGTTATCGGCAGAGTCATTAGAAATTGTATAGCTTTCATGTTCATGTTTACTATGCTACTATTCTTGTGCCTACTACAGGCGACAGTCTGTTGTTTGGAGTTTAGTGTTGCAGTTCATAGTCCATGACATGGTACAAGATTACGCATTGGTTGAATATGCATGTGTTCATAATATCTAACGGTTAATGTGTTGTTTTGAAACCCTGAAGGGACATACCGGCTAGGCCAGTGCTTGGCTGGTCAAACTGGATGGTTATTGAATACCATACAGAGGAGAGAAGGTTTCAGTTAACTATTATTTATATTTGTTCCTATCCGGTAGGGTCTTTGCCATGCAAGTTTTAATAATTTATACATGAATAATAGCTACGATTTATTCCTAAACTGAATAATTCTATACTCATTCTACTGCAAGGGATTTCCTCGCATCATGCTATTAACATTCGAATAAGAAAAATAATAACCATATACTCTATTCCTTTCTAACTGTACAAGTTTAACGTAGCTCTCCAACAGATTACATATTTATACTTATGTGGTTTTTTTCTTTAAAAGGATATTGACCGTACAGAGCTTGGCCAAACCTCCCAAATATGAGAAGGACGAACACGTCCACTTCTCCCTATCGAGCTTACAATTGCTACATAGCGAGACTTTAGTTCGACCTCTGGTGTTACACAGAGATTACCCCACTAGCTCTCTCTGTCCAGCTCAGGATTTCTCTCAAGCAACGTCCTCAAGCAACGTCCTGCCTTCAATAGACTATTTTCTTTTGTCTGTTATCAAACTCTCTTTCTCTACATAGAATTGAGGAAGAAATGACAACTCTTTTCCCTCTCCATATTTCCTATAAATATACAGAGAGATGGTTACGACTATGCAACTGTCCCAAATGCTCAGGGATCAAATTTATTATCACCCAACTCTTTATTTTATTGAGGGAAAACAAAAATAATATTTATATTAAAATTAGAAATGATACCAAATATCCTCATATTTTATCTATACTTAAAATAGATTAAAAATAAAATAGTTACGAGAGTAAAGCTAAGTAACCAATAGTTTCTAAATAGCAGGGGGGTTAGATATTCCCCCTCTGAGCATTACACCATCCTTGGTGTCCATTCCATGCAATGGAATAAATTTGGGTAAGCTTGTTTCATAAGCTCTTCATCTTCCCATGTGGCCTCTTCTGGGCTGATGTGCATCCACTAAACTTTAACCTGGGTGGTCACTCGCCTTCGTAGCATGGCTTCTCTCTTGTCGAGAATATAAAGGGGTTCTACCCTAAACTCTCTGTCCACTTCGACTTGTACATCTTTCCACTTAATTATATGTCGGGGATCATATACATATTTCTTTAACAGAGAAACGTGAAAAACATTATGGACCTTAATATAACTAGGAAGGACCAACTGATAAGCTACCAGACCTATCCTCTCCAAAAATTGAAAGGGTCTGAAGTAGCGAGGTGCTAACTTATTACAACCATTCCACTGCAAGATGCTTTTCCTGAGTTTGATACCTAATAAAAAATGATCCCCAACTTGGAACTCTTTATGTGTTCTTTTCTTGTCTCCGTAAATCTTCTATCCATTCTGGGCAGCTTGTAGATTCTGCAGAATCTTTTTAACTTCCTGCTCCATCTCTCTAAGCATATTTGGGCCCAAAATCATATTTTCCTCCGGACTACTCTAATTTATGGGTGTCCTACACTTCATACCATACAAACATTCGTAGGGACTCATTTACGCGACTCATGGTAGCTATTTTTGTATGTGAACTCCACTAGGTGGAGGTAATCTTCCCACTTAGTAGCCTCATTCATTACGTACATGCGTAACATATCCTTGATTCACCCGTTTTGTTTGTCCATCCTTCTGAGGGTGATAAGCAGTGCTAAAATGTATTTGAGTGCCTAATCCAATAAAGAGAGATTTCCAAAAGGCATAGGTAAACTTCATGTTTCTGTCAGAAGTAACTACTTTGGGTATTCCATCAATTCGGAATATTTCTCTCATAAAAATGTCTGCAATATTTACTGCTTTGTAGGTGGACCTTACTGGAATAAAATAATAAGTCTTTCCTAGTTTCTCCACCACCACCATAATGGATTCATGTTGCTTCTTAGTCTTAGGTAGCCCAGTTATAAAATTGAGCGTAATCATTTTCCATTTCCATTCTAGAATAGGGAGGGGATTTAACAAGCCTTCAATATGTTGTTGCTCAGCTCTTACCTGTTGTCATTCCAGACTCTTTGATAGATATTCCATGATATCATTACACATCCTTGGCCAGAAGTAATTTTTTTCAATGCGAAAAATAATTTTTTTATATCTTGGATGAGCTGCATAAGGGCTATGATGATTCACATCTATTAATAATTGTTTAATTGATTCTTGATTATGAACATAGATCCTTCCATGGAAGGTAAATCGGCCTTGGCCATCAATTCCATGCTCATTTTTTTTTCCCATCTTCTATAATTCTTGGGTGTGTTGCCAAAGGTGCTTGTATTCTGAGCCTTCAAGAGCGGCCTCAACAAGTGGTCGTGATATGTCGAATTCAATGTCATGGAATTGGATCTGGTACACACATTGTATATTCCTAGTTAAGGCACCCACTATACAGTTTTCCTTGCCTTTTGAATTCCTTATATCAAAATCAAATTCACTTAAAAATGTGGTCCATCTGGCTTGTCTAGAGTTTAGAGTTGGTTGAGTAAAGGAATTGGTTAGACTACTATGATTTGTTGGTAGTTAAAATATATTTCCCAATAAATAATGGTGCCAATATATTTAATGCATGAATTATGACTGTGAGTACCAATTCTTAAGGTTATTACTTTTGTTCATGCTCCTTTAGCTTGTGAGATTCATATCCCGCTACCTTATCCTCCTGCATGAGAACTCCTCCCACACCTTCTTGACTTGCATATGTGCACACCACAAACTCCTTTTTTTGTTTTGATACCTTAAAAATTGGGGCTGAGGTTAGCAGTTGTTTTAGTTGTTAAAATGCTTGTTGACACTTTGTTATCCATTGGAATTCCAACCCATTCTTCTGCATGGAAGTTATATGATATGTGATTTTGGAGAAGTTCTTGATAAAACAATAGTAGTAGCCCACCAAACCCATGAAATATCTTATGTGAGAATTTTTTTTAGGAATAGTCTATTCCATGATTGTTTGGACCTTTTCAGAGTCAAAAACTATTCCTTCCACTAATATTACATGCCCCAAATACTAAATGAAGTCCTTGAAGAAATCACACTTGATGTATTTGGCATACAAATGATTCTCCCTTAAGGTTTGTAACACAATCTTGAGGTGTTTCTCATGTTCCTCCTGATTTTTGGAGTAAATCAAAATGCAATGAATGAAAATGAGCACAAATTTATCTAAGGTTGAAAGATAGCATGCATCAAACTCATAAAGGTGACATGATCATTGGTAAGGAAAAATAGTAGTACTACGAACTCGTAGTGACCATAGCGAGTTTAGAAAGCAGCCTTACAGATATCTCCTTCCTTGATCCATATTTGAGGATAACTAGACCAGAGATCAATTTTTGGGAACACATTCTCTCCACGGACTTGATCAAATAGATCGTCAATTCATGGTAGTGGGTATTTACTTTTGACAGTTAGTTTATTCAATTATCTGTAATCGATGCATAATCTCATGGTTCCATCCTTCTTCTATACAAACAACACTAGGGCCCCCCAAGGGGACACGTTGGGGTGGATATATCCTTTCTCATGCAGCTCATGTTGCTACATCTTAATCTCAGTTAATTCGGGCACACTCATATGGTAAGGAGTCCTTAATATAGGGGTTGATCGTGGGATTAATATAATCGTAAATTCAATATCCTATTTGGGTGGTAGTCCAGGGATTGATTCTGGAAATACATCAACAAAGTCTTCAATAATTGTCAAATTTTCAAGTGCATCTATTTGTTCTTCGAGTTGGTATATTCGACCTGCACAACATAAATTTGAAAAACTCTCTAGATGCACCTTCCTAACTGGTTGGCTATGATAGGTTACAGTTTAATATCTTTATTGATACCCTGCAACTTTTGTCTTACTCCTTCCTTGGTGAGGAAACTGACACTCTTTTCCTTGCAATCCACTATGGATCAATGGATTTCCATCCAGCCCATTCCAATCAATGCATCATATGAAACGAAGGGAAGCATGTTCAGATTCACCTGAATTTTTTGACCTGATACTTCAATTAAACAATTCTATGTTTTTGTAGTTACCCGCCGCTTAGCACCAGTGGCCAATTGCACATGCGAAGGTTTTTGGAATTTAAGGCTGGGTAAATGGCATAGTTCTACAAATTTTGGGCTAATATAGCTTAAGCTAGCACCTGAATCAATTAAAATAGAGACAGGTTGGTTAGCAATCTCACCTTCACACTATATCATTCAAGGCTGATAGTCTGCTTGACAATACTCCAACGTTGTGTTAATTCGAGGAATACTTCTTTCTATATCTCCTACAGTTGAGGCTTCCTGTACATTGGTTTCCTACTCAGTTCTTTCTTTATGTGGGCATTTTCGGTAGTAATGTTATTCACTGCAACCTAACAAATAAGGGTCTGGGTACCTGCCCAGGTTCTATTTTGCTAGTTGCTTCCATAGTTGTAGCCCCTTGCTGCCACTTTTCCTTTAGCTATGATTTGTCCAACCCTTATTTTACTGAACCTCTCTATGCATTTTTAGGAGTTGGCTTAAAATTCCTGGAATTTCGGGAGCTTCTTAGTGCTTTCTTCTGGTTCCAGCGTTTTCTAGATTCCTTCAGCTTGGTTTGCTAGTAGCACATTCACACCTTCTTTATGGCCTCATCCATCATTTTAGGGTTGTAGAACTCGATTCTTTCTTTCGTAAAGGTGGGTAAACTACTCAAGAATCTCTGCACATTAACCCTTTCATCATGTAAATAAGGTGCATACCTCAATAAATAAGTGAACTTGGCAATGAAATCTTCCATATTTAGTTTTCCCAAGCATAAATCATGGAATTCCCTGGAACTCTCATCATAGAAATACTTTTTCAAGAATTTATTCTTCAATTATTTCTGGAAATCGTCCAAATTTAACATTTTCTCATGAATTTTCTGCATAATTTTAACTTCCTTCCACCATAAAGTGGTGTTCCCATGTAACTAATATATAGCCAATCGATCTATGATATTTCTATTATAGTCATATACTTTAAAATATTTATTCATTTCAATAATACAGGCTTCAGATGCCTCTTCCTTCTCCCCATCATAGGTTGGTGGCTTGATTTTTCAGAATTCCCCCTCTAACTTTGTTCATTGTTTCTTTGTCATTCCATGATCTAGGGCATTTTTTGACTCTTCCTCATACTTGTTCTTAAGACTCTCTTATTAATAATTTTAAATATGTTGTTGACTATTGTGATACTGAGCTTCATGTTCAGGATTCGGCTGGTATGCTATGTTGTTTTGTTTATGAGAAAGACGTTTTAAGATTTTCTCCTGTGCTTGAATTAACCTCATGTTATCACAGCTAATTATGAATTCTCATTCTGTAATTGATGCATTGTTTCCAACAACAGTCGGGTTTGCTATTGTTAATATTCCCTTAATCTATTGACGTGGTATTTTCGGTTTTGATCTACTTATACCCACATTTTGGGATTATTTCTTCCAAATGATGCTTATGGTTTTCCTATAGATCTGAATCCCTGCTTCATCTTGCCTCTAACTCAATTTCCCTTTAATTTATTCGTTGTCTTTCTCTCTCTCTTTCAATCTTTGTATTCATCACACCACTACACTTTTCAATTCCCACATAGTCACAATTTTGGAATGTGCCTCTTATACAACATGTAACATGTTCATTCACATAAAAACAACTATACTATTTATCCTAAAAAAAAATTGTATGTGCACATATAACCAACATAAAGACACTATATACAACCACATGGATATTATGGACACTCTTTCTTATTAGTACATCATCCATTTAAATACATGTATATATGATAAACTATTCAAGTAGGTTAAATGGTAAGTAAACTCACATTTTACTAGAGATCTTATATATAAATCTAAGCATGGCATGTCGAATAGTTTTGGTGCCACGTATGATACCATGCATGTATCTAGTGCATGATAGTCCACCTGTAGTCACATTGGTATTAATTTCCCACATATTGCGGTGGATTTTTACTTGTAATGTGTTGTACTTGTAATATTTGGTATAAATGATTATTAATGGCACCCATTCCAAGTCTTCTGTGGTTAAATCCCAGCCCTCCATGAACTTGATCTGACAATGGAGGAATGATTTTGAGTTTGTCATTTTTCATCCTTGATACTCCCTATGCATTCGCTTGACTTTCGATCTCATCGCACGGTGGAGGTTAATCTACTTGGACCTTACCCTAACTACTGCCAAGGTTTGAAAACCCTCCATCATTTGCATGATGTTCTCTACCACTTTCAAGTTCCAAGATTTTCTTTTTGGATTTCATCTCTGGTGATGGCGTGAGAGAGAGTTTAACTTCAGGTCGTATACCCTTTTCGCATCATAAGGCCACCACCTATGCTACAAGATAGATTCAACTATATGGGTTTAGTCGATTTTCAACTCGAACAAGTAATTATGTTCATCCGTCCACTTCGTCAGTTTCTCCTTGTGTTAAAAAATTATTCTCTATTTGTTTTGGTTCACTCTCCTGCTGATATTATGGGTGTATTCCCTTACCGGTTCCTCCCAAGGGTTTTCGTTGAGCTTCCTTCAACATTTTGTGGAGTTTTTGCTGACCACAACACAGGTAAGGGTTGAATACCACTCTGGTTATTCTCAAACCAATTTCTATTTTCCCTAGTCTCTGCATACCAAGCAGTGCTTTGGCTTTTCCAGGATTTTGTCACATATTATATGCTTGGAAACCACAATTTCTATTGGGTGATTTGAAATAGATAGGTTCATCTCTTGTTCAGGTAAGGAAACTTACTATTTAATGTTCTTGTAATTTGATATTATAATGGCCCGAGTGCCACCTATTAATTGCCATAAAAGTTGTAATAAGCTTAATGAACGACTAACAGTTGAAAATTTTACTTGTACTTGGTTTAAGTTTTTTTTAGGCTATTCTTTGATTTCCTGTCATTGGAAATGTAGAGAGGGACATTTTTCTTCTAATTTTATTTAAATTTCCCCAGTAAGTGTTTGGTTAATGAATGCATTGTAATATTACAATTTTTGGAATTGGAGTCCATTATCTGTTTATTTTATATGAATGGGTGCAACTTTCATTTGTCTCTGTTTGAGAATAAGTATCTTCTCATATTGATCTGCATTTTCTATACTATGGTAGCAATATTTACTTGTCGCTATTAAGAGGTGAATGGGACTGTGCCAAGGACATCTTTCCACCTAGAATTTATAAGTATATTTAATTTTTCTCAGTAATTATGGATTTGTGCATTATTCTCTCCAATTTAACCATGTGTTCACGAACCTGTGAGCACTGTTCCCTAGTCCTTGGTTCGCTACAGACTTTTTCCTATCATTATATTGACACAATCATTAGAAATTGTATAGCTTTCATGTTCATGTTTTCTCTATTACTATTCTTATGCCTGATATTGGAGACCATCTCTTGTTTGGATTTTAGTGTTGCAGATCACAGTCCATGACTTGGTACAGGATTACACATTGGTTGAATATGCATGTGTTCATAATACCTTTTGGTTAATGTGTTGTTTCGGAACCTCGAAGGGACAGACTAGCTAGGCCGCTGCTTGGTTGGTAAAAACCTGTTGGTGTTTATTGAATACCATACAGAGCAGAGAAGGTTGCAGTTTACTGTTATTTATATTTGTTCTCGTCAAGCAGGGTATTTGCCATGCAAGTTTTCGTAATTAATGCAGGAATAATAGTTATTCTTTATTCCTAAACTGAAGAACTACATACTCATTATAATGGTAGGGATTTCCTCACATCATGTACATTTGAATAAGAAAAATAATAACTATATACTTTGTTCCTTTCTAATTGGACAAGATTAACATAAGTCTCCAACATATTACATATTAATACTTATGTGTTTTCTTTTTTTAAAAGGCTATCAACCTTACCAATCTTTGCCAAACCTCTCAAACATGAGAAGGATGAACACGTCCACTTCTCCTACCGAGCTCTAGCTCTTGAGAAATTCACACAATTGCTACACAACTCCACCCTGACAACGGGACTCTAGTCCAGCCTCCAGTGTTAGATAGAGATTACCCTACTGGCTCTCCCTATCCAGATCAAGAATTCTCTCAGGAAGTGTCAAGCCTTCAATAGAATATTGTCTTTTGTCTGTTATCATACCCTCTTTCTCTCCAGATAATTGAGGAAGAAAATCCAACCCATTTCCCAGTCCAAATTCCCTATAAATATTTAGAGAGCTGGTTACAATTGTCAAACTTTCCGAACTGCTTGGGGATCAACTTTAGTATTAGCCAACTCTTTCTTTTAGTTAGAGAAAACAAAAATAATCTATATATTGAAATTAAAAAGTATACGAAATATCTTCATCTTTTATCTGTAATTAAAATAGATTAAAAAAAAATTGTTACCACAGTAAGTAACCCATAGTTTCTAAAGAGTGAGTGTGGTTACAAAAATGTAGAAGACATATGATTATATGATTATAGTAATAACTAAATAAACCCGTTTATAAAAATTTGTAAAAAATATAGAATATTATAAAGTATTTATAATTTTAATTTAATTATTTATAATTATTAAATGAATGATTGAAATTTAGTTTTGAAAGAATATTTTGTGTTATAATCATAAATTATTTTAAAATTGATTACGTCATTTCTTTTTTAATTAAATTTATTAATTAAAAGTATAAATATTTAACCCAATTAATAAATATTTTTATAATTATTAATAAGAATAATAATTTAAATAATTAAAGCAATGTCAATGTATGATAGGATAAGTGTTTTTTATATGGCTACTTTAGTTTTTGTATATTTGGAATCTAATATTAATATATATAGAAAATATTTTAAAATATGTCTAAAATATATTTTAATGGAATTGAAATTTCACAGTGTTTTTGAAATATTTACCATGCTATGAATATTTTCAATTAAATAATTCTTCAAAATGATCTATTTTTTTCATAACTTTAAATATAAAAGTAAATATTAATTTTTTTTATAATTTATAAATAAAAATTGTTTTTAATAAAGTAAAATAATAATTTATTATCATCTTTTGAATGTAGTTTTAATGGTTGGGAGAAATATTGTTATTCTCTCTATCTAGATTCAATTTCTGCATATGACATGTTTGACTTTATAATGAATATATAAATAGAACATTATTCATATTGAATATAAAGTTAGGAATATTTATAAATGATAATTCTTAAATGTTTAACAAACCAATATCAATCCATTTTTTTTTAGATCTAAATTGTTGCAAGGGTATATACAATAGCCACCAAGCCATATATACCAGTAACTCATGACTTCGCAAGGACCGAGGCGTCCGGAGACCATGGTTAGTACAAAGCCTAGATCCAGATCCCAAACTCCAACGAGATGTCTATCCCTCTAGCTTAGTCATGACTGGCCAAAGACAACCCTACCCCCCGCCGGTTTTGAACCTGTGATCTCACAAGAGAAATCACAAGTTCTTAACCATTGAGCCCACTCAGGTTGCCTCAATATCAATCCATTTTAACTATGGATCTAACAAGATCACATAGGGATCAAATGTCTTGAGTTGAAAACCCTTTTTATGGAAAAACATAAAAAAATTGCATCCTTCTATGGGTCTTGATAGATGACGGTTAAGATATCTCTCTCTCTCTCCCAATTGCATTTTTGAGTGTGTAAATGGTTTTAACCCCTTGAAAATCTCTTAAATACATGGAATAAAATGGCATGTAATTCCAACAAATATTTCTCCATTCAATTAACCTTTTATAAAAGGGTCGAAATGCAAAATAATGATACTTGAAGTGCTATAACAATAAAAAATTATTTTTTTCTCCATTCAAAAGTAACCTTTTTATAAAAGGGTCAAAAAGTAAAATAATGATACTTGAAATACTATAACAAAAAAAAATTGGTTTTTCAATTACAATACATAATATATATAGATATTATTATTATTATTATTATTATTATTATTATTATTATTATGATAAACTATGTAAATTGTTAACATTGAAATAATTTAGCTGGCATTAGTATTGGGATATTTTATTTATGGATTACATACATTAAATTTTGTTTTCTATTACTCAATTTTTAAATACATTTCAATATTGCTTAATTTTATATATTGAAATATTTTAATTATGATGCTTTTTAAATTTCTTAATTATTATTAATATTTTTTAAATGCAACATATTAATTTTATATATAAAAAAAATTGGATTAATTAAGCATCTCCCTCTTATTATTATTATAAGGAAGGAATTTAATCTTTTTACTTTTAATTACTCCTTCTCTTTACACATTGACATATTTTATTGTGGTTCATATATATAGATATGTTTATATTTTTTCTAAATTTGATATTCAAATAAAGTATCCAATTAAAATATGAAATATAAATAATATCAACTTTATTTTTTTTTTACTTTAATCACTTAAAAAAATTAAAAATTGATATTAAATTATCTTATTTCTTATGGACATGGAAATATTTTATTTATAGGTGTGGGTGAGAGTCAATTGTTTTTACCATATCTACTTGGTATTGAGTTTTAATATCGACAACCAATAAAGCAAGTAGAGTTAGAGTACGACTACGTTTTATAATACTTTTAAGTAAAACTAACCAAATATGTATATTTCTTTTCGATTTTGATTATACCAGACATTATTTTTTAATCTAGATAATATATATTTTTTATTTTAAAAGGGACACTTGTCAACTCCATGTTGAGTATGAAGGGAATTACACATCGCCCTCATGGTCGGAAAAAAAAAAAAAAATTCACTAGTACAATCTTTATTGGCATAATTATGCATGAATTGCATCGAATTGAAAAACCTAGTCTTATAAATTCAATGGATTGATTCTATAATCCTACCTTTGGTTAAACAACTGAAGAATATTCTTGGGCATGCAAATAACCATTTAAAATTCCTTTAAGATAGTGTTAGGCCCCTATAATACTACTGTATTCCTCTTATGTTGATCGTTAGTGTAGCCCCCTATTGTTATTGTTATGCTCATGTATCCCCCATGTTGTTATTGATGTGCCTCATTTAAGCCCACTATTATTATTTTTGTGCACTTACATTATTATTTCTATGTAGGTTCTGATTATATTGTGACCCCTTAGACACGTTTATATATACCAAGGAGGTATTATCATTTGTATCATCTAAGAATTATTCATTTATGTAATTTAAAGTAGGTTTCCCCATATTTATAGTTGTGAGTTATACCACTCACAATAATAAAGATGAAAGTGTTGCTGCTACTAGCCTTCCACAACCTACAAGGTTGGCGCCACAACAATTGGAGAAAAAAGAGAAAATTTTCTTTGTTACAATGGTGATAGAAAATATAGTAAAGGTCATAAGTGTGCTAAGAAGAAATTATTCTACATATATTGTGAAGAGGGGGAAGAAAAGGAACAAGAAATGTCAAAATAGGAGGATATACACTAGGAACCAGCCCATGATATAGAAGAAATGAATCCGATGATATCTTTTAATACATTGGCAGGAATTACCACTTCTCAAATGCTCAAGATAGAAGGATATATCAAGAAAAAAAAGGTGTTATGTTGATTTATTTAGGTAGTACTTATATATTTATTCATTGTAAGATAGTTAAGGAATTGAGTTGCTTCCTATATCTAGCACCAGATTGTCAAGTGATTGATGCAAATGGAGTAACTATAAAATGATTTGGAAAGTGTCATAATATCAAGCTAACCATTTGGGGAAATGTATTGAATAGTGCAATTCTTTCCATTCCAATGGGTGGTGTTGATGTTTTACTATGATTCCAGTGGATAAAATTTTGGGGGATGATAGCTTTTAATTTTCAAGAACTTTTCTTCAAATTTTTTTGCGAAGGAAAGGAAGTTGAATTAAGGGGTATCCCAGGGAAACCAAGAAATTTAATCAACAGTAATGACATGAAAAAATACTGGAGAAATAACAAAGGAGTGTAATTCCACAATTGTGCTCACTAGAGGTTCAAACATCAAAATCGTCTATTTCTCCATATCTCCAAAACATGTTAGGAAATAATTCCAAGGTATTTGAGACTCCCAAAGGCCTTCCGCCTATTCATGATGATGATCATGCTATTCATTTGGTTCCAGGAAATGTTCCTCCAAACATAAGACCTTACAGGTGTCCCTCTGCCCAAAAGAGTGAAATTAAATGTATGACTACAGAAATGCTAGAGGCCAGTATAATTCAACCCAACCAAAGTTATTTATCTACTCTAGTAGTATTAGTGCACAAAAAGGATGGATCATGGTGTATGTGTCCCGATTATAGGGAGCTCAACAAGCTAATTATTAAAGACAAATTTCCCATTCCTCTCATTGATGAATTGTTGGATGAATAACATGGAGCAATTTACTTTACCATGTTGGATCTTTGTTCAAGATATCACCAAATTATAATGAGGAATGAAGGCATTCCAAAACCAACATACATAACCCATGAGGTTCATTATTATTTGTTGGCCCTGCCTTTTGGCCTTATCCATACACCTTCGACATTTCAAGGTTTGGTGAATTCCAATTTCAAACCATTCCTTAGAAAATTTTTGTTAGTATTTTTTAGTGATATAATAATATACACCAAGTCTTGGAAGGATCATGTTCAACCTATTGAGAGGGTTCTCAAACTATTGCAGGAGAAACAATTATATGAAAAAACCTCCAAATGTTTCTCTAGAGTACAGGAGGTGGAATATTTCGGACATATTATATCTCATGAGGGTTTTAAGGTAGGTTGTAAAAAAATTAAAGCCACTAAGAAATGGGAAATCCCCACAACACATATTCGAGGATTTCTCAGGTTGACGGGATATTATCGCAAGTTTTTTAAGAATTATGGGAGAATAGTAGCACCTCTAACAACATTATTAAAGAAAGATTCATTTTCTTGGACTCCATGAGAAACTAAGGTCATTGAACATATTAAAGAGGAAATGTGCAAAGCACTGGTCTTATCTACGCCTAACTTCACAAAAACATTTATTGTGGAATGTAGTGCTTCAAGAATTCGATTTTTTGTTGTTTTAATTAAAGAAGGAGGACCCATTTCTTTTGAAAGTCATAAAATCAAAAGAAATTATTTACAGAAAGCTATTTATGGGAAGGAAATATTGGAAATACTACATGCACTAAAGAAATGGAAAACTTACCTAATGGGAAGAAACTTCAAGGTAAAAACAAATCATGATAGTATTAAATACCTTTTAGAACAAATAATATCTTTAGAAGAGAAGAAAAAATGGGTCACGAAGATGTTGGGTTATGAGTTTTAAATCATCTATAAAAAAGAGAAGCAAAATGTTGTTGCAGATGCACTCTCAAGAAAGGATGAGGATGTGGAGGCATTGTGTTGTGTCATTTCTATTATCCAACCTAATCGGATAATTGAATAAAGGGATGAACGGAAGAATGACGATGTGTGGACACTCATTGAAAAGTTGTAGCAATATCCTAGTACATGTGATACATTTAGTTGGAAGAATGATTCGTTATGGTATAGAGATCAGTTATATATTTGTAAGTATTCCCAACTCAAGAAAAAGATATTTTGGAATTGAACATCTCCTCCTTAGGAGGGCACCTAGTATTTGTAAAAAATTACCCTAGGGTGATGAAGGAATTTCTTTTGGGATGGCCTTAAATATGATATTCAGAAGTTTGTGGCATAATATTTGGTTTTCCAACAAAATAAACTTGAGACGATTAATAAATTGTGTATGTTACAACCTTTATCCATTTCATGTCAGCGTTAGGAGGAGGTAGCAATGAATTTTATCATATTTTTTCCCAATTATGAAGAAAAGAGTGTCATCATGGTAGTAGTTTATAGACTTACCAAGTATGAACATTTTTGTGCATTATCGCATCCTTTTAAAGCTAGTACAATTGCTAATACATTTATGGAAACAATTCAAAAGCTACATGGAAACCCAAAGATTATTGTAGGTGACAAAGATCTAATTTTCACTGGAATTTTTTAGATGAAACTATTTTATTTTCTTGGAAATCAATTAGCTAATAGATCATCTTATCATCCTCAATCTGACAGGAAAAATGAGGTAGTGAATAAATTCTTGGAAGCATATTTTCGTTTCTTTATATCTGATAGAAAAACACAATGGGTTAAGTGGTTACCTCTAGTTGAATGGTGGTATAACACTTACTTCCATACTGCAGCAAAAATGACCCTATTTACGACACTTTATTAATATAATCCAAAAATCCATGATAGCTTGTATCTTCTCTGGGTCTACTGCTAATCCATCCTCTGAAATTACATGAACCACATATTGAATTGTGTCCTTGAAAATTTCACATTTGTTGAGTTTGGCAAGCAACTTGTGTCTCTAAGTGTTTGTAAGACAATTCTGAGATGTTCTTCATTTTATGCTTCATTTTTGGAATATACTAGAATGTCATTAATGAACACCAAACAATTTTTTCTAGATACTTGTGTAACACACTATTCATTAGATACATGAATGTAGCAGGATTGTAGCAAAAATGACCCCAGTTATGGCACATTATTGATATCATCCACCATCCATCACATCATATTTAAGAGAAAATTATAAGTTTCAAGCAGGGGAATATTTCATCGATAATCAACAACAAATTCTCCATGTCTTAAAGTATAAGTTCACTCTGCTGCATAATCAAATGAAACAACACAAATATTAACATTGGAGTGAAAGAATTTTTGATGTATGCAACTGAGTATTTTTACGACTACAAGCACATAAATAAATTTCCCTCAAGAAGGTTAAGAACGATAATAAATTATCACTCAAGTACTATGGTCCTTAGAGTGTGTTGTAAAATATTTGTACTATGGCATACAAATTGAAATTTCCTACATCTTCCTGAGTACAACTAGTTTTCTGTGTTTCATGTTTAAATAATGCTATTAGTGACAAGCTTCTAGTTCGAACAGGGTTTCCAAAACTTGACGAAGAAGGATTAATCATATTTGATCCTGAATAATTCACGAAAAAAACAACCAAATATCTATGGAATCGATTAATTTCAGACCATCTCATTAGGTAGAAGAAATTACCTGCTGGAGGCTCCACATGGGAGGATGATAATATTATATAGAAGCATCTAGAACTACTCAAGCATTGAGCATAACACTTTTTTGAATGAGAGAGGCATGTTAGGTCTCTATAATACTATTTTATACCCCTTATTGTTATTGTTAGTGTATCCCCCTATTGTTATTTTTGTGCCCTTATATAATTATTGTTTTTTAGGCTCTCATTATATTGTGACCTCTTAGACTCCTATATATACCAAGGAATTTTTATCATTTGTATCATCTAGGAAAAATTCATTTATGCAATGTAAAGGAGGTTTCCCCCTTGAAGAGGATAATTTTGAAGTCATTGATCTATCTTTTCTTCTGATATTTCAGTTGGTTGCATAACATATAGAATGTTATAGTTTCCCATTTGATAAGACCATGATTTGACTAAAATTCCAAAGTCCTCCTCAATCATTACTATGGAAAATATTTCTTAAACACTAACATCATCAAATCTGGACATACTTCACACTATATCATTATTCTCGAGTTCAGGTAGACAATAAGATTTATTAATTTTTAAAAGATTAACTTACTAGTTATCTTAATATTGGTTTGAATCTTGAAGGCGATAAACTTTAGGTCATCCAACAATGATGGTTTAAACACACCAATTTACCATAAATTTCAAAGTAATAACATCAATTTAAACCAGGTCTTAATATGCTCCATTATATCGATATCATCTTGCTTCCATGCTATTCCAAACTCCATGAACCAATTCTACACTGTATATTTCCCACCCTATAAAAATTTCACATGTTGTAAGCTTCCATATGCTAAACGTGGTGTCTTTCCAACAATATTCAAAATATCTCTATCAAAGCATTTCCATGCTTTGAGCATGCAAAGTACCACCACAACGGTACATGTAAGGGTATCCTACTATGACACCATTATATACAAGAATAATTTTTCTTCGATTACAATCATCACAACATAAAATGCTACAAAAAATGTGCGCTCGAAAAATCACATCACATAAAAAGAAACAGAACAAAAGTTTCCCTATGTAATACCCTCTAAGGGAAATCTATATTAATCACACATATAATCAATAATGTTTCGAAAGATTACAAATTTTATCGTATATACTATAAAGAACCTATAACAACCATTTTCATATTTAATCATTAATTCCTTAACGATATCCTAAATATATCAAGGAATTTGCACTAAATCCCCCATCTTATCTCCATGAATCTCTCTGCAAGATTCATGATTTTATCAACAATTTTCATTCCTATTATCTCTCATTTCTACCTCATTCATTGACATGTACATTTATAGATTTATTCTACATTATCATGTTTTTCCATCGGATAATTCATTAAATAATACAAATATGAATTATTCTCACACACCCTTTTTAACAATTATTCGTACTTTCTTTCTTTTTTCACTTGGTCCTTGACCTCGTTTTTTTTGTTTTCACATATTTTGTGTTTTTGGATTGATAGTCTCCTTCCTTCATCCTCCATGATTTCACCTCATTCCTACAAAACATACATATTTTCGAAGTCCATATAAAAGAATTGTCACGGTTCCCAACTACTGTACCTATTGGTCCTCTAGGAAATTATTTCCCATGTATGGTTCATCAACTCTCATTGTATCACAAATACCTTTTATCTATACATTTTTATACCCTTTCCAATTTGGTCATCATCTTTAACCTATTTTTTTTTGCTATCCCATAATCCTATGGTTGATGCTCCTACATCATTTTCTCAAATTTTGCACTCAAAAAGGAGGTTTGAATCTTGGGAGATTTGATACCTTTCAACTATTGATAAATCTAGGATTAAGATGGATCTAGACAGGTGCATTCAATAATATTATATTACATAATATCTAATATTGATAACTATATAATAAACTGAAATAAAAACTTAGAGTGATTTTCAATAACTCAACGGATTGGGAAATGTCCTTGTTCTGATCCTACCCATTGGAAATAATCTTGAAGTTATGATAGATGAAGAAATTTCTTATTTTGTGAAAAATGTGTCAAAATTAAATCTCACACATCAATTGATAAAGGGTTATATTTTGTTTTCTCTTTTTTCTTCTATTTACAATACTTTTAAAACAATGTATAAAGACTTGAGTTATACCATCACATATCTGCTTGTCTTTATGAGATAAATATTGTAATGTAATATTAAAAGTATTGTAACCTGGGCCGAAAATCAATAATCTTATATTATTACTATTATTATTATTATTAATCACGCTGGTTCATGAACCCATGTTCCCACACACATGAAATCGTTACATACAAGGTCTAAAAATATCGATAGACCCTCTTAAGGGGATCTACCGTCAGGCAACACACAAGGCCTAACCCCGAGGTCATCAAGGATATTCAATCCTGTGGCCTCCCAAATGGAAAATTGGCCTCAACCGATTGAGCTAACCCTTGGAGCTATATATATATATATATATATATATTGGAGCTATATATATGTATGTGTGTGTGTATATATATATATTTATTGAATTTAATAAATGGAGAATGAAAATTTTTGTTGTTAGATGTTATAGTTTCTTTTTTTATTTCTTTAAAAAATATGCATATTAAAATTAATAAAAAAATAATAATAAATTCTAATTTGTAATATTATATAATAAAAAAAAAAAAATTTAGAAAATTAGAGGTAATTTTAATATAGAATGTAAAGAGAGACTTAGTAGTGTGAGACCCTGTAGTGTGGAAGCGGTTTGTTAAACTTTATATTGAAACAAATATTAATCACATATAGTATATATATGACACAACATATAGATGTTTTTTTGTTGGTAATTTTTGGTTTCATTGTATAAATTAATTTTAATGATTAAGTTTATGTATTATGCATCTTTTTATTATATAAATAATTATAATGGTATGAAGAAAAGAAAGTATTAAATTAAATTTTTAAATAAAAATATTATACATATATATAAATAATTGGAGTGTTTAAGATGATGCTTATAATGTTAGGGAATCATGATGATTTTTAAGATAGATATCAAAATTATTTAAGGGGATTTAATTATTTTCTTTTTCTTTATGAACAATAATTTTCCTCCAAAACATTTTGGGCTCCACTTTAAAAAGGTGAAGAATATGTTCTTGCCTCTATATAAATAGGATCATTTATTTCTTTTAATGACAGTTTTTAACATACTTATTATCTCAATGTTTATTGTTTTGTTAGAAGAATTTCTATTGGATTTCCTGGAAATTTTACAATCCCTATCATTCCAAGTGTTGGAAGGTCAATTTTTTTTTATAAGACACCTCAGTAGAGGAATTATTAATGGTAGTGGAACTGGTAGTAGTAAATTTATGGTAGATGTGATCAATGTTATTATTATACATAAGCAATCTAAATACCTATATAAATCCTTTAAGAAGAGATCCATTTTACTCATGTCAAAATGAATGTTCATTTGACTCTCACAATTCTCTTGCATATCACTGGTGTGGATGTTAAGGTATAGAGTTAAGTTTAGAGATTTATTGTTAGAGTCATGCTCATGGTCATTCGTGAGGTCAAAATTTACAATATGGTTAAGAACATGGATATCAAACATTGCATAATCCACAACACTATTTCCAAGCCCAAGAATACAATTCATATGTCTACAGGTTGGCCACTTATTAATTCCATTACAAATTATTAGTTCTTGGAAATTACAAAGCTTGATCAGTTTTGACTTCAAAATTTATTTTGAATCTACTAGCTAAGTCAAAGTCCTCATATAGGAAAAGGGATATAGTGTGATAATTATTACTTAGTAGTGGTTCTAGCATTAAGGTCCCCTAACAAGATGATATTACCATCATTCCTAAGCCTATGAATATCCTACTCTATGGTATTTAAGGGGCATTTATTATCCAATTTATTTTTCTTATAGTAGGATGAGATGAGAGGAAGAAAATAACAAATTGAGAGACAAATCATATTGGTGTTAGATTCAGAAATTTCGATCAAAATGTATTGATTTAGAGGGTAAATATTATGAAGTCAAGTGTGAGGATAAATTTTATTTTTTATATAACAAAATATTCGACCAAAACCTCTATGATATTATTTCTTATTCCAAGTTGAACCAATAATGAATGCATTAATTTGGGGGACCTTAAATTTATCATGCTCCCAAGTTTCAACTAATAAAATAAGCTCAGTATCACTCAAGGTTAAATTTAACATAAGACGTTTACACCATGGAAAACCATGGTAGTTGCAGAAGAGGATTTCGAGTATTCCTAATTTCTATTTACCACTCTTATTTTGGATTTGATCTCTAATATGAGCTTTCTCATTTCTAAAGATTGCTCATTTTCATTCATTTATTTCCTCATTCACTGTTTGAACCTCTTTCCCTAGTTCAACCTGGTCTTTTTGAATAATATCCTAATTTATAAGGATGCCTAATCCTTTGAGGCTTTTGGATTTAGTAAGTATATCTAGTTATATGGTCATTACAACTTAATTTAACATGGATTATTCTATGTTTATACTCAACTACTTTTCTCCCCCTTTTCGCTTCTATGAGATAAGTTGTTTGAATTTGTGACTTACTTTTGAATTTTTCTCTTAATATTTATAATATATCCTCATATTTCTCTTCTTATGTGCCCACAATTATTAGGTTCAGGGTTATTTTATGACATTATGATCTAATTCATTTAGTTTTTACATTTTCTCTTCGATGAGTTTGATACCTAATTTATTTTGGTGCTACATAGGGTTGAATTATTATTTACTTTTTCTTTTAACTATATAATCATGTCTCTCCAGTCGTAAATTTCTTCAACCATTGATTGTTTTTGTTTTTCTATTTTTTTGCACCCTATATTTTGTTCCGTGGAATTGAGTATTGAGCTCTACCATTTTATTTCTAATGATTTGTAGCTATTCTTAAGCTTTGTGGATATTTGTAGATTATGTGCCATACTAATTATGGATAATTCTAGCTTATGTTCAATAATCATTGCAAATAAATATATTTTTTGTCTGCTTTCTCTATCTTCTCTTTGATTTTAAGAGTCAATATGAACATAAAGAATTTCTATGGTGATTTTATTTGGAAAAACAAAAAACTTAAACTCATTTGAAATGTAGATTTTAATTGTTTTTACTTTGAATGGAATCACTCAAAACCTTGGAGTACTTACCCGCATATTTTGTGGTTGTTAAAATGGGTAAACCATCATTATAATTGCGCATCCTCACCCCAATGGAATCAAGAATAACTGAAGTTGTGATCAACAAAAGCAAGGAACAATATCAAAGAACTTCATGTTTGGATGTATTCTATTGATAAATCAATGCTTATAGGAATTAGGGCTTGATTCCTCTTTCTTGATAATTACTTATGAGTTATGTTCACTTCTTTTAATTCTTTATTAGTTTATATTTCATCAATCAATTACCAAATACCATAACAACAAGAGACACAAGATGTATGAACTCAACCAGGAAAAACCCCCTCCAAGGGTAAAACCCAATCTGACTCTTCCACTAGAATATTCAAATCAAGATGAGACAATCCAAGGCCCTTTAGACCTAGACAAAGACCTCCTTTGATGACCAAGTCATCCCTTCCTTCCAATATCTAATCCTTGTCTGAAGTATTTAAGTGATAACATCCTAGTAGTCACTACAATCCATAATTTCAACCCCCAACTACAGATTTTCAGCCCCCAACTATAGAATTTCAATCCTGTAGTAGATTCAGAATTTTGGCTCCAACAATAGCCCAGAAATTTCGCATGTGTGAAATATATATTACCCAATAACTTGATTGAAGTATTCAAGCTTCTTCTACACTTACCTAGAAAATTTGATATATTTTTCTCTTCCTCCTTCCTGTAGATCGAACTTTTTCAGTGAGTGCTCCAAATAGGTTGAGATGCCTCTCTATATTTATCCTTTAAGCTTGGTGTAATTTCCCTAATTTAAGATGACTTCATGAGGATAGGGCTGACTTTGTGTGGAAGTGAAAAATGACCTTTTTGACTAAAAAATAATTCTCTTTACATTATACAAAATCCCAAGAAGGGTCTAATAAAAATGGAAATGACTCTATTGGCTCAAGAAAAATCCTAGAATCCTTCAATGGAGCCTTTTACGTTACATACCTCTCCTTCTTAGAATTATTGTATATATATGTATATATATATATATATATATTCAGTGCTCAATATCCATTTGTAGCTTGTTCATGTCGAACTTAAGGTTTAGTCCCACATAGACATTTTTTTTCGTGCCACGTGAAGTTTTAATTATCATGCTACATTACACCACCTCACTTGGCTATCAACCCTTATATAATATATAATGATGTTCATACCCACTCTTATAAAATGTCACCCTACAATTTTTTATTTTTTTTTATATCTCGGGTAACATAATCTATCCTCACTAATTTTTTCTTGATAATTTACATGGGATCAAATTGTTTTTCTCCTATTAACCATACAACTTGATTGGGAAATCAATTCATACAGGTCATGTTCCTCATGATTATGGCTTTTCTACCCATAATACAATAGTATATTTTTATGTTTTACATAGTACTGCACTAGTCGATGGCATCGATTTGTGATGGATGAGTGAATCTCTTAGCGTGAACCTGCTTCGATCCTTAAGGTACCTCGCTGTATTACTTCTTTTATATTTTGTGATATTTTTGGTGTTAAAACAATTTTGGGGATTAATATGTCAGATGTGCATAAACGCTCTATATTTTTCCACGTACCTTGATGGACACGCCTTTACACTAAGCCACATCTCGGGTCTGTGAATACTGATAGAATATATGTTTTTACATCGGTTAAATTGACGGTTCTGACATTGTTTAATTGCATCCATTTTTGTTTGTACGCTCAGTCTTCAATTCTATTAAATTGTTGTCCTTTGATGGATAGTTTTAACGATCCATGGGAGAACCATTGGATCGCTGCCATCAGGACGATATGATTCGCTTAGGGTTTATGTGATTTATGAGCTATATCTATTGACGTCTTTCCCTTACGTTCATTTCCTTGGTCGTCTTACCGTCTGTGAGATTTTCCCTCTGGTGTTGCTCACAACAACCTTTCTTGGCCTCCGACATATCATGGGGACGTATGGTTTCTGAGCACATTCATCCTAGGACGCGACTAGGAAATTTACCTTGAATTTGGATGCCATATTTAAATTGTATAAATTCTTGTTGTGGTTTCAGAATTTCTATTTACCTATTCTCTATTGATTTCAGCGTCTCCTCTCAACCGCTTTCTGGCTTCGTTCTACACACACATGAATTTTTCTATGTAGCCTATGTAGCCTCATTCAAAGATCATGCTTGTAGCATGGCGTACGATGAGTGGGGAGACAAAATCGTTACATGGTTGCCATGAATTCGGTTAGGGTAACAACTTTTTTCATATTTTTATGTCCTATTTGGGTTTATTAACTACACCTTGCATTTCGTTTCTATTCTACAATCTCATTCATCTTGGCCATACCAGTATGATGCTCTAATTTAACATGTTGGCCTCAATGGTGTTCATCTTCTCTGACACAGATGAAGTTATTAGGTTGTATAAACCAATTTACTTCAGCGATGTTAAAAAATGTGTGTCTCCTCATTATGGCATCGACGACAGAACCCTTTCACGGTGATTTAATGGTGCGTAGTTTCCATTATCATTCATTCACGTTACTTTTTTTCTAGTTGGGATAAGTTTCCCCAGGTGCTCATTTCGTCTCTAATTTTTGTTTTTGTCTCAGTGGGGTGCGAGCCTCCACCATCGTATGGCAAGGTATGCATTCTCTATTCGTCGGTATTTTGGCAAGGCTTTACTTTAATTCGGCTTTTGACTTCAGCCTATGTTTGTACACAGGTCGATTCTTTTCCATGAGTTGGCAGTAAAGTAAAATCACCTTTGGGGTTTTTTTTTTTCCTTTTCCTGTAAAGCGTTTTATGTAGGGTTTCAACCCTACTCGCTCAGACATCTTTTATAAAACTGTTAATATGTGTATAATATGGAAACTTCTATGACTTATTTTCTCGCCTCATGCCTATTTCTGGTTTAATGAGTTCATCTCACAGTTTCGTGTAAGTGCTGGTTAGCCGCGGCTATTCCCATATTTCAATTAAGTATCTGAATTATTGGTGCGAAAGGGATGTCAATCATCTCCCCTAGATTTTCTCATTTATCTGTTGTTCAACTAAAATGATGAAACAATTTATTTAATAATGTTATGCCCATGCCGCAAGATAGAAATTTATACTATGCCCGTACTATGACTCCCTCGCACTCTACTATATCAGTGCTTGAATATATTTTTCCAAAGCTGGGTATAGTTCTGGTTTTGAAAGGGTAACCAAAGGCTGTACTTATATTTAAACCCAGAATAGTTTATTTATATTTTTACCTTTGCATTAAAATCAAGCCTAGTAGTTCTGCATAATTTAGTATTATTCGTTGTTTCCATTCTTAGTATTATAATAAATGTTCTTGTATCCTTGTTTTTCCAGCTGTATAATTTCAATGTGGAATTTCAGTGAAGATTCCCATATAAAATTTTCACCAGATTTGAATTGTACAGTGCAATATTCTTTCTAGATTACTATATTGGTTATACTGAACTCAAATCTTTGTGGAATAACATTTATGACTCTTAACAAGAAAAGCAACCATTTTCTAATGGTTGAGATATAAATTTGTTGTTCTTTTTTCATAAGTATACAGGGTAAATTCTACATGTTAGCTTACAGAGTTTCATCCTCATGTAACTATACCATTTAATTTCATTATTCTTGTTGTTTAGTAAATCTATTGTACTATAGTTATCTATACTTGTACTTGTAATTTATTTTCTTTTCACTGTACCTGAACTTATGATATTTTATCATTGCCTGAATGAGTAGATTTAAATTAAGTCTATTTTTAATTCTATTTGCTTCCGCTTGAAGGGATTATTCTGCACTTAACTAGTAGTATGACTGCATGCAACTAAGTGCAATTAACTCAACATAAACTAATAATTTTGGTTCCTTATGTTCAACTCTCAGGGTTCTGCAACTTAGTATAGAAATATATATATATATATATATATATATATATATATATATATATATATATATATATATATATATATATATATATATATATATATATATATATATATATATATATATATATATATATATATATATATATATCCAAAGGAGATTATAGTTACACATTACTTGTTCTAAAGAATTAGTTTAATATCTAAAGATTTATTTAATATCTCTATATTTAGATCAAATCATGATCTAGAGATTCTAGTTGATATTATTCCTTAGACTACATTATAGAAATCTAGAAGAGAGTTCTTTCCTTCTATGGAATTTTGTTAAAAGTAAGGACCAATTTTTTTTTTCTTAAGTAAAAGATTAGCTACAGCATGTTACAGTACAATATTCCAACAATTATTTTAACCATTCATAAAAATCTTATGAGCATACCAATTATGCAGATGACCAATCCTCCCAACCTTAGAGTTCCTTTGTCTCCAGAACTCACCCCTGAGCTCATATCTCCTCCCAGAACAGACCAACCCCAATCTGTTCTGAAGTAGCTTATTTAAGCTTATGCTCCCCAAAGCCTGTTTCTAATTCTGCGTCCAGAATTGCAGGATGCTTTTCTTCCTGTTTTCCAAGGATTCCCTTATTTAGGGACTTTTAAAGCTGCTTTCTGCTTTTCCCAGCTTTTTACCTCTTCCCAACTACTTTCCACCTCATTGGGGAAACTAGATTTTTTTCCTCAAAAATCTAATCTAGAAATTCTTTCCAGGATTTTTGAAAGATTTTTGGGGAATGTTTTAGCCTCTTTCCATACCTCATGGATTTGGCCAATGATCTCATAATTCTCATTTGGTCAATCTTCCCAGAATTATTTTATTTATTTTCCACAATTAAAATTTAATTACATCCACACAGTACTTATCCATTGGGGTCCACACTCCCCTTTGGATTTCAGTTCAAATGTCTAGCTTGAAAGAAAAACATAAACTAGGGGTGTTACATTTTACCTAGGAAAAATTGACCCGATCATGAAACCCATTCTTTAATAAGTTGTTTTCTTTAATAATATTTTTTTTACAAATATAATAATGAATAATGACACTTGTTACATTATTCAACACTCCCTCTTAACTAGGAACGTATTCATAGCAACATTCATATATAGGTACATAGGAAAATATCAAAATTATATGAACTCTAAAGAGTTATAACACACTTACTGCTATAGATTGGATACCTGACTAGGTTACTCTTATTGTGTGGGACTAAGGTGTACCCAAGATTTATCCTCTCTAGGTAGCATCAAGATTTTAATCTCTAACGAAAACCTAGAGATTTGGGTGCATATCCAATGTCAGAGGTCCATGACCAATGCCACCCTCCCTACTTCAAGGTATAGACATCAACACATAGGTCGGTCATATGTCCTCCAAAGCATCTTGTTTCCACAAAAAGCTTCATCTTGCCCTATCAAATAAATATTTAACATCAACCAATCCAAGGATGCTTTAGAAATATTCAAAATTATTATTCGGAAGAGATTTCGCCAACACATCAACTACTTGTTCATCCTTCGGAATATATTATAACTTCACGACCCCATATTATACCAAAATATTAATGTAAAGGAACTTGTTATTGATTTAATTAGTCCTAGCATGGAATACAGGGTAGCCATACATCTTGATTCTTCTTTGATTATCACAATTTATCATTCTAGGATCTAGAGGCTTTCCAAACAAATATGACAAGAGTTTTCTTAACCAAATAACTTCTTTTCCTACTTCCCATGCAACAAATTATTCGGCTTTAGCACTAATTAACACAACGAGATATTATTTTATACTTATTCATGAAATCAAAGACAATCCCAAAATAAAACAACCACTGGTAGTGCTAATTATCCCATCAGTCAATACCACCCCAATCAAAGTCGATAAAACTTGTTAAATTGACTTATTTTTCATCATACTTGAGGCAATGATGAATTTACTAAGAAAATTTATAAAAAAGAATATACTAGGTCTCGTATTCACCAATACATAAAAGATCCCACCAATTTATGATATCCTGTAGGATTGGCGAGACTAGAGTGGGTACTTCTCAACTTCTTGAGATTTGTGATCATGGGCGTAGTCATATGCTTGGAATCCATCATACCAAAATTTTGTAACTTATTTATTATATACTTACATTGACCAAGATACATCTCACCAGTTTTATGCCACACTTATTAGCCCACGTAATAGCTCATGAGTCCCAAATATTTCATTTCAAATCTTGCTTCCGACATTTTCTTGCATTTTAGAATTATATGTTCAACACCTGTAACAAAAAAATCAGCCACATATAGTAGTATAATGGTTGCTTCATTATTCACTATATTTATGTACAGGTTTTCATCGACACAAATTTTGATGAATTGAATCCTCGAGAGATATGGATCCATCCTTGCATACCAATACACAGGAGCTTGCTTCATTCCATATAAAGCTTTATTGAGTCTGGAAACATGATTATCCATGTTATTTATCTCAAAGACTTCTAGTTGTTCAAAATATATTTATTCATTAATGGTTCCATTTATAAATGTTGTTTTGACATCCATTTGATGGATATTCCATCCCATAGTAGCACCTAGTGAAACCAAAGATATTATAGTAGTATACCTAGGAGTAGCAGAATTTTTTTCTACATAATCTATTCCTTCCTTTTGTGAGAAACCCATTGCAAAGAATCTATATTTTTATTTGTCTATCCTTACATTAATGACATGTTTAATTTTGTAGATCCATTTCGAAGTCATAACGAAGTTGTCACTTGGTCTAGGAATGATTTCCCAAACTCCATTCTTCATGATGGATTGATATTCTTCACGCATCGCTTTCTTCCAGTATTTTTGATGATTGGCTTCTTCAAAGGTAGTTGGTTGTCCTTCGATCAAATTCATTATGTATGTTGCATATCTTGAGTATCTCTTTAGTATATTTATTTCAGTAGAAGTTCTTTTAGTTGCTCCATGTCCTTAGACATCTTCAAGTGTTTCTTTACCTAATTTGACATTTTCTTTGTTTTGAGAATGATTATATGTTGAATAGGATCAAATGGTCCTTCTTCTTCTTCTTCTTAGTTTTTAGGTTCCTTGTCATGATTCTCTTCTTCTTCAATAGCAATACATCTTCTTCATTAGATTTGATTAGTATATCATTGAATGTTTTTAGGCATGGTTTTCATGAAATTTAACATCACTGCTAACTTTGATTTGTCTTTGTTCCTTGATGTAAGTTTTATAACTCTTTCATGAAAGGCTATAACCAATGGAAATTATGTTTATAATTATAGATTCTAACTTCTTTCGCTTGTATTTTGGAGCATGAATGTATGCAGGACACCCAAAGATTCAGAGATGGTCTACACAAGGCTTCTTCCCCGTGAATGCTTCTTTTGGTGTCATATTATCAAGGATTTTTTGAGGACTTGTATTTTATATGTATAATATTCTCATGGTCCTTATGCAGTCTTCAGTGGTTCTATTCCTCCATGTTTCTACTCCATTTTGTTTGGGGTTGTAAGGAACAATGATCTACCTCTTAATACATGCTTAACACTGTTACCGATGAAATAGGTAACCTGACCTCAAAACGGGAACTCTATCCCAAAAAGACTCAAAAAACATGAAAAAACACCCCAAAAACAAAAAAAGTGTATTCCAGAATGCACTTGGTTTTTTTTTTAAGGTCAAATTTCAACATTTTATAAAATCATGCTAAAAGAAAAATTGTTTCTTGAAAAAAGGATTGAAAAAACACCCTCAAAACAAAACCAGTTGATGGTGGAATAATTAAAAAAAATTGTGTCATATTTTTGACATTTTTAAAAATAGAAATAACATTTTTTAATTTTAAAAATTCAAACATTAAAAAAAACCTAAAATTGAAGAAAAAAAATAAATTTAAAAAATAAAAACATTTTAAAGCTTAAAATTTAAAAATATATAGGAATAAAAAAATAAAAATAAAAATAAAATAAAAATTTTAATTCAAACATTAAAAAAAACCTAAAATTTAAGGAAAAAAAAAATAAAGATTAAAATTTCAAAATATATAGAAATAAAAAAATAAAAACAAAAACAAAATAAAAATATTAAATTAAAAAAAAAAAACAAGTTAAAAAAAGAAAGAAATTATAAAAAATAAAATATAGAAATTAAATTTAAAAAAGAAAAAGAAAATGTTTATTAAATTAAAAAAATAAAGAATATGAAAATGTGTTGACCTAGGGTTTCTCCCCTTCTGCAACAACGTTTCTGCAATGGCTCTGTACCCGCTGACAAGTTCAAGCTCAGTCTTCAGTAGACAGGTAGCACGGCAGCCCTGCCGCTTCTGAGCATGGGCTATGGCATCCACGTTGGGGGGCAGTGCTCATCCCCCCTTGCAAAAGATCCGCAGAACAACGAAACCGCTGAACGATAGGAGCACATCCCGGTCACGGAGGAGAAGTACTCAAAAAGCGATCTGACTAACTTGCAAGCCACTGATTCCACTCGGATCCCTACGACAGCTTCTTTGGCAACATGCAAACCCATTGCCGCAGAAAGATCGAAGATCGACCTTCTAAGTCATCGAATAAATGCTCAGATCCAGTATATGAAAGACCATGCACTCATAGGGAAGTTCATTGGCTTCTGGCCTACAGAAAAAGCTCTGCAAGGTTGGATAGCCTCCAAATGGAAACCCAAAGGCCATTTTACGCTCCATCTAGGGCCGAAAGGCTTCTTCAATGTAGTCTTTAACTACATAGAAGACCGAAATAGGGTTCTAGATGGGGGACCCTATTTCTTCAACTCCACAGGACTCTATCTCAGAGATTGGGTCGAACGCTTCAACCCAGACAAGGAAAATTTCAACTGGGAACCAGTGTGGATCGGGATTTATTCGCTCCCCTTAGAGTACTGGGATGAGGAATCTCTCACAGCCATAGGCAGAGGCTTAGGAGAATTCATAAAAAATGCTGGACAAACCAAGCTTCGACGGTACACCTCCTATGCGCGGATCTGTGTCTACATGGAGCTGGACAGAGCACTTCTGGATGCGGTAAGTTTATTTCATGACGACTTTGAGTGGATCCAACCCCTAGACTATGAGCACGTTCCTTTCAGATGCCAAAGATGTCATGCTCATGGGCATCCATTCAGAGACTGTCCGTTGAACATCGAAGCCAAGGGCACTGATGCGGCCAATAAATCGGTGGCAGATGGATTTACCAAGGTTTCCAGCTGTAAGAAACACCACAAAAAACCCCCTCCCATTAAAAAAGGCTCTGGCCCACGTGCTTCAGTACCCTCTACCAGTAATAGTTTTGAAGCCCTAGCTCAGTTGGATCAGTTTGAAGCTCCCAACCATGCTTCCCCTGGTCCTAATCCTAACCCCTCCACTCAAGCTGCCCCGCCGAATCAACCTCACTCATCTCCAAATCTTGATTCCTCTGAAAAAGGGGATCCCCTGTCTTCCAAACTCCTCCTAGAGTCCAGCTCTGCAGATGCTAAATCCAAAGGTATGGAGGTTGAAAATGTCCTGCTAAACCCCATCTCCTCCAACATCGCCAACTCCGAGAGCAGTCAGCTCAGTCTCATGGATGAAGATTCTGAAGGCTTTGAATTGGGAGAATTGGATCTACCAAGTTTGGAAGATGCTTGCATCCGACAAGACTTTGATAATATTAAGCCCAGCCAGATAGATACTCTGGAGGTTGTGCTATCCAAATCACAGCAGCAAAAAAAGCTAGGAATACAACCCGGATGCCACTGGGATGGTATGAAGATAATAAAAGAGTCAAAGAAGAGTGGCCAAAAACCAAACTGGCAATGCACCATCCTGCTGGGAGAAATTCTGGTAGAGTCTAGACGTTATCCCAAGCTCACGAGGTTCTACAAACCCCTTCCTAATGTTTCCTCATGAAGCTCATATCATGGAATGTAGGAGGAATGAACAGTCCCAGAAAATACAAAATGATTAAAAGTATGATACAGCAAGAAAGACCACAGCTTATCTTTCTTCAAGAAACTAAATGAAATTCTGAGGCCCTTGGAAAAATCCTCTCTAAAGCCTGGCCCAATAGTCATTTTGTTGCAGTCGACACCTCCGGATTCTCAGGAGGTCTAGCCATAATATGGGATACGCAAGCTCTCGAGTTCAGGAACTTCCATGCTTCTCAAAATCTCATCCAAGCCTCTTTCCATCTCATAGGTACCAGTATCCACGGTCACCTCTCTAACGTTTACTTTCCTCAAGATCTGGCAGGCAAGACTACGCTTCTGAACACAATGGAAGTTCTAAACTCCAACAGAACTCATTTGCTATGGATTTTAGGGGGAGATTTCAACATGATAACCAAATCAGAGAAAAAAAGAGGAGGGCGCGCAAGGCTGGAACCGGATAGTGCTCACTTCAAAGATTTCATAAGTAGAAGTTGGCTAATTGATCTTCCATTCACTAATGGGATGTACACTTGGAACAATAAAAGATCTGGCAATCTTCACATTGCTTCCAAACTAGACAGATTCCTAATTTCTGATAACGCGATCCATATGGGAGGGGACATTATAGCTTCTATTCTTCCCATCACAGGTCCCGATCACTGGCCCATTGCTCTCCAATGGCAAAGGCCTAACCAGCATATAAAACAGCCCTTCCGCTTTGAAGCCTTTTGGCTTGATCATCCTTCCTTCAAGGACATGGTCCATAACACATGGAAAAGCTTCATTCCCCCTCATGGATCCAGGATGTTTCAGTTCCAGCAAAAGCTCCGCCACCTTAAAGCTCAAATAAAAAGCTAGAACCATGCTGTCTTTGGGAACATCTTTCAGGAGAAGAAGGCTCTTGAACTCAAAATGGCGGAGATCCAATTGGAAATTATCGGCAAAGGAAGATCAGAGGCCCTCGAAAAATAGGAACAAACACTTCAACAGCAGCTGAATGAAAGATACAGTCAAGAGGAAATTTTTTGAAGAAAAAAATCCAGGGTTCGTTGGCTTAAGGACGGTGAGCGCAATACAAAATTCTTCCATCGCTACACTATACAAAGAAGAATGAACAATCGTATAAGCCATATCACAAATCAGCAAGGGGAGAAATTGGAAAATCATGAAGACATGGAGCGTGAATTGCTGAACCACTTCAAAAGCGTGCACCAAGAACCTCAGCCCAGCAGAATACCAGCTATTGACCAGATCACTCAACTTATCCCCAAGCTTATTACGGAGGAGCACAACCAGATGCTGCTAAGACCCATTTCCTTACAGGAGGTCAAAGCAGCTCTGGCTCAAACCAAACTTGGTAAGGCACCTGGGCCGGACGGTTTCACTTCCAATTTCTTTCATCATTTTTGGGAACTCATAAAGCTGGAGGTCTAGCATCTTGTTGAAGAATCAAGGATCATGCATTGGCTGCTTCCCTCCCTCAATGCCACATTCATTACTTTGGCTCCAAAGGAGGACCAGCCGAGCACGCCTGAAAGATTTTGGCGAATTGCGTTATGCAATGTGATCTAGAAGCTTATTTCAAAAGTCATTGCTAATCGCCTCAAGCCTCTCTTACCAATGCTCATCTCTCCAGAACAAACCGGTTATGTAGAAGGAAGACAGATCCTAGATGGGATCATCTTGACACACGAAGTCATCCACTCCTTAAAGTTGAGCAGAAACGCAGGTATGCTCCTCAAAATCGATCTGTTTAAGGCTTTTGATAAATTAAGTTGGACGTATATTCAGAGAATTCTGGAAGCTTTTGGTTTCAACCACTTGTGGATAATATGGGTCATGAATCTTATCTCGTCTACCTTTTACTCCATTCTAATCAATGGGATTCCCTCTCCTCCTTTCTCTCCCACCAGAGGAATTAGACAAGGAGACCCTCTATCTCCCTTTCTTTTTGTTCTTATGGTTGAAGGTCTGGGTCGCCTCATCCAAAATGCTTCTCGTGTTCAGCTTTTGAGAGGTATCTCCCTTCATGGCCTCCCTCCTACTACCCACCAACAATTCGTGGATAACAATATGCTCTTTGGCCACCCCTCTGTCCATGAGGCCCGTGCTTTTAAATCCCTCCTGAACACGTTTTCTGAAGCCTCGGGAACCTATGTTAACCCTGCCAAATCTCAAATTTTCTTCTTAAATACCCCTGCTGTCACTCAAGCTAGCATAGCCCGTATTTTAGGTTTTCCCATAGCCTCTCTTCCTGCCAAGTATTTGGGTGCCCCCCTCATTGATTCAACCATCAAACATTCCTCTTGGAACATCTTGCTTGAGAAGCTTGAAGCCCGTCTCTCCTCTTGGACTTTCAGAACCCTCAACATGGCCAGCCATCTTGTTCTCATCAAATCTATTCTTCAGTCCATGCCTCTTTATATTTTCTCTGTCTTGGCCGCCCTAAAATGGGTTCTTAAGCAAATCAAAGTATTACAACGAAGATTTCTATGGGGTTCTTCTGGTCAAAACCGGAAATGGGCTCTTGTTAATTGGAATACTGTATGCACTCCAAAAGAAGCAGAGGGACTTGGACTCAGGGACCCTACTCATAGCAACATTTTCATGGGGGCCAGGTTGTGGTGGAAATGGACCTCAAGACTAGATACTACATGGGCTAAACTGTGGAACGCAAAATATGCCAATAATCGACCTCCTGAGGAAATGATTCGCCTTTGCCCTGAAGTCTCTGGATCTCTTATCTAGAACACCGCCAAGTAGCACAACAACCTGATTCAATAACATAGCTTTTGGGAAATTAGGAATGGCAGCACCACCAAATTTTGGATGGACGCTTGGCAACATCAACCAACACTCTTGGAAATTCTCAATCATCTTCATGGAGGTGATATCAGGATCCAGTATGAAGATCGCGTCAATCAACACTGGATTGAGGAGAATGAAAAATGCTACAGATAGTGGAAGCAAGCTATTCTCATTGCCCCTAGTGCTCAGGACGACATCACAACCACTATCAACGCTGAGCTCAAGCACAGAAGAATCAGATGGAATGATGATCCGGATGTTCTTAGATGGGGACACTCTCCTAAAGGGGTTTTCTCCACTTAGGAATCCTACTCCCTTCTTCTCGCCTCCTCCAATCTGTGAGATCCAATCTGGCAGCGTGTCTGGGCTCCTGGCATATGGCCCAAAGTTTTGACCTTTCTCTGGCTCCTCAGTCACAAAAGGATTCTCACCTGGGATAACTTAATCAAAAGAGGATTCACTGGGCCATCTCAATGCCCCAACTGTAAACAAAGCCATGAGACTGCTCAACATCTAATGATCTCTTGCAATTTGGCCAACACTCTATGGGAGAAAGTCTGTTTCTGTTGTCAGAAAATTAAACCCACAGACGATTTAATCTACCACATCCACAACTGGCCCATGACTCCCTTCTCTAGTGCTCTTCTCAACACTTTGTGGACTCTCATTCCTGGGCTTGTCTTTTGGATGATTTGGAAGGAACGGAATAAAAGGGTGTTCAGAAACCAAAGCTCCCCCATGGAGATTAACTGGAACACCTTTCGGAATAACCTCTAAGAGACTCTTGCTCTCATCCCTTGGAAAGAAGCAGACCTACCTTCCAAACCCAAGGAACGCGCCATCTGGGAGAACTGGCAACTCAAAATCAATCCTATCTCTTCTTCCTCTGCTAGAAAAAATTCTCAGATCCCTGACAGCTGAACTCCTCCCCCTTCCGGTGTGATCAAATTAAACTTTAATGGGGCTTCTAAGGGCAACCCAGGGTGTGCTGGATTTGGAGGAATTTTCAGAGACTCTAAAGATTCTACCTTGCTCATTTATTATGGCCATCTTGGTTGGGATACCAGCAACTCAGCGGAGTTAGAAGGCCTCTGGCAAGGTCTCTGCTTAGCTTAGAGCCACAACCTCTTCCCTCTTGTTGTTGAAGGAGACTCTCAAGTTCTCATTAACATGGCTCAGCATCTCCTAACAGGCTCAGCTGCAGTCAAGATTTCCACATGCTGGAGATTAGTGGCTAGACTGGAAATTATGGAAGCTTGGCTCAAAAGGTATAATGTTGTTTCCTTCTCCCATATCAGACGCAATGGCAACAAAGTCGCGGACCTCCTTGCTAACTTGGGAGTGGAATGCTCTGCAACTGTTACTCATGGATCGCTCAACATTATCAATGAAGACTCAAAACTTCAGGAATGTAGCGCACTGGTGCAACAGGACTCCACATCACCGGATGCGGTTGCCTCCAGTTAATTGTGATGGGACTCGAGTCCCTCATCGCCTCCCGAGGCAGAACCTTTGTGCAGGCCATATGGCCTCTCACGCACGCAATTACTGTGGCATTCAATTCGCCACCCCACGCCATATCAACTACAGGCTCTGGAACCGTCTTCGCAGGATGCTCTTCATCTACTTCATTTCGGCTCTTGACATGGATCAAGATTTTATGCTTGGCGACTGCCCTGTTTGCTCTGCCGCTGTGTTTCACTGTGTTGCGTGCCCGTCTGCTTGTTCGATACCCAGTGCTCGAACACAAACTGGCAGAAGGTGTGAACTGGTATGCTGCTTCGAAACCACTCCAGATTTCCATTACTAGCATAGTCATTTTTGTTCTACCAATTCGCAGTATTGCTCCAGAGATACTGTGCATTCTCTGCCTTCTTGCCTGCCTCATTTTCCTCCCTCTGCCATGCCTTGTTTACGCCAGCGAATGCGCTGTCGTTGGTGCTCCTCTCGGGGCAGAGCTCATCGCTCTCCGTCACCCCTTGCCTCTGACTCTTCCTCGGATGATTCCCTGGCTTCCAGAGGCCGCAGAGGCAGACCTCATGGCCCTCCCTCCGCACCTCTCGTTGAGCCTCCAGTTCGCCCTCCTGAAGCTCCCTCCGCCCCTCACCCACACTCCTCTGCTTCCTACCGCCAGACTTCCCAACATGCTGAGTTCACCTTCCACTGCACATTTGATCATCTGGTACTCGAAGCCTTTGTTATGGTTTCATTTTGTGAAGAATCCTTTCATTTGATGCTTCCTCCGCCTTCTGCTCCTGGTCCCTCCATCACTCTCCAGGGCCCGTCTGCTCCCAGCCCTGTTCCTGCTGACTTGGCCCAGTTAAATCCTATCTCGAACGTTTCTCTACAGGTTCAGAATGTGGATCACGAGGACAGAGGCAATGTGCCACCTTCTGCGGAGGATGAGAGGAACAATGACGAATGGGGATGCAGAATCGTTGAAGAACCATCCTCAGACACTGATGCTCAGTAGTTAGAAGACACCTCAGAGATTTTGGTTTACCAAGTTCAAAGTCTCCATGCTATTTCTGGTTGTTTTGTGGTCTTATCCTCTGCTTGCAGAGTGGCATGTTATATTTTTAGATTTTTTAACAAACTATTGGGATGTAATGCCGATTTCCCTCACAAGGGCAGCGAATTTTAATCTTTTGGGACTGGTTTCCCCACGAAGGGCGGTCCAAACCATGATATTTCTAGGCAGTCAAGCCCTGTGCTCAGGCTTCCTGAGCTGGGACAGTGGCAGCTCTGTATCATTATGTTAATTATTAATAGAATTAGTGTTAATTACAAAAAAAAATTAAAAAAATAAAAAATTAAATTTTAAAATAAAAAATTAAATTTAAAGAAATATACTACAATTTAATAAATTTAAAACTTGAGAAAAAAAAAAAAAAAAACATTATTGAAATTAAAAGTAAAAAATAGAAAAATTAATTAAAAATAAAATACAATAAAAATATTAAATTTAAAAATATATATATATATTAAAAAAACAAAAGGATTTTAAAAAATAAATTAAATTTAAATTATAAAAAATAAAATATATATATATATATATATATATGAACTTAAATTAAAAATATATATATTAGATTTTATTAAATTTAAAAAAAAATGTTAAGATTAAAATAACCAATTAAATTTAAAAAAAAAAATATTAAATTTTAATAAATAAATGAATAAACAAATAAATTTTGAAATAAAAAACAAATTTTAAATATAAAGAAAAAAAAAACAAAAACATTGTTAAAATAAAAAGTTAAAAAACTTTAAAAATCAATTAAAATTCAAAAATAGGAAAAAATAAATTAAATAAATATATTAAATAAAAAATAAAATAAAAAACAAATTAATTTGAAAATATTAAGTTTAATTAAAAAAAAAAATCTAATTTTAAATACACAATTTTAATTGAAATAAAAAATATATAAAAATTTTATGTAATTAAAAAAATAATAAAAAAAAATTAAAAATTAAAAAAAATCAGTATTAAATTCAAATAAATTTAAAAAAAAATACAAAATTTACTAAATTTTAAAAAATTAAATGAAAAAGCTAAATATAAAATTTAATAATAAAAAAAATATGAAATTTAAAAAAAATAAATCAATTAAATAAAAATAAATAAAAAATTTAATAAAAAATTATTAACAAAATTTAGAAAAAAAAATTAAAAACAGAAAAAATGAATAAAATTCAAAAGAAAAATTAAAAAAACAAAAAAAATTAAAACAAATTAAATTTCAAATATAAAAATTAAATTTAAAAAAAAAAAAAAATTGAATTTAAAAAAAAATAAAAAATAAAAATATCAAAAATTAAAAAAAAATTAAAAAAAAAGAATTTTTTGACCGCGGTGGCGCCACCAGTTGGCCTCTCGCCCAGGTGGTGGCGGAGGCCAGCCACTGGGCGGGAGGCCGATTCCGAGAATCGGCCTCTTGCGGCGAGAGGCCGATTCCGGGAATCGCCCTCCCGCAGCGGGAGGCCGATTCTGGGAATCGGTGAGAGGCCGATCCCGGGAATCGCCCTCCCACCGCGGGAGGCCGATTCCGAGAATGGCCTGCTCGCCACGGGAGGTCGATTCCGGGAATCGCCCGCCGGCCGTAGGAGGGCGATTCCGAGAATCGGCCTCCCGCCGCGGGAGGGTGATTCCGAGAATCGACCTCCCGCCGCGGGAGGGCGATTCCCCGACCAACCCACGAAACCGCAGGTTTGGGCTACCAAGGGCGCGGGGTTACGCGCGTCGGGCGGCGTGAGGTCAGATAAAACCCCCCCGCTCGCTCACGCCATTGCTCGCTGCCATTCGAAGGGGCCGATTGGCGGCGCCACCACGATCAAAAAATTCTTTCTTTTTTTTTTAACTCTTTTTTATTTTTAATATTTTTTTTTTTAATTTGATTTTTTTTTTAAATTCAAAAAATTTAAATTTTTTTTTTTTTTAATTCAAATCTTTTATTTTCTTTTTTGTATTTTATTTTTTTTATATAAATTTTAATTTTGTAATTTAAATTATTTTTAAATTTTCTATTTTTTAATTATATGGTTTTTTGTAATAAGTTAGAAAAAAATGTTTTTGATGTTTTTTTTCTAATTTTTTTGGTTAATGTTTGTGTTTTTTCTTTAAATTATGTGTGTTTTTTTCAAATTTTGTCATTTCTTTTGATATAATTTTGGAATATTTTTGTTTTATTTATTTATTTATTTTTCTTTAATTTTTTTATTTTTACGAGTTAATTTTGTCTTTTTTTTACATTTTTATTGGTTTGTTTTTATTGTTTTTATATATATTTTTTTATCTAAGTTTCGTGTTTTATTACCAACATGAAAATCACCACTCTAAAAAAAAAGGTTGATGCTGCATCAATATGTTTCAAAATTAGCATGAAAATCACTAACATTTTAAAACAATTTTTCATACTTCATAAATAAAAATATTACAGTGTCAAAAATGTGCTCAAAAAAAAAAAAAGGTGATTCTGCATCACCACTTTTCAGAATCGGGTGCTTTTTATGCTACCAAAAAAAAGTAGGTAACAGTGCGATTACCTATTTCATCGGTAACATTGTTGCTTCTTTACAATATGCAATAAGTTGTTTTGAAGTGTATTCCCCTCCATTGTAAGATATCAGAGTATTTGTATTTCTTTTAATTAAAGTCTCAACTTCAGATATAAATTCCTTGAAATTTTCAAATACTTCGTCCTTTGCCTTGAGAATATAGAGCCATGTCCTTATAGAGTGGTCATAAATGAAGGTCACATAGTAAAGATTACCTCCAAGATATTTATTAGAAATTGGACCACACACATTAGAATGAATGAGGTCTAATATCTTCTTAGACGTTATATCACTTCTTGTAAAAGGTTTCTTAGTATTCTTTCTTAAAGCACATCCCTTGCATACTCCTTCATGATATTCCTTGATGTTGGGAATTCCATCTACCATTTAACCAAGAGAATATATTATCTTGTAATTAATATTCCCATATATTCTATGCCAAAGTTCAATAGGATCTATATCCATTTGAAATAGGGCTTGAGCCGATGGTATTATAACTCTATATAGTCTCCCTTCATGAACTCTAATAACATTTTCCTTTTAAATAATTAAATCCTTTCCCCAAACCAAAAATTTTCCATTTTTTATCACTCTATACATTTCTCAATAATAAGGAGATAAATCCTAGAGGTAACCACATAGCTATTTTAGGCTTAGGTCCAACCCCCCTGGCATTAGATAGGGCTCTCTCACTATGTTTACTTTCAATCAAACTAGCGACTAAAAACTCTTGATCTTAGGCTTGCTATAAGGATCCAAAAGGTGAATTTATGTATTTCTTTGAAGGTAAGTGGAAGAAAGTAGATCTACCTCTAATCAAACCACTATTTTTGATCGAAGTGAAAAAGGGATGTGATGGAGTTTAAACAGGGGAAATATTGGAATATTTATTGGTATCATATCAAATTTTGTCGTAGTAAATGGATGAGTGAAACATGAGAAAATATGAAATAGAACATAAAAACAATGATGAGTTCATGTTTCCATATAGAAGAAAATTAACACGTATGATCAGTTCAACAAAATCAAAACACTAGATGAATTCTAAAATATCTTCTTTCAAACTGAGCATGAAGAATGTTTACACCATGAAAATATATATTAAAAATAGGTTAGAAGGTAATATATAAAACAAATCACAAGGGAAAAAAACTAGCAATAAATATTTAAGCAAAAATTCTTGTCAAAGCTGCATCTTCCTTCTTTTATTAACTTGGGGAAAAGATACAAAATTTCAGAGAAATGTAGTCTAGCCTCTTACATTACCAACCAAAACCATTTTTTCATGTCTTTTCCTCCTTAAATACAATAAGGAATTCCAAATTACCACTAGGTGGTGGAATTCACTACATGGAAACTAAAAATACTAGACATAATGTATCCGCAAATAAAATTGAGACTCTCCCAACTTAGAAACATTGTGATTTAAAACTTAAAGAAAAATTTAGCAATTTCATGTCTAGAAAATCATAACCTATCTTATCCACACCTATCCAGTCACTAACATACTTCTAAAATGTCCCAAAATACCAATATGAAAAAAAAAAGGCCTAATCGGTATATTTGTGCAACCTAAGTTGGATTGTCCACTAATCTGGCTTGGAAAAACTATGAAAATTGGGTTCCAAATTGACCCCTATAACTACAAAACTATAACACTCATCTAAAAAATAAGATTTTTTCTTGTAGATAAAATTGTTCTTTAGATCAACCTCTCTAAGTTTCAACAAATTTTGCCTCATATCCTCATAATGTTTTCCCCAAAATCATGAGTAAAACAGTAAATTACGCGGTCTAAAAGATAGGCTTTAAAGATGCACTTGAATATTTCAATATATGACACCTGTGCAGAAACTGAAGGAGGTTATTGTGATGAGGTTTTTTCTTGACATAAAACTATTTTTTTTTCCAAAATTAATCTCCATGTGGTCGAATTTTTTTTTTAAAATTGATGTCTAAAAATTAGTTTTGCAGCAAATTCATAGAAAGTCCAAGTAGCCCTCCATGGTTTGTATGGTTGCACGCCTCGTCTGGAAAAATGGATCAAATGGGTAGCCTTGAAATATTTTTGTGATGATGTAGAACTCTTTAAATAGGCTATCCAATTCTTTTATACCTCCTATATGGTTGATACCCATTGCGTAACCATTGCGTAACACAATTTAAAATTTAGGCTTGTGATAAGCTTTTTCTGCTTCAAACTATTTGGGAATGACAACCAAATACCAAAATTCACCTTATAACACCATAGAATGTTTCAAGCCTTCAAAACCTTCATCATTTTATGAAAACATGACACCATGCAATTTCCATATGGCATAGGAGATGCAACACAAGTTCAATCTTCAGCAAAATTCATCAAAACATAGCATATATGCAAACTTTCAAAATGGAAAAAATGGACATCTTCAAACCTGGTGTCACTTCAGCATTGTGCAGCCTCTGCCAAGATATCAAGGTTGTTATTCCTTCTTTTCTTTGATGACTTTTTTGCCTCTTTGAGTTTTATAGAGAGGTGTTTTATATAATTTTGAGTTTTATGCCACCACAAATCCTCTCATGTCATGATGTTGAAGTTTGAAATCGTGGAGGTATGAGAAGTATAAACTACTAACAAACCCTTGACATGACCCCTCATGGCCTATTAGAATTTTAAAAATTTGAAATAGGGCTAAAGAAGCCCTTCATGACCCATATATTTACAAGCATTTAACTATATTTGACCTCTTTACACAAGGGACTCTTTAGACTATGATGCATAGTGACTCATAAGCTAAAATAAAAAAAAAAAACCCCAAAATGAATATTAAGAGGAAAAAACACTTTTATTCCTAGACTATAGGACCACGATTGATCTGAAAATGATTTTTAGCTATTTTTGTGCTAATATCAGTTTCAGATTTATAATGAAAGTCTTATGTTTGCTTCTTGTACAAGGGTTTATAGATGTGCTTATGATTGATAAAACAAAAAAATTGATGAGATTAAGTGTATCTCATGAACAGAAAAGGATGGAAACTAAATGTTGAACAACAACATATAAACACAAAACAAACACAGAAAAATGAGTCAAATACAAATGGTTTTGATGAAGAAGTTGACCCGTCTTGGGCTACATCTCCTTGGTCCATCTTCCATGGCAGGGGCCTTTGTATTAGCTTCAATTGTGCAAAAGTGGTGGTTACATTCTCCTATTACCTCTGCAACCTACTCCAATTGCTCCAAAACATCAAAACCTACCAAGAATGTCTCTTCCTGAGCCAAAATTGGTTGAAAATTGCCTCAATTATGGAAAAACCAATTTTCCTTACAATTTCTCCACTAAATCTCGAATCTGACCAACAAGCTCCACTAAAACTGCAGCTCCGCCGCATTTGGCGGGCTCTTCCAAGTCTGCCGATAAGTTAACTGCACATTAATATTGATATAAGTGCATTTTTAATGTTAATAAACCCAGAGTTAGTGCGAAAATCATTTATCACTTAGCCACGAATTATGGATCTTAATCCGGGTTAGCGACATATTAATCATGCTTTATCCAATTTAAATCTCTGTCGGTGAACAGTGTTAAGGCCTTGGTATTTTCTCTCAAGCATATGGGAGGGGGATATCCCCCTCCAAACCCCCAACTCCGATGCTAGCAATATTTAAGTATAAGTGGGTGCCTTATGGGTTAAGACCCACTATGTAGAGGAGACAGAGGTGTGATAGACTTGCATGTGGGTGGTCGTGGGTTTGACCCTGACCCCCGACGTATATTTTGTTGCGCATTTCATTATATAATATAGTCAAATTTTAAACTTTGGTTTAACGATAATATGTACCTCCACTATATTAGGGTAGTTCACCAGTTTTGACCCTGTCCACCAAGTTAGAGCTCCTCCTCCATATAGTTATCACCTCTGCCAGGTTTAGAGCTAGTCCACCATATACTTGCATTTGTCCACTAGTCTTAGAGACCCTCCATAATTAGCCTATCGAGGAAATATGAAATCCTTCCACGTTAGGCGATGGGCCAGCATTAGAGTTCGAATAATGTGCACCATACAATGTTGTGGCGGAGGGCACGTGGTGCTTCTCCATTGGCTCAAATGCCACCATTATAAAAATAATAATGCACTGATTTAATTCAAATTTCAACCTTAGAATAGGAAGAAAAATATAAATTTTCGAAGAAATATTGGTGGATTTGACTCAGACACTTTTCACAGTGTCATTGGCTAAAAATTGAGGAATATTACATGGATATTCCTAAGGTGGTAACTGGATTGCCAAGTCATTAGTGTTCCACTGTTTTGCACATTTTTTACCTATTTAAGAAAACGGACAATAGGCCATAACTTACTCATATGAACTCGGATTTTGATGAAGCGAGTTTCTTTGGAATCGTAGTGATGAGCTCTATCCGGTCATTCTAGTTTGGAGCATTTCTGAGTACTTCCATTTTGAGCTAAATATTGAGCCTCTGATCATTCCACCCCACTGGAAGCATTTTGGACCCCAAAAGATACTATAAATTGTTTTGCAGGTGAGGGTACAACTCCTCACCCTTTCACTCTCCATCCATTTAGGCTTGGAAGGATTTTTTCCATTAGTCACACTCTAAGATATTCAACATTCCCTCTCTTTGAAGTTCTAATTATTATGTAAAGTATGAGATCTTGCTGATGTTCATCAATATATTCTAACGATAAATCATCTATTGGTGGCAGTTGAACATGCTCTCCTTGATCATCAATCAAAGGAGGCTCAACAATCTCAAATTCTCAACATTAAAGATAGGATATATTTGCATGTAAGGAGGTAACTATAGCTTAAATGCGTTAGTACCAATATTTTCCAGAATTTGAAATGGACCAAAATGGATTGGCTTGATCTATTTACCTTCCCCTTGCAATCTTTATTTCCTAATATATAAAGAAACTTCATCTCCAACTTGGAATTTGTGATCAACGCTATGTTTATCATGCCTTGCATTGTAGCTGCTTTGACTCTTTTCAAGTTGTTCTTGCACTGTTTGATGTACCAACTAAATTTTCTCAATGAATTTCTTTGCATTATCTATGTCACTATGACCATCTATAGTGACATATTTCTCTAATATGAATTCTAAAGGCGATCTTGGCAAGTACCCAAGACATGCCTCAAATGGAGATGTGTTTGTGGAAGAATTCTTTGCCCTGTTGTATGCATGTTGAATGTAATGCAATCGTTCATCCCACAACTTGGGATGTTTTTTTCAATAACCTCTAAGAAGATGAATTACTGTCCTATTAACCACCTCATTCTAACCATGTGTTTTTGGATGAGATGTTGTACTCTTCTTTAACTTTCTATCCATCATGACCCATAATTTTGACCAAAAATTCCCATCAAACTGGGAATATCGATCACTTACAATAGAATTAGGAAGATTAAAATGAACCAATGCATTTTGAAATAAAAGATGAGTTGTTTTTTCAGCTGTAATTATTTTTTTATATGGCATCAAAAGAATTTTTTTTTTAACCTATCTACCACAACCTACAAGTAATTGTGACCTTTCCTTGACATTGGAAGACCACCTACAAAATCCATTGAGATACTCTCCCAAGGATGTGAAGGAATGAGAAGTGGACTGTACAATCCAAGTTTCCTATTCCTATTCTTACTTATTTCACATAAAGGACATCCTATAATAAAATGAGATACACTATCAATCATGCATGGCCAATAGCAATACCTTTGTAGATTCACTACCGTCTTGCCTACACTGAAATGTCCACCAATCAATGAAGTGTGTGCCTCCCTTATGATATTGTTTCTTTCTCCATGTGGTATACATAAATTGCCCAAGTGATACAAAAAACTATGCACATGATAATCTAACTCTTTATTTTGGTTTCCTTGACTCAAGCTTTCATACACATCTAGAAAATCACTACCATATGCATATTTTTCAATGTAACTTTCATGCATAACTGAATTGTGCTTGAGTATAATAGATGAATTTACAATAGGCCTAAAGAGAATATCAACTACCTTATTGTAGATTCCCCTTTTATACCTGGTAACCAAATGAATTTTTTGTATAAATCCCATCCATCTAAAATGTCTTGATTACTGCAACTTTGACTTTGATTGTAAGTACTGTAATGCCTGATGGACAGTATGGATAATGGTCTCTTTACCCATCAAATAGTGCTTCCATTTATTTACACATTGTACCAATGCATATAGCTCTTTTTCATAGTTGGGATAGTCACAACTCCATTAAAAATTTCAGAATGAAACGAAATAGGTTAACCATACTGCATGAGAACCACTCCCATGGCATAATCACTTGCATCTGTTTGGATCTCAAATGGCTGTCTAAGATCAGGAAGAGACAATACCGGTGCTGAAATTATCTTTTGATTTAAAGAATCAAATGATTTTTGTTGCATATCTCCCCAACGGAAGACTTTATTGACAATTTTCAATGCATGTAATGGAGCTACAATGGAAGAAAAATTAGCAATGAATTTCCTCCAATACTGTGTTACCCCAAGAAAGCCTCTTACCTCTGTAATTGTATTGGGCTTGGGTGAATTCAAAATGACGTCTACTTTGGAAGGCTCTATATTCAACTCACCTCCTCCAATAATGTGTCTCAATACACTAAATAAGTCTTTCCAAACTCACACTTCAACATCTTTTAAAATAACTGCTCTTTTCTCAAGACATCAAGTACCTTGTTCACATGCATGACATGTTCATCTCTTGATTTGTTGAATACAAAAATATCATCTAAGTAAAAAATGATGAAATCATATATAAATGGTCTTAGTACATCATTCATAACTCTCATGAAAGTAGCTGGAGCATTTGTTAGACCAAATGGCATAACTAACCACTCAAACAATCCTTGTCTAGTTTTAAATGCATTTTTCCAAATTTCCTCGTTAGCTATTCTAACTTGACGATAACCACTTCGTAAGTATAGCTTACTAAAATAATTTGAATACTTTAATTGACCAATAAAATCATCAATGTGTGGGAGTGGGTAGTGATTCTTTACCGTGATTTTATTCAGTTCACAGAAATCGATACACATGCACCAAGTCCCATCCTTCTTCGGTACCAAAACTTTCCTATCATACAAATATGGACTTCCCAAGATAATCCCAGAAATTTTAGGTGGGACCACGTCTTAATCGACTTCATCAATAGAGTTTGTAGTAATAGAAAATCGAAATATGCATTTGCTTGTAACCTGTAAATTGGCATTCTTAACTATCCAACCCAAAGGGTATGGTTTATGATGTAGTATTGTTTCAAGGTTAAGATTTTTGACCATGTCCTTTGAAATTAGGTTTTCTTGTGACCCACTATCAAACAATGCATCAACCTTTGTTGATTTGAAATCACTCTAACATGGAAAAATTCTATCCTTTTGTCTTCATTTGGAGTGTTGTTGTGACTATTTGAGGAACTAGTAATTACTATGGCTTCATTTCCCTTGTTAAACATGGCTACAATCTTGTTCTAATCTCCATAATCAGATCCAAGATCTTGTTGTGTGGTGGTAGTCATCTTTTGTTTCCCTTTGTTATTTGGTTTCTTAGGCCTTAGTTCGGGATGTAGTTTCCAACAGTGGCCTTCATCATGCCCCTATTTGAAATAATGTTTGCATGTACTTTTCTCGCCTTCTTTCTTGATTCTTGCATTCTTCTTTCCCTTCTGTTTTCCTCCCTTATCTTTTCCCTTACCGTTGAATGGCTTCTTCTTACTACCCTCTTCCTTAATGCTCTTTCCCCTTGCTTCAAGATGTGTGGCTTGCTCACAAACTTCATCTAAGTTTTTTGGGTTAAACATAAAGATAATATGTTTCAAATAGGAATGTATACCCCCAATGTATTTCAAGGGTGTGTCTTGAGAATTCAATTTTACTCCTAACAACAAATCCCTCTTTTTCAACTCTTGGGTGTACTGTTGAACTGTTTGGCCCTTGAGTTGCCTAAAGTTTTGGAAAATCATAATTACCTTTTTCATATAGGCTATGGATAAAAATGTCTTTTAATGGAAGAAATGGATTCAACCCAAGAAATGGATATCTTACCATGGATTCACGTTTCCTCTTGAGTCTTTTCCTCCCACCAAGCTAGTGATGCTTCTTATAGCCTTAATAAATCCAACTTGATCTTTATGTTGTCCTCTTGTAGATTCTAAATTCTGTAGTATAATTCCATTTGATGGATCCAATTGTCTAACTTCTCTGCATTTAATTCACCATTGTACATGGGAAGTTCAAACTTGATGTCCAACTTGAGTAATGGATTTTTTCCTTTTGGGGTTTTTGAATGAGTGTGGGTGGTTTTTGTGGTGGAAGTGGAAGATGATGTTGATGAAGATGAGGATGGTGGAGATGGAGGTGGCTTTCGTCCATTACCTTTCAAACTCTTCTATTCATCCTTCTTATCAGCTGAAGTTCCTTCTCCGTGTGGAGGCTTAGAACCTTCTCCTGCCCTTTCTGTAGTGAATGCATCAAACATGATTTAAACAATTCTCTAAATGTCCTTGAAGTCTCTCTTGACATCGTCCTCTTCTGAATTTCCTTGGTTCTCTCCAACACCTGACATAATGGCTAACTATTCAAGCTCAACTTTTGATGCTTGTACCTTTTCAATCACTTCATCTTCTTGTGAAATTTGTACTTCTTCAATCTCAATTGCTCGAGATAGAACTTTAGGTGCTTCAAGTGAAACTATGAGTGGAAATTTGGGTGAAGATGATGCCGTCTCAACTCTCTTTCTTTTGGTCCTAATCTCAGGACTAACAACCAATAGCTTCCCATCTCCTCTTTGCAACTTCAACTTTGTAAGCATCACAAAATTGCAACTATTCAAACCCTTCTTGCACAATCTCAAGAAAGGCAAGAAAAAAAACTTTTCTATGGTACTAAATTGATTTGAAATTGATTTTTAGTTATTTTTGTGCTAATATCATTTTCAAATTTATAATGAAATTCCTTATGTTTTCTTCTTGTATAAGGGTTTATAAATGGGCTTATGATTGATTAAAAAAAAACTTGATGAGATTGAGTGTATTTCATAAGCATAAAAGAATCAAAACTAAATGTTGAATAGCAACATATAAATGCACAGTAAAATCAGAAAACTAAGTCAAATACACATGGTTTTGATGAAGGATTTCACCCCTCCTAGGCTACATCTCCTTCGTCCAACTTCCATGGCATGGGCCCTTGTATTAGATTCAATTGTGAAAAAGTGTATTTTAATTTCTCCTGTTGCCTCTAAAACCTAATCCAGTCGCTCCAAAACATCAAAATATACCAATAATGACTCTTCCAGAGGCAAAATTGGTCAAAAATTGCCTCAGTTATGGAAAAACAAAATTTTCCTACAATTTCTCCACTAAATCTGGAATTTCGCGAGATAGCTCCACTAAAACTGGAGCTCCGCCACATTTTTCTGGCTCTGCCAAGTTTGCTTCTCAGTTAATTCTGCATTAATATTAATATAAGCACATTTTTAATTTTAATAAACCTAGAGTTAGTGCTAAGTGGGTTTATCCCTTGACCACAAATTATGGAGCTTAATCTAGGTTAGTGGCATATTAATCATGGTTTATCTGATTTAAATCTACATCAATGAACAGTGTTAAGCCCTTGGTCTTCACTCTCAAGTGTATGGGATGGGGATGGCCCATAGGGCTAGCCCCCTATGGATCCCCAACTGTAGCGCTAACAATATTTAAGTATAAGTGGGCACCTTATGGGTTAAGATCGACGATGTAGAGGAGAAAGAGATGTGTTAGACTTGCACACGGGTGGTCGTGGGTTTGACTCCGACCCCTGGTGTATAATTTTCTATGCATTTCATTATATAATATAGCCAAATTTCACATTTTTATCAATGGTAATATGTGCCTCCACTATATTAGGGTAGTCCTCCAATTTCAACTGTTAGTATGAATCTTTCTTCGGAAAAAGACCACTTTAGCTACGCATAACAAATAACCCTAACATCAATTATGGCTACCAATATCTTTAAATCTGCAGTTAGTTGATCCAAATAAAGCTGCACAAATCCAGATCTATGCATAAAAGACATTAAGCAGTGAAAATGAAATGTTGCTCCATGCATCCAATAGATAAGACAAGAACAATACATTTGAAATAATTTTTGTATTAAAGGGGCACCTGAGAGGAAAACAAGAAAGCTGTTTCCAATTCTCCTCAATGGAATGGGTTCTTGAAAGTCCTCAGCATTTCAAATCTAAAACTTCTCTCCCTTGTTGGTGTAGAAAACCTAGACAAACATAGAACTGAAAGGGAGCTCACAAAGTAAATGATGGAAAATGTGACTGATAATGGCTTCAAGTCATACCAAGAGTATAGATCCAGAGTGATCTAATGCAATTAAAGGTGCTCAATGAATGGGAAAAGCCTTATATTTATAAAAAAATATTAGGGCGTTCTAGAACTTGGTGCATGAATAAAATATTATTAATCAAATTCTAGAACCACCTTTTAGGAATATTTTATTATATTTGTTGGAGGGGAAAGGATTTTTGACTTGGGTAAATTCCTTTATTTATAAATAATAAATAAATAAATGATTTATTTATTATTTTAAGGAAATGGTGGAAATATAATTAAATAAATAATGATTTATTTAATTATTTATAAATGATTTACTCAAATTTAACTAGGAATATTATTTAAATAAGGATTAAATAACTTATTCCTAGGAAATAATCAAATAAATAAGGATTTATCTAATTGATTTCCTTGTTTTGGGTTAAATATGACCAAGAATAGTAATTAAATTGATGTTTAACTAATTATTCCTTGAGGAAATATAAACAAATATAGATTTGTTTATTATTTCCTTTTGGGGTTTCCTGTTTAGACCATAAACAACTTAATAAAGGTGTTTTACTAAGTTATTTCACATAGTGAAAGAAATTTTGCTTAGGGTAAAGTTGGTCTTACATGGTGTACTCGGGTCCATCTAATGATAATAGGTTAGATGAACAAAAAACGGTGTAACAGATTACCCCCCAGCGTATGAGTGTTAGGAGCAAATCGTATGACCAAAGTACGTTGTAAGAACTCAATCACTAGACATTGAGAGGGAAGTCAGAGAGAGAAATGTAAGGTAGTCTAATGTGCTAAAGGACTAGACCCTAAGGGGACGAGACTTACAAGTGCAACAAGTCTCTAGTTTATGAGATGGTACCTGTGCTAAAGGCGGCGGGGGAGGCATACCTATGCCCGCCGAGACAAAGTACAAAAGAATAGTGTGTCCGGTAAACGAGGAACCGAACTATAAAGTACATGTTGGCATAAACATGAGCCATAAAAATAAATGATGAATCTCACATACATGCTATGCTTGGATAACAGCCAAGGCTTATACAATAATATATGAGTTCATGAGATACAAATAAAACCCAAATGCCCCATATAAACGGGGAAGGGCTCGTAAAATCCGACTGATACATGCAAATTGAAAAGGCGCTGCAAGCAGCTGAGGCCGGCATCATCAAATATAGGGAGCTACATCAAAGGATAAAATGAAGAGGTCATCCGAGCATGTGGGGGGCTACCTGCAGGGCCACCCCCTCATGAGGGTTGAAACATCTCACACACACCTGGGAATCACCAATAGTTGCTGCTGCATCACTGGACCATCAAGTATACAGATCTCGATCATGCTGAAAGGAGCTGGAGCCAAGGTACACCGCCCTCTAGTCCTGTCTTCTGGAGTGAATGAGTTGATTTCCATAGAAGAAGGTCCACCGTAGGTGAGGCAATAAAGGATCCCCAACTAAGGCATGGAAGAAAATAGTAGAGCGATGAACAGACGGACACTAATGATGATGATGAAATGGGGGATACTGAGTAGCGGATGGACGACTTCCCTTGTTAGAGAATAAAGGGCATGAATAGCTTGGCAGAGAATGACACAATATCATGAGGGATAAGGGACAACGGGACTGAAGGCCATAATGTGTGACACGAGAGAGGGACCAAGCAATGAAGGATGGAGTACTATAGCGGGATACAAAGCGACTTGGGATAGATTCCATGAATGCGATAATGACTCAACTCAGATGCTCTAAAAAAGGGTGATTCAATGGTGCTTCAACACAGTAAAGGTCCAATGGGGGACCATAAAAACATGAGTAAAATAGGGTATCTCATGACGAAAATCAACACGAACAAGGACAAGTAAGGCAGCAAAGTGGTGCCCCAAGTACAAGTGTTGTAAGTGAGGAAATTCGATTTGGAGGAGAGGTGAATAGACTCTTCATGGACAAAATGTGTCGTGGTGAAGTATCAAAACATGAAAAAATAACAGATACCTATTTTAGTTCTTGGGGAGAGCTTTCCATTGGTGCAGACGATGTGTCAAACGGGGCTACGGTTTGGGCACAGCGGGCGAAAGGAAAAGCAGGGGTTTCTCTTCTAATAAGGCATTTTCCTTCCAAATACATTCATTTGCTTATGTAGCTGTGGTGAACGTGGAGAGGAGAGAAGGGCCTTAATCTTGCGGCGAGGGTAGCAGACAAACCGACCGTTGGAATCGAGATCCGTTAGTTGCAGGCAAGAGGCCTAATCCTACTCTTTGTTTTTGATGGATTAAAAGTTCATATTAGGGTCCCAAATCTCAAGAACAGCCCCTACCTCATCTTTACAGTTGGGCCACACTTTTTGGGGCAAAAGCTATGATCTGGGAAGTAGGTTTGGGCCTGAAAAGTGCGACCTATCTCAGGATTTGGCCAAAAGGTGCGACCTGTCAGAGGGAGGTGATTTTAGTGCTGTTGTGGGCTGAGATTCAGGTTTTGTGTAATTTAATGCATTTTTTCCTATTTGTAGACTGAAAAAGATGATGGTTTTGTGCAGATATGGCAGATATATGGATTAAGTGGAGAGAGAGAGACCTGGGTACATTACGGTCAGAAATCCAAGCAGATCAGGGTGTTCATCGTGCGTTGGCCAGGTTTGGGGTTCTGAAATTTGTGGAGAACCCTATGATGAGAGCTAGGGAGCCCTTGTTGGCCCGGATTATTAGTTATTGGGATCCAGATCATGAGATATTTATAGTGTAGGGGCACAGGATTGAGCTGACAGTCCAGGATCTGTATTTCCTGACTAGTCTCCCACCATTAGGGATGGTGGGAAATACACAGCCAGTGTTACCGCGGGGGCATAACATCATGGAGTTCGTAGAGCGACATTGTCGACCAGGTGTTTGGGACAAAGGGACTCGGATATCGATTGGGGATCTAGAGAGGTTGGAGACCCGTGCAGTGGTAGTAGCAGTGTTGCGGATCCTGGGCAGTCAGGCGCTCCATCCCATCACTGGAGGGCAGATGATGATTGTAGAAAGTTTTTTGAGTGGGACCTACTATGGGTGGGCCCAAATGATGTTGGTGTTGTTGAAACGACAGTTGTTTCTTTGTAAGCGGCAAGTGAACCATGATTGTGCTTATGGGATTGTATTGTGCTCCTTCTTTTTTTAGAAGATCCCGACCTTGCGACCTCGTGTACAGCTACCTGATGGGGGTCCGAGAGAACCCAGGATGTGTCAGTGGGGACGACTACTGTGTAGAGGAGGAGGAGGGGCGATCGGACGGGTGTTCCAACCAGAGTTCTTCACCCATTGGGATCAGATGTCATTGTACATAGATGACTATCCCTATACTGGGATGAGTTATTGGGGAGATCCAGACTTGCTGCTTCCGCCTGGTCGAGTATGGGGGCCTAATGGTAAGTGACAAGTAACTAATTTGTTATGTGAATGTTAAATTTTGAGAATGGTACTGATCCTCATACTTTTAGTATGCAGATATAGCTCCGGTGAAACCGATCGGATATATGGGATGACTTGCAGTAGCAAGAACTACAGGTGCTAGTGGATCGATAACGACACAGAATGAGGATATGACCGCGCTGTTGGAGGAAATTCATCATAGATGTGAGGGGCTACTAAACGGTGTTTTAGAGGGAGGTTGGCAGGACTTAGACGACCAGTACATATAGCTATGTATTGGGCTACCGTCAGAATGGCGAGGTATCATGTGGGGCATGGCGATGGCTGGTTAGACTGTGTGTGATCTATGAGTTGCAGGAGCAGAGCCATTGGCTTGGGATCCTCCAGAGAGTGATTAGATGTAGGGCAGGTGGTGCCCCCCAGTGTGTGTGTAGGGTCAAGTGGTGCCCCCCATTTTTTAGTTTTGTTTTTTGTAACATGCTATGGGGATGTCATATGTATCAGAGTAGATGGACTCTAAAAACATATTATATGATATATATTATGGATATGAATTGTGTGGATGATGTGAAATTTTATTGTCTTGTGTGTGATAAATGCCATTCTAGAACATGGTTTGCAATGCTATCTACGTAGTGATTTTGACTTCTAGGTACATGGTTGAAAGTAATGAATCTAAATTCACGTATCAAAAGTTTCACACGTAAATATCATCTAAACAGGATAGGGTTATGCACACGATAGACATCATTGAGTTGTAAGACAAGAAGCAGAGAATCTAAACGAACTTGCAGATGGAGGATGCGATGAGAGAGGGAATCATCTAAGAGGCCATGTACTGCATCATACTCGGCTTGATTATTGGTGGCATTACCAATGAAGACCCCATTAGAAAGAATGAGGGTATGCAAGGGGGTAAAGATGGCCCAAGATGCCAAGGCTATATTCCGAGAATAGCGACTTGCCCCATCAGCATAGCCAATATAATGTGTGGAGGAGAGGTCCAAAGAAATAGTGTCACTAGACAAGAAATGAGAGGAGGAAGAATAATGATGGCAGTGTGAGTGTAGGGTAGACATCAAATGACAACTATGGGAATTAGTAGTCTAGGTATGATGGCTATGACTCATAGACCTACTAGAGGGTGATGTATGAGGGCTATGGGAGGAATAGATGGAGCTCAGGCTGCAGAGAACATCATAGATACGGATGGTATCATCCTGGGTATGGGTGGGAAGGACAAGGTTGAGGAAACCACATGACACTACAAAGCTACCTAAATCATCCACATGGGAAGAAAGGCTCACATACGGATCGCTATGGGGGATGATAGAAGAACAAGTAAAAAGATGGTCAAAGGATGTGGAGCCCAAGAATGTTTCTGAAGGGGAATCAAGCAAAACAGACGGAGTGGATTCAGGGGGAATGTACTTCGGGGGTCGCACGGATGATGATAGGCATAGGAGGGGGGAAGCAGGTTCTGACATCTCAACATGAGGGGGAGGAATGTCAATGGTAGTAGGGGGATCCTCGAGTTGGCTGGACGCATATTGCGTGAGGATGGGAGAGGCGGATTGATTTTGTTCAACCTCGTACTCGCGAATGACCTCTAGAGAGGCTCGGTAATGCGTGAGGTGAGGAAAATGGTGAGAATAATGGCCATGGACAACACACAGAGCACAGGGCTTGTTGGTGCGAAGAGTATTTGGGTTCTTGGTTGCCGACAAGGAAGAAGCAGAGGAATCAGGGACCGTAGATTCAGGGAACGTGACTTTAACCATGGGTTTGATATGGGGAAACTCGGAACAAGTATGGGTGGCATGACAAACACCATCACATAAGGCACAAGGCTTGGCAGGTGGAGGAGGGGTAGGTTTGGGCGGGGTAGCCGTGTCTTTGGATGCCCTCTTGCTAGCTTTTCCTTTCTTTCCGGTAGTTGTCATAGTAGGAATATGGTCTTGTTGAGGTGCTAGTGGCACTGTAGCGATGGAATAAGCTAAGGGAATCAATTGAACTGGTGTCAAAGCAAGGTATGGCTTGGGGTGACCTGGTGGGGTGGCAGCTAGAGGGTCAAGGTACCAGACGGGAATTCCCAAGGTCAGGTTGGGGAGGGAAAGGGTAGCCATGATGGGGACCGAATAGACATTGGGAGGGGGAGCAAGAAAGGGCATCTGACCAGCGGGGTAATAGCTAGGAGGGACGGTGCCAAGATGATTGAGACTTGGGGGAACCGACACAGGAGGATATAGAGGCTCATGGGTATCAGCTGTAGGGGGTGGGCTAGAAGGAAGAGGTCCAGTTGGCGGGGGTGAAAGGCTAGGAGCAGTTTGTGGTGAGCGAGGTTGAGGTTGCTGACTAGCCGAAGTGGGCCACTTGAGGTCTGCCCGAGACGATTGTATCATGCAAACATTCACCAAGCTAGGATCAGAGACAAGAGGAGGAGGAATACCAGGGAAGGTTCCAAGCAAGGAGGAGTCTTTGTAAATGCCAAGGGAGACAATGGTCAAAGAATCAACGGTGTGCTTATTGACGACCGAAGAGATGATCGACTTAGGGGAGGTCTGAGATTTTGGCTCATGATATGTCAAATGGTCAATAGTGATTATCTTTCCATTATGAGGGGAAAACATCTTGCAATGGACCGTGGAAGGGACATCAGACATGGCATAGGTGTAGCTATGCCCCAAAAGAATGTTATAATCAAGAGGGGCATCGATGACTTCAATGTCAACGCAAACTGTCTTGCCTGCAAGGGTGATAGGGAAATTACGTAAGAGGCCAATGGGCTGGGAGGCATGGCCATCCCATGCACGAAGGGTGATGGTGGAAGGGGCCAGCTTAGGAGATCCGAGTTGTTTCCAAACCAAAGCAGACATTACACAGGTAGATGCCCCCTCATCAATAATACACCAAGCTACGTTAGCGTTCTAGATTTTGACTGGGATTTGGAAAGCGACGGAAGCAGGAAGGGGAGGATGATATGACTGACGTGCGTCGAAAAAAATCAATTGGTCATCAGCAGGATCTACAATGCCCATGGCAGATAGTAGAGCCTTCCTTTGGGAAGGACATGACTGGAGGAGTTCCAGTGTTGAAATGGCGGTAGGAGACTGCGCCAAATAATCTACTATGCTATATGAATGAGAAGCTCGACCAGACGCAACATTTTGGCATAATGGGCCCTTAGGAACCTTTATAGGGACTTCAACTTTGGGCTGAGGAATCTGTAAAGGACCATTTGGTGTCGAAAGAGGCTCTGTAGGACCTCAAGAAGGTGACTCGGGGATAGACGGAGCGGGAGACATGGGGTGTGACGAGACCGAGTTTGAAGGTTAAGGTACACGGTAAGAGGTTGGTCAGAAGTCATCATGACATGCTGGTAATCAGAGGAACCAGAAGGAGAAGGTTGAGTGATTACCGGGGCATGAGGTGGTTGAGTAGCCACGAATCCTTGTTGAGGGAAAGGATCAGTAAAGACGACGGGTTGAGAAGTAGCTGCATTGGGAGGAACAGTAGGGGAGGAGTGTTGTCCTCGCACTGTAGCTTGAGTCTCCCACATCTGCCGCATCTGTGGTAATAGGGGACAATCTTGAGTGTAATGACCATAAACACTGCAACACAAATATGGCTTATTGGTGCGAAGAGGCCTTTCCAGCTTGGGCTGAGAGCCCTATGTCTGGGTAGCAGTGTTAGAATCTATACTTGGAGGATTGGATCCACGATTACCAGGGGAAGATTTATTTTGATTTCCTTTCCTCTTTCATTGAGAAGAAGGAGGATTAGTCGCGCCCTGTTGTACAAATACTTGCCCTGGAAGGGGTAGTAGTTGCTGGTGCGGGGGTTGAGAAGGCAAGGGAGTTGGAGGTCCAAATGCTGGAGGAGCTGGGACACCAAGCTGTGGGTAAGGATAAGGGTTAGGATGGGAAACATTGAGGTAAGTAGGAGGGTGGGCAGAAGGAGGAGGCATGCCATATCCTGGATACATGCTACCTCGAGGGGGGAAAGTGCTGGAGGTGCTAGCCCCTCTCGGAGGGAAACCATAGCCCATAGGAGGTTGAGCATAGGTATGTGAAAGAGCTCCAATGACATCGTCGACAGATTGAGATGCCCCCGGGTCATTAGTGCCACCGGGTTTGAGGCGTTAGTGCCACTGGGTTTGGCGAGGTCAGGAAGGACAGTATAAACATAACCAGATTGAGCATAGATAGGGTCATATTTGAAGGCTATTTGGAGGGAGGATTCTTCGGTTGGAGGGAACTGGGATGCGACATCTTTGCTAATGGGACGTAAGATAGAGCAAAGGAACCAGTCCATATAAACCTGATCTTCAAAGGTGGGAGCTTGACGTAAGCTCCTTCTTCGCCGCCATTCCTAGACATGAGCGGAAAGGCAGGTCAAAGAGGATTGACGGAAAGAAGTCAAAATTTCTGTACCAGTGTCGTATCGGAGAGGGAGCTGGAAATAAGATAAAAAGGCTTGGGCAATGGTCGCAAAGGTGGTATGGGAAGAGGTGGCCTGATCAACATACCATTTAGAAGCTTCACCAGTAAGCGTGCATTGGAACAATCTAAGATGGATGGAATCATCGGTAATGGAATTAGAGGAACACCAGATGTGGAAAGATCAGATATGTTTGGAGGGATCTTCATTACCAAGGCCTTCGAACTTGGGAATGTCAGAGGGGAGCTTGGTTGGCATAGTAGGCCAACTCACATCATGGTGGATAGGATCGTTTATCAACTGATTGAAATCAGGGAGACTGAGCCCAGCCATATAAGGGAGCAAAGGGTCAGTCGAGGTAGTTCCCATGGTGGTTCCGCTAGAAACAGACCCAGTAGTATGCCCGGGGTTGCTAGCATTAGGTCTTGAACTAGACATGGTGAAGGTAATAGGAGGAGAACTAGAAGAAGGGGGAGAACTCGAAGAATCAGAAGAAGAGTCAGAGTGCAGACTCGGGGGAGGACTAACTCGACGACGATGGGAAGGAGTAAGTTAACCAACCGAAAACTGAGGGTGAAGGCAAAGAAGTCTCTGGGACAAACGCCTTGGAGGTGCAATGATGACAGGAAGAAGAAAAAATGACAAGGGAAGGGAGGTGCAAAATCAAGTGAGTTCAATGTCGAAACAAGGTCAGAGAGGTGCAGTGTCAACTGATTTTAAATTCTTTGCCAGGCGGTGTTAACCAGGCTCTTCTTCACTTAGGGTTAGTGTGTGGCGTGTGTTAATTTTAATTTTTAAACCCAGACATTTTGAGAGTAAAATAAAAAGTGTGTTGCGTGACTGAAAATAAATCTGCAGAGAATAGTAAATAAGACTGAAATAACAGAAAATTAACAGCTAACAATGCACCGACCTAACCCAAGAAGGTGAGTCTCTCAAAACTAGTCTAATAAGGGGGAAAAAATCTAATCAGAACACACTAAAAATAGGCCAATAGATCTAAGGTCGGGAGGGACAGGGATCTAAAGGAGAAATCTGCTGAAAAGAGGTGTAGAAAACATCAAAGAGGCAGAGGCAAGGTTGCTACAACAAGAGGGGGAAATCAGCTAAAGGTAGAAGAGACAAGGAGGTGACCCTAGAGGTAAACCCAAACAAAAATATATGAGGTGATTTGAAAGGGAGAAGAATTGATCTAGAGGGATCTGAAAATGAGGTATCAGATCTGAAAAGGAAAAGGCTGAAACTCTGAAAATTCAGATGTCTGAAACAGCTAAAACTCTTCCACAAAAAGTGGAGGGTACTAAAGCCCTAAGGGGTGAGAGTGCCACTTAGTTGAGTAGAATAGATTAGAAATATATCTAAACGGGCAGACACAGAGGCTGGAAAACCCTGACAGAAGCTTCAAACAAACCCAGAAAAATTGCTGGAAAAGTGGAGAAAAAGGTGCAGGTCACAGGTTCTGACCTGTTTTCAGTCCAGGTCATATTTTTTAAGCAAAAATGTGCATCCTCCAGTCCAGGTCACAGGTTTTGGGCTGATAAGTGTGACCTGCAGATCCGGGTCTCTCGGCGGCAGATTTCAGAAAAAGTTGTCGTCTCAGCTGCGGCTGACGTCTGTCACCTGCGCAATAGGGCCAGAAACACACAAAATTTAAAAATATGAGTGTTTGAAGGTTTTAGAGGTGAAAATCACCATAAAAATAGGAAAAACAAAAAACTAAAGAGAAACCCTAGAATCTGAAATAGCTGGATATGAAGGAATAGATAAAACGACAACAGTCGCAAAAGAAAACCCGTGTGGAGTCGCCAATTGTTAGTATGAACCTTTCGTCGGAAAAAGACCACTTCAGCTACGCATAACAAATAGCCCTACCATCAATTATGGCTGCCAATATCTTTAAATCTACAGTTATTTGATCCAAATAAATCTGCACAAATCCAGATCTATGCATAAAAGACATTAAGCAGTGAAAATGAAATGTTGCTCCATGCATCCAATAGATAAGACAAGAACAATATATTTGAAAGAATTTTTGTATTAAAGGAGCACATGAGCGGAAAACAAGAAAGGTGTTTCTGATTCTCCTCAATGGGATGGGTTCTTGAAAGTCCTTAGCATTTCAGATCTAAAACTTCTCTCTCTTGTTGGTGTAGAAAACCCAGACAAACATAGAACTCAAAGGGATCTCACAAAGTAAATGATGAAAAATGTGACAATGATAATGGCTCAAATTCAGACCAAGAGTATACATCCAGAGTGATCTAATGCAATGAAAAGTGCTCAATGAATGGGAAAACCCTTCTATTTATAACAAAATATTAGGGCAATCTAGAACTTGGTGCATGAATAAAATATTATTAATCAACTTCTAGAACCACCTTTCAGGAATATTTTATTATATTTGTTGGAGGGGTAAGGATTTTTGACTTGGGTCAATTCCTTTATTTATAAATAATAAATAAATAAATGATTTAGTTATTATTTTAAGGAAATGGTGGAAATATAATTAAATAAATAATGATTTATTTAATTATTTATAAATGATTTAGTCAAATTTAACTAGGAATATTATTTAAATAAGGATTAAATAACTTATTCCTAGGAAATAATCAAATAAATAAGGATTTATTTTATTGATTTCCTTGTTTTGGGTTAAATATGACTGGGAATAATAATTAAATTGATGTTTAACTAATTATTCCTTGAGGAAATATAAAAAAATATAGATTTTTTTATTATTTCATTTTGGGGTTTCCTGTTTAGACCATAAACAACTTAATAAAGGTGTTTTACTAAGTTATTTCACATAGTGAAGGAAATTTTACTTAGGGTAAAATTGGTCTTACATGGTGTACTTGGGTCCATCTAATGATAATAGGTTAGATGACCAAAAAATGGTGTAACATCAACCCTATCCACAAAGTTAGAGTTTCTCCTCCATATAGTTATCACCTCCACCAGTTTTAGAGCTACTCCACCATATAGTTACATACGTCTTCCAGTTGTAGAGACCCTCAATAGTTAGCCTATCTACCAAATATGGAAGCCTTCCACCTTAGGCTAACGTCTAACATTAGAGTTTGAATAATGTGCACCATACACTACCATGTGGGAGGGCACGTGGTAGCCTCTAGCTGCTCCATGTGGCGCTTCTCCATTGCCTCAAATTATGCCATTATAAAAATAATAATGCACCCATATAATTCAAATTTCAACCTTATAATAGGAATAAAATTCTCAATTTCCCAAGAAACATTGGAAAATCTGACTATGACACTTGTCAAAGTGTCACTGACTGAAAATTGGATAATATTCACTGGATATTGCTGAGCTGCTGAGTGGACTACCAAGTCATCAATTTGCTACTGTTATGCACATTTTTTACCTGTTTGAGAAAATGGACAATAGGCCATAGTTTACTCATACGAACTCAAATTTTGATGAAATAAGTTTCTTTGGAATCCTCGTGATGAGCTCTATCTGGTCGTTCTAGTTTGGATCATTTCTAAGTACTTTCATTTTTGAGCTAAATACTTGGCCTCTGATCACTAACACCATATAAAAAATAAACCATGTCTCCTTTATCTTCTAAACAATAAATCGAAAGTAAATTACTTTATAAATGTGGGACATAAATGATGTTGTTGAGGTGTATATTTTTTCCATTTTCCATCTTTAACAATGTAGATCAAAGGCCCTTGACTGCATAGTTGTTGTTAGTCTCCTAGCTGCACTACATGTGATGATTTATCCCTTGATAGAGTATGAATTTGTCCTATTTTTCTAATCATATGTATTAAGCCTCCACTAACAATGATCCTTGCATTGTCATCATCAAGTGTACTTGTATGTGCAACCAAAAATCCTTCACTTTTGACTCCTAAATAGATTGTAGATGATCCTTCCTATCCAACAAGTTCCTCTAATTCTCATGATGTTGAATCCTATCTTCAGGAAGCTTTCCATTGAGGGAGTAACATTTCCTTCCAATATTGCTTTTCCTTCCTTCAAATGATATCCAACCAAGTGACCTTCACCTAGCCCTTCTTTCACCTTAGCTCTGATACCATGTTGAAGAATCAATACTTATAAGAATTAAGATTTGATTGCTCTTTCTTGATAATTAGTTGTGATTTATGTTGGATACATTTATGCATTTATTAGTTTATCTTTCATCTACCATTACCAAATTAACTGTATATGAAGACAAGAAGAGCAAGAGACACAAAATGTAGGCACCCAGCCATGGAAAACCGAGTCCAACTCTTCCACTAGTAGATTAAAATCAATATGAGACAATCCAAGACCCTTTAGACCTAGATAAATACCTCTTCCAATTAAAAATCCAACCCATCCTTCCATTAGATTATCCTTGTCAAAGTATTTAAGTGATAACTTCATAGTAGCAACTACAATCCATAATTTCGACCCCGAGATACATATTTTCGCCCCCTAGCTACATGATTTATCACCTACATTATATTCAAAATTTTGACCCCAAGAATAGCCCAGAAAATTTGCACATGAGAGAGATAGATTGACCAAGAACTCCATTTAGGTCTTCAAACTTCTTCTACCCTTCTCCAACTACTTCACTCTCATTTTCTGCTTTCGCTTCTTGTAGATTGAACTTTCAGTGAGTGCTCCAATTAGATCAAGTTTTCTCTCTATATAAAACCTTTTTGTTGGGTCGAATTGCTCTAATTTAGGCCCACTTCACGAGGATGAGGTTGACTTGGTGTGTAAGTGAAAAATATCCTTTCTGACTCAATTTTTTTTTTTTACATGAGACAAGAGCCCAAGAAGGGTCTAATAAAAATGACAATGACTCTATTGACTCAAGGAAAAACCTAAAATCTCTGAAAAGAAGTTTTGACCTAGAAAACATTGACTGAAACATTAAACCCATATTTTAATAAGTCATTTTATTTAATAATAAAATATCTTTTAACAAATAGAATTATGAAAAGACACTAATTACATTCTTCAACATAGACCACTATTTGTAAATATAGATTTACAAATATTATGAGAAATAAAATTTCCATAAGTTCAATTTTTTTAATTCTATGATATAAAGGAAATAAATAAGTAATTTGGAATTGAATGATTAAAATAATCCAACGTTCACATAAGCTGGGAACATTGATGATGCTACAATTCATCCGACGGGTGTTACAACATTGGGCGGTGGTCTAGTGGCGGCATGGTGGCCATGTTTTTTTTTTTCCAACAGCTTGGTGGCCATGTTAGCGCTAACATTTGTTCTATCCTTACATAAATCTATACTAATAATATAAAAATGGAATGATATTTTAAATCGTATAAACGAATATGTGGGTAATCCTCCATGACATTCAGATGTATCCAGATGTAGTCATCAAAAATGTTTAATAATCATTGTCGTCATTTTATTTCGAACTTCGTGGATTGCATGAATTTCACTACCTGACGTCATCCATGGTATTTTCAATTATTACATCCTAAGATGATTATGTCCATTTGATGAGATTTGATATTGAGAAATTGAATTTAAATATGTCGTTTTTTAAAAATATTTATTAAAATTGATATATGTACGGTACTTTAGAATTGAAGCTTTTGCAATCCTAGTGTTCTTGGAGATTTTATTTCGGATTTTTTTTCTTTTGATTACCTGCATTTCAGATTACAAATGGGATTTCTCATCAAGATGAGAATTTAGAAGAAATATGGTCACAGTAATAAATAAATAATAGGTGAAAATAATTTATCTATAAAATAAAAATAGAAATACAAAAAAATATATAAAATATTATAAGGTATTTATAATTGTAATTTAGTTATTCATATTATTAAATAAATGATAAAGATTTAGTTTTTAAAAAATATTTTAGAATATTTTATGTTTTTTTTTAGTAGAAAAACTCTGGAATATGTTATGTTCAGTTCAAATGGAAGTCTCCTAAAAAAACCTTATATGTCTTACAAAAAACTTGCAGTTCAATTCAACACTTTATCTTAATCGAATAATCTAGAAAGTTCTAAAACTCTGTCAGTAAAAACATAAGATAGAGTATAGTTTAATACTCCAATTCTTTTGGAAAGAAATAAAAACAGTAGTATACTTAAACAAAATAAACCGTGGCCTCCCATATAGTAATCTGTCAGTAGTCATCTAGCATCGAAACCGTCACTGTGTGGGCCAAATCATCCAGGAGTAATCTGGTGCTCATTATAGGAAGCTCAGCATTTTCAAGACTCAGTAATAGATCGGAGCAACGTCCTACTACCAAAACCTGTAAGGTGTCAATATCTGTGGCCGAAAACACCTGTGACCTGTGAGGAAAGAAAATAGGATGGTATAGAGAGAAATAACCTTAAGAAAAATTGATTATACCTTTGGCGTCTTCACCATCTGGATCAATAAGTTCATAGAACATCTGTCCAAAATAGCCCTCTAGACCCTTTTTGGAGATTCTATCAACCTGAGAGTTCTTTTCACTAAAGATATGATGAAAATGAATGGAGTTGAAAGAGTTCACCATCTTCTTAATGCGAACCAACCATCTCTCATGATGTACTGGGGATAGTTTTTTACCTCTGTTAACATAATCCATTAATACCTTTGAGTCCCCAAACACCCAGAGATCATCAATACAAAGTTGATAAGCAATCCAAAGTAGACCCCAAAGAGCGAGAATCTTTGCTCTCATGTTGGTGTCGAAACCCCCCGACTAGTATATTTTATAGTGACAAGTAGGAGAGAGTCTCAACCAAACCCCACACCGGCATCTAGAAAGTTGGGAAGCCTCATCGAAGAACCTAGCAGGGTATTGAATTTCCACAAGTCTCATACGACAAGAGAGATCCCTAATAGGTGTAGGCTAAGATTTGAGACTTTCCCAAAGGAAAAGGATGTTGTCAATAGCCCCCTGTGGGTTACCAGTAATTCCCCTAAAAATCTTATGGTTCCTGTTACACCATATAAACCAATGGTAAAGTGCTGGTATATCCCTGTAGTTTTTATTTTTCTTACTCCACTAGTTTATAAAGTCCTTAGTATTCTCCGTGATAGGTCCTGGCATCCTAATATGCTCACACATCAGCCGTAATACATTCTTTGCAAATGTACATTTGTAAAACATGTGAGTATTATCTTCATCCTCCATCCTCCACAAACTATAGATTCCAGGACCATACCTGCCTTTCCGATTTAGGTTCTGCCATGTAAGGTTTTTATTTTTCAATACCAGCCAGAGAAAAATTTGAATTTTGAGTAGAGCCGTATTCTCCCATATACCTTTAAACTGTCCTGTAGTGTTGAACTGATCCAATTACATGATAAGGCCATTGTATATTGAATCAACCGTGATCATTCCCTCCTTATGGGATCCCCTCCAGTCCAGCCTGTCCCCACTATTGTCCCAGATTAGTCCATAACTTCTAAGGTCCTCCGTGAAGATCTCCCACTGCACCTTAAAAGGCTGCGACAGTCCTAAATCCTCCGCAGATAGCCAGTATGGAATATCCCTTTCAACCTTCTTCGTGATTTATGACAGATAAAAATAACCTTTGTTGTTTAGATTTTTTATGAGACTTTAATCACATCTTATCATAGGGGAGATACCACATAATCGCCAGAAGCCTATCAGAATCTTGGCCCCATTACCGAATTTCCAACTCAGAAAAATTTTGATATCCGGCCAACACTTCCTGAAGCCATTCCAAATGGCCGATCCACCCCTTTTTTAGTTCCACACATTCAAGAACATATGTTCTAGGGGCCCCACTTATGGATATTTGTATTGAATGATCTCTCTCAAAATCCCATTTATCCTCATACCACGCCAGAAAGATTTAATAAGAAGAGCCCTCCCAAAGATTTGTATGTCTTTTAATCCCCATCCCCCATTTGATTTAGGCCACATGATGTGTTCCCATCTCACCAGATGGTACCTACCACAATCCTCCTTACCATTCCAAATGAAATTTAATATCACCTTCCTGGTATCTTCCAGAATCTTCTTCGAAATAGCATAGATATGAGCCCAACAAACCATAAATGTTATAATCGTAAATCATTTTAAAATTAGTTGTATCATTTTTTTTAATTAAATTCATTAATAAAGAAGTATATATATTTAATTCATATATTAATTATTTTGATAATTAATAATAAATAAATAAATATATATATATATATATATATATATATATATATATATATATGCAATGTCAATGTCAATGTCTTAGTGTTTTTTTTATATATCTATGTTAATTTATGTCTATTTGGAATCTAATATTAATATAGATAAACAATATTTTATGTATAAAATATATTTTATTGGAATTCAAATTTCAAAGTGTTTTTAAAATATTTATAATACTAAGAATTTTTTTTAATTAATTAATTCTTCAAAATGATATAATTTTTTCCATCCATAACTTTAAATATAAAAATAGAATATTAATTTTTGATTTATTTATAATTAAATAATTTTTTTTAATAAAGTAAAATAATAATATTTTATCATCTTTGGAATGTAGTTTCATAGTAACGAGAAATATTGTTATATTCTTTATCTAGATTCAATTTAAAAATATGGCATGTCTGATCTTGTAATTCTAGTGGTTGGAAAAAATATTCTTATGCTCTCCATCTAGATTCAATCTCTACATATGACATGTTTGACATCACAATGAATATATAAAAAGAATATACTTCATATGGAATATAAAGAAAGGAATATTCTTATAGGATAATTATTAATTGTTTAACTAACCACTATAGATCCATTTTAACCATGAATCTAGCGAGAGCCTACAGGGATCAAATCTCTTGAGTTGCAAACCGTTTTTATGGGAAAAACTTTAAAAAAATTGCACTTCTAAAAATTGTATCCTTCTAAGGACTTGATAGATGATGGTTAAGATCTCTCTCTCTCTCTCTCTCTCAATTGCATTTTTCATTGTGTAAATGGATTCAACCCCGTGCAAAATCTCTAATAACGCTTGAAATGTTATAACAATAAAAAATTAGTTTTTCATTTACATTATATAATACATTGAGATGATATTATTATTATTATTATTATTATTATTATAAACCATGTAAAATGTGAACATTGAAATAATTTAGTTCCCATAAGTATTAAGATATTTTATTCATGGATTACATACATTAATTTTTTGTTGCTATTAGTCTATTTTTAAATAAATTTCAATATTATTTTATTTTATATATTTAAATATTTTAATGTAATATAGAGGTGTCCTACACGTAATTTTATTGATAATGGAAAAGAAATTACATAAAAAAATTGCAAGAGTTTACAAACGTAAACTTCCACTAATTTGCAATTAGGAAAACAACCTATTTATAAGGTACATGTCATAACTTAATTTAGTTATGGATCACTTGATAAAAAAACAAGTGTCCATTTACAATAAATTATCTTCTATCTAATCTGCTAACTTTCTTCCTATTTTACAGCCTAAGATATGACTCTATTCTAGAGTCCTCTCTTTTCTAACAATATTCTATTTCTAAGAGTCTCTAATATTTATTAAATATTATAATTTAATAAATATTTTATCCTCACTTTACATTATGATATTTGGATCATCTAACATCCCCCCTATTATCCAAAGATACATTACAACATATACCAAGTTCATCTCTGAACTTAGTAAATTTTATTCTACGAGGAGGTTTGGTGAAGATATCGGAGGTCTGATCTTCTGAAGGACAATAAATCGGTTTGATGACATCCTTTGCAATGAGTGATATGATATGATGATACTTGGTGTCCACATGCTTTGTCTTTGAATGAAAAACTGGATTCTTGGAAACCTTTATTGCTCATTGTTCGTCGATGAATAATGAAGTAGCTTTTGCTAAAGGAATTCCAAATTCCTCTAAAACTCTACGCAACCAAAAAATCTCACATGATGCTTCCCATGCTGATATGTACTCTACTTCTGTTGAAGAAGTGGCCACTGTAGCTTGCTTCTTGCAACTCCAAGACATTGTAGCTGACCCCATGTTCATTAAATAAGCTAAGGTTGATGCCCTATCATCAATACTGCTAGCAAATTCAGCATCTGAAAATCCACCAAGTACAAAGTTTTTAGCCTTTTTGTAAAGAAGACCAAAATCTCTTGTTCCTTGGATATAACGAAGAACTCTTTTGGCTGCATTCTAGTGGTTGTCTCGTGGTTCCTGCATAAAGCGATAAATAATATTGACGACATAAGAAAGATCTGGTCGAGTAGCTGTCAGAGAAATTAGGCTGCCAATCAATTTTCAATAAGTAGTGTTATCAACCATTTCCCCCCCTTCAAATTTTGAAACTTTGAAGTTTTGTTCCATGGGGGTAAGAACAGCCTTGCAATTGTACGTTCCAAATCACTGAATAATTTCTGCTGCATACTTACTCTGAGAAATAAAAATATTATGTGGACGTTGGAATACTTCAACTCCAAGATAGTAGTGAAGTAGTCCCAAATTTGTCATCTTAAAACCTGCATGTAACTCCATTTTCACCTATGAAATGTGATCATCATTTTTTCCAATCACAATCAAATCATCTACATACATAACCAGAATCACCAAATTTTTACCTTGTTGGCGTACATACAAGGTATCAACAGATTCACTTCGTTGAAAGCCAACTTTCTGAAGGTATTCGTCCATATTGGCATACGAAGCTCGGGGAGCTTGTTTTAACCCATATAAAGCCTTTATCAGTTTGTAGACTTTATATCCCTATCCTTAAATTTCAAAACCTAGTGGTTGTGTCATATGCACTTCTTCATGTAAATATCTATTGAGGAAAGCAATTTTTACATCCATGTGATGAAATTTCCATCCTTGCTGAGCTGCTAAGGAAAGTGTGAGTCGGATGGTGTTCCATTTAGCTCTAGGAACATACATTTCCTCATAATCTATCCCTTTAGGCTTTGCAAAAGCCTTAGATTTCAACAAGTATTTCTTTATACTTGTTGATATTTCCATTTTTCTTGTACTTGATTCAGTAAACCCATTTGCGTCCAATGGATTTAACATTCTGAGGAAAATCAACAAGTTTACAAGTGTTTTTGTTAAGAAATACCTGATATTCATCAACCATAGCCTGTTTCCATTCTTTATGTTTTACTGCCTCTCGATAAGTAGAAGGTTCTGTAAAATCATTTGCTATCAAGGAAACATTTCCTTCACTTCTTTGTGATCCCCTTGTTCCTATTTTATTTTTTTCATTAGGCCTTACATATTTTGAAAGTTGAACTTCCCATTTTGGCAATTTATGTTCACAACTTTGAGATTGTGAAAAATCACCATCATTGTAAAGAGGGTTGATGAAAACTGATGTTTGTTTATCAACCGCAGGTTCTATGGGTAGACAGTCATTGTCAGAAGAATTACTACTGCTAGGAGGTTTGGATGAACTACCAGAAGACCCAGATGGTGTTGGTGAAGAAGACGAACTGGATGAGTCATTTTCAGATGAAGGAAAATCAAGTTCATACCAATTTTGTGATTTTGGTTGAATTTGTAGATTTCCTTTTCTTTTATCACCTTTTGTTTCTAACTTTTGAAGAAGACTTTCTACTTCTTCAGCACTCTTACTCTCATTCTCATCAAAAATCACATCTCTGCTTACAATAAATTTCCCATTTGACAAAATTCGTTACCCTTTCTTCTCATCAGAATACCCAATCATTGTGCACTTCAAGCTTCATGAGTCAATCTTAGTTCGTTTTTCCTTCGGAACTAAGGCATAACTTATTGATCCAAAAACTCTAATATTTTTAACTCAAGGTTTGAAGCCAAAACATGCTTCATAAGGTGTGATTCCATCTAAATAAGTAGTGGGAGATCTATTCCTTAAGTAGACAGCGGTATGAATTGCTTCGGCCCAACATATAGGACTTAAATTTTTGAAATTTAACATATATCTCGCCATTCCTAACAAGGTACAATTTGTTATTTCTACTACTCCATTTTGTTATGGAGTGTAAACATTGGTAAGATGTCATTTTATGCCATTATACATGTAGTACATTTTGAATTCATTTGAAGTGAATTCTCTGCCATTGTCTGTTCTAAGAGTGCCAATCTTCTCCTTTACTTCATTTTCAATAAGTTGGAAAAATGTTTTGAACTTTTCAAATGCTTCTGACTTTTTCTTTAAAAAATACAGCCAAGTCATCCTACTAAAATCATCAACAAAGAGTAAGAAATATCTGCATCAAATATCACTGTGAATCAATTGCAAACACATGTTTGCGCACCATGAACTTGTAGGAAAAGTCTCTCGATGTTGTTTTCCATAAATGCAAGCTTCACATTTTTCATTTTCCCTTTTTAAGGTTGGAAGTCCCTTAACCATTTCTTGTTTTTGTAACTAAGAGATACTTTTGAAGTTGAGATCACCATATCTTACATGCCATAATATGATTGATGAAATGTCTGTACTTGCTGCTCCTGCAAAGTCAGAATTTCGTGGAATAAATGTCCCTTTCATCCTTAACAATTTTCCATCTTCATAACCTGTCATCACTTTTTTCATGTTTTGTTTGACTGAGTTAATTTTAACTAAGCCATCTTCCATAATCACCATATGCCCTTGTTGTTGAATCATGACTAAAGATAACAAATTTTGCTTAAATGTTGGGACATACCATATATTTGAAATCATTTTTTCTCCAATGCCAGGTAGAAAAAATTTAACTACACCTTTTCCATAAGGAGTGCGTTTTGTTTTATCAGCAAGATAGATTGAATTTAGATGGCATTGTTGGAAACTCCAAAAGAAGTCACGTCAAAAATTCATGTGTTGAGTTTCTCATGTATCCATAATCCATGCATCTTCATAATCACTTCTAAGAAAGGCTGAAATCTGTAAAGTTGTTGATTCTACATTGGTGAAGACATATTTTGAGCCATCAGGATCATCTTCATCATTTCCAAACTGTGCAGAGTTTGGATGAAACTTGGGAATTTTATCAATAGAAGTTCTACAGTCTTCAGCATAATGTCAAACTTTGTTACATCTCCTGCAAACAATTTGACTGAAATCTCTGCCTTCGCCTTGATACTATCGTCTACCTCGGCTTTGGACTCTGTTCTGAGTTTTTCCTCTGCCTGGAATTTGTCCTCTTCCTTGATTATATCCTCTGCTTTGATTGTTTCCTCTTCCTTGAAAATTTCTCATGTTTGAATTGTAGCCTTTGTTGAAATTGTTTCTTCTACTTTGACTGTGACCACAACCTTGGGCTGCTTGACTTTGATTGAAATTTCCTCTTCCTCGGTTTCTTGAACTATCATCTGAGGAGTTACTTGAGTTGGTTTCGTTGAAGAAGATATCTTCCCCAATCTGTTTCTTTTTCCCAAAGTTTTTGTCATGTTGGGCTAACATATCACTCAATTAATCAAACTTTATCTTCTCTAACTTTCCAGTGACTTGCAAAGTTTCCAAAAAATGTGTGTAAGATGAAGGAAATCCAACAAGTAAAATTGTAGTCAAGAAAATTTCATCGACAACTTGAAAACCAACATTTATTATTTCTTGCTTGATGTTTTTAAGCCGTGAAATATATTCAAGAACATCACTAGCTTTAGTTAATTTTTGTTGAAGAAATTCTAATTGAAGATCAACATTCTTTGATTCAAGTTGTGTATCAAAGAGATATTTTAATGTATGCAAATCAGTCCATACATCTGAGGCATTTTCAATATGAATGTACATTTCATTATTAACTGAAGCCTTTTTAAGAGCTAATCGCTTGACATTTTTTATTTCCCATTTTGTAAGTGAAGTTGCATATGTTGGTTTATTAGGCTTAATGTTTCCATCACATATTTCATGCCACAATTCATTATATATGAGAGTGCTTTCAGCTAGACATTTCCATGTCTTATAAAATTTCACCCCTTCTAGCTTATCAGAATCAAAGAACAAATTAATTACATTTGACATTGTAGTGTTGAAGCAATGCACCAAAGGAATCAAGCACAAGAAAAAATGAGCAACTTGTCACACGAAACACGCCACACAAAAAATGACACACGCCACACAAAGAAAAAACAATCTATTGGGGCTTGGCCTTAACCCTCGTATAGTCGTTGAAAAAAGGAGAAAAATGACTGAGGTTTGTACTTAGCTCTAGTCAATTTCTCGTTGAGTGTTTACAATGAGATCCTTTAAAAATTTGACTACTTCACAATGCCTTTGCAAATCTCTTTAAAAAAATCTATCCCCCCCCCCCCCTCAAAGTAAAAAAGTACTTTGAGTTACAATATTACTCTTATCTCTGCATATATAAAAAATTAGAAATAGAATCTCCTTATTACTCCAAAAATTACAAAATCCTTATTACTCCAATAATAAAAAATTACATAGAACTATATACCTTATCTCTCCATGTGACTTAAAAAATTTAAAATCACTTTATAAATGTGATTTATAAAAAAAAATCACTTTAATTTCCCAACTTTTTACTTTCTCACTTTATAGAAAAAGTATTTGATTTTCCCATATTTTCCAATTTTCGAGTAGAAACATTTTAGTTTTCCAAATTTTCAAATAGAAACATTTTAATTTCACAATTTTTAAATAGAAACATTTTATTTTTCCATTTTTTAGCACTTTCAAATATGAAGTTAAATACTTTAAGTCTGAAAAATTACTTTTGAAATTTAAAATCCATGCTATTATTCTACCTTTGATTTTGATGTAGATAAATTCTACTTTGAAGATATCTTCCAGTCAGAGGAAAGAGACTTTCAGGTTTCCCACACTGTCCACGCTAGTGTTTCTCGTCAACAATGCATCCCAGCATTTCTCTTTTCTCATCTACCTTCTGCCTTTAGCTTAACACAAATTTATCTTCAAGGCTACCAAACATTTCTCTCAATAATTCAAATTTCATGTCAAACAACAGGATTTTAGTGGAACAAAACTTCAAAAATTCGCTACTGTAAAAGAAAATTTCTCAAGAATGCAGAACAATTCCAATATTTCTCGGTAATTAACATCCACTCTAGAACAACGCATCATTTCTTCCATGGAAATTCAAGAAGACGAGCCTATGGCATTCGTGTAGGATGTAGTTGAGCTATTTATTTTAGGTTCCAATAATTTATATGATGATGATTATTTCAATGCCTACCTTGGGGAACTGCCCGACTTATCTACATTTTTCAGCACAAGGGTCAGCATATTCTAGGACGATGAGAGCAAGAACAATTTCCTTGAGTAGGAATAGTGAAGGAATTAATTAGCTTAGTTCCTTTTCATGGTCTAGGAGCTGAGGCATACTAGGAAACAATGCGGTCATTTGAATGACTTCAGGTATATATATTTATATAGAATGTTCAATACAATTTGATGCATTGGAGAGACTGAGCTTGTAATACAATTTCATGCGGGTAAATTCAAGCCAAAGGGTGTAGCTGGTGATATGTAAGTATCCAAAGGGCCTACAGAATGAAAGAAACTATGGTCTCATTATCACCAGCTCAGACAACAACTTAATCTCAGAGGATGAGTTGAGCAGAACATGACAAGTGGGTAGTGAAGGAAAATAGCAATGAAGGAGAGTATGAATTGGCACCTTCATGCTCTCCAATGCTCTGAGAAGCGATGAGGGACCGAGAGCTGGATATTAAATCTGATCTTTGCGAGGCAGTGTTAGCTAAGGAGTGTAGGGGTAGTGGGCATCTTAGTATTTCAACAAAAAAAAAATTGAATCTTAAAAAATGATGTTCAGATTTTAAAATCTAGAATCAAATAACAATTAAATTTCTTTTCCGTGAAATTTTTTTTGACAATTTTGCATGCCAATTCAATTGATGAACAATTTGTTGGAGTTTTCCATAGGTCTGTAGAGATAAAAACTCCTTTTCCCGTTAGCTATATTAGTGAAATTATGATACCACAATAATACAAAAGTATCCTCAGACACGTAATTTTATTCATAATGGAAAAAAAATTAGAATAAAACAAGAATAAAACAAGAAGTTTCCATTTACAATAAATGATCTTCTATCCAATCTACTAACTTTCTTCCTATTTTAGAGCCTACGATACGATTCTATTCTAGAGTCCTATCTTTTATAACAATATTATATTTCTAAGAGTCTCTAATATTTATTAAATATTCTAATTTAATAAATATTTTATCCTAACATTACATTATGATATTTGGATAATCTAACATAATTTTGATGCATTTTGGATTTGTTAATTACTATTATTATTTTTTAAATGCCACATTAATTTATATAAAAATTTGGATTAATTAAACATCTCTCTCTTATTACTATTATAAGGAAGGAATTGAATCTCTTTAGTTTTAATTACTTCTTCTCTTTCCACATTGAAATATTTTATTATGGTTTATATATATATATATATATACTTTTTCTAAAGTTTATATTAAAATATAAAAATATAAATAGTATTAAATTTATTTTTTCTTTACTTTAATTACTTAAAAAAATAAAAAGTTAATATAAAATTATCTCATTTTTTATGGACATGGAAACATTTTATTTATAACTAAGAGTGAGAGTCATTTTTTTTACCATATCTATTGGGTATTGAGTTTTAATATGGAAAACCAATAAAGAAAGTATAGTTAGAGTAGGGCTATGCATTATAATATTTTTAACTAAAACTAACCAAATATGTATATTTGTTTTCTATTTTGATTATAGGAGGACTTTTTTTTTTAATTTAAAGAATATTTAATTTTTATTTTAAAAGGGACACTTGTCAACTCCATGTTGAGTATGAAAGGAATTATACATCGCCCTCATACTCATAAAAAATGATGAAATTTCCCAGTACAATATTTATTTGCATAATTATGCATGAATTGCATCGAATTGAAAAACCTAGTCTTATAAATTGTATGGATTGATTCTATAAGCATATCTTTGGTTCCAGCAACCGACGAGTATTCTTGGGCTTGAAAATAACCATTTACAATTCCTTTCAAATAATGTTAGGTCCCTATAATACTAGTGTATTCCCCCTCCCCCCCCCCCCCCCTTTTTTTTAGTCTAGTCCCCTATTGTTATTGTCATGCTCATTTATCCCCCATGTTGTTATTGATGTGCCCCATATAAGCCCATTATTGTTATTTTTGTGCACTTACATTATCATTGTTATGTAGGCTCTAACTATATTGTGACCCCTTAGACTCCTATATATATATATATATATATATATATATCAATGATGTATTATCAATTTTATCATCCAAGAATTGTTCGTTCATGTAATTTAAAGTAGGTTTCCCCATATTTATAGCTGTGAGGTATACTACTCACAACTATAAAGATGGAAGTGTTGATTCTACTAGCCTTCCACAACCTACAAGGTTGATGCCAAAACAATTAGAGAAAAAAAGAGAAAAAATTATTTGTTACAATTGTGATAGAAAATATGCTAAAGGTCATAAGTGTGCTGAGAAGAAATTATTCTACATCTGTTGTGAAGAGGAGGAAGAAAATGAAGGAGAAACATCAAAATAGGAGGATATACACAATGAAGCAACACTTCAGAAAAATAAATGAATCCTATGATATCTTTCAATGCATTGGCAAGAATTACCACTTCTCAAATGCTCAATATAGAAGGATATATCAAGAAAAAAAAGGTATTAGTCTTGATTGATTTAGGCAGTACTCATAATTTTATTCATCGTAATATAGTCAAGGAATTGAATTGCTTCCTATATCCAGTACCAAAGTGTCAAGTGATTGTTGCAAATGGAGGAACTGTAAATTTCTTTGGAAAGTGTCCTAATATCAAGCTAACCATGGGGGGAATATGTATTTAATAGTCCAATGATTTCCATTTGAATGGATGGTGTGGATGTTGTACCAGGAGTCCAATGGTTACAATCTTTGGGGACGATAGCTTTTAATTTTCAAGAACTTTTCTTGAATAATTTTTTGGGAATGAAAGGAAGTTGAATTAAGGTGTATCACAAGGAAATTGGGAAACATAATCAAATATAATGACATGAAAAAAATACTAAATATAGAACTACATAGTGTAATTACACAAGTGTGCTCACTATAGGTTCAAACATCAAAATCATCTATTTATCTAGGTCTCGAAAAATATCTTAGACAATAATTCGAAGGTATTTAGGACTCCCAAAGGCCTCCCACCTATTCTTGATTATGATCACACTATTCATTTGATTCCAGGAAGTGTTCCTCCAAACACCAGACCCTACATATATCCCTATGCCCGAAAGAGTGAAATTAAATGTATGGCCTCATAAATGCTAGAGGCTGGTATAATTCAACCCAACCAAAGTTCTTTCTTTGGTCCAGTAGTATTAGTGCACAAGAATGATGGATCATGGTGTATGTATCCAGATTATATGGAGCTCAACAAGCTCATTATTAAATATATATTTCACATTCTTGTTATTGATTAATTGTTTTATGAATTAAATGGAGAAACTTATTTCACCAAGTTGGATCTTTGTTCAGAATATTATCAAATTAGAATGAAGAATGAAGACATTCCAAAAACAACATTCGTAACTCATGAGGTTCATTATCAGTTTTTGGTCATGCCTTTTTGCTTACCAATAAACCTTCGATATTTCAAGGTTTGGTGAATTCCATTTTCAAACCATTCCTTAGAAAACCTGTGTTAGTATTTTTCTATGATATAATAATATACAAAAATTCTTGGAAGGATCATGTTGAACATGTTGACAAGGTGCTCAAACTATTGGAGGAGAAACAATTATATGATAAAACCTCCAAATGTTTATTTCAGGTACAAGAGGTGGAATATTTGTGTCATATTGGATCTCATAAGGGTTTTAAGGTAGGCCCTAGCAAAATTAAATAAAATAAGGAATGGAAAATCCTCACAACCATAAAGAATATTCAAGGATTTCTAAGTTTGACAGGGTATTATCGTAACTTTATTCAGAATTATGGGAGAATAGTAGCACCTCTAACGACATTACTGAAGAAATATGCATTTTACTGGACTCCATAAGAAACTAAATTCGTTGAACATATTAAAGAGGAAATATGCCAACCACCGGTCTTAGCTACACTTGACTTCACAAAAACCTTTATTGTGTTATTTGATGCTTTAGGAAATGGAATTTGTGTTGTTTTAATGCAAGAAGTAATACCCATTTCTTTTTAAAGTCGTCCAATCAAAATGAATTATTTACACAACCCTATTTATGAGAAGGAAATGTTGGAAGTACTACATGAACAAAAGAAATAGAGACCTTACCTAATGGGAAGACACTTCAAGGTAAAAAAAATCATGATAGTCTTATATAATTTTTGTAACAAAGAATATATTCAGAAGAGAAGAAAAAATAGGTCACGAATATCTTGGGTTATGACTCTGAAATCATCTACAAAAAAGGGAAGTGAGATGTCATTGCAGATGCACTCTAAGGAAAGGATGAGCATGTTGAGGCATTATTTTGTGTCATTTCAATTATCCAACCTAATTAGATAACTAAATCAAGGGATGAATGGAAGAATTACAAAGAGGTGTGGACACTCATTCAAAATTTGTAGCAAGATCCTAGTACATATGAGATATTTAGCTGGAAAAATGATTCATTATGGTATTGAGACCACTAATATATTTGTAGGAATTCCCAACTCAAGAAAAATATCTTTTGTAATTTCACACCTCCCCCTTAGGAGGGAACTTAGGATCTTTAAAAAATTACAAGAGAGTCAAGAAGGATTTCTTTTGGGATGGTGTTAAATATGATATTCAAAAGTTTGTGGCAGAATGTTCAATTTTCCATAGAAATAAAGTTAAGACAATTAAGAACTTGGGTATGTTACAACCTTTAGCCATTCCAAATGAGCATTAGGAGGAGGTCTCAATGAATTTTAAAATAGTTTTTCCCAAGTATGAAGGAAAGCGTGTCATCATGGTATAGTTGATAAACTTACGAAGTATGCACACTTTTGTGCATTATCTCATCCTTTTAAAGCTAGTACAATTGCAACTAAATTTATGGAAACAATTCAAAAGCTACATGGAAACCTAAAGATTATTGTAAGTGACAAAGATCTCATTTTCATTGAAAAATTTAGACGAAATTATTTTCTTTTCTCGGCACTCAATTAGCTCATAGCTCATCTCATCCTCAATCTGGCAGGAAAGCTGATATAGTGGATTTTTTTTTAGAATGACAAAGTGGGTCAAGTGGTTTCATCTAGATGAATGGTGGTATAACACTTTCTTCCACATTGTAGCATAAATTACCGTGATTATGACACTTTATTGATATCATCCACCATCCATCAAATTACCTTTAAGATAAAATTCGAAGGTTCAAGCTGGGGAAGATCACATTGAGCATCAACAACAAGTTCTTCATCTCTTAAAGGATGACCTCACTCTGCCACAAAATCGAATGAAACAATAGGAATATTAAGATTGCAGTGAAAAAAGTTTTTATGTAGGTGATTGTGTATCTTTAAAGATACAAAAATACAAACAAATGTCCCTCAAGAAAGCTAATAAGGATAATAAATTATCTCCCAAGTACTATGGTCCTTATAACATGTTGCAAAATATTTGTACTATGACATAAAAAATTAAATTTCCTACATCTTCCTAAGTACCCCCAATTTTCCATGTTTCATTTAAGGAAGGTTATTAGTGGCAATCTCCCAGTTCAAACAATGTTTCCATAACTTGACAAAGATGGAAAAATCATATTTGAGCTTGAAACAATCACGAAAACAAGAATATGACAACTACTAAATCGAGTAATTCTAGGGCATCTCATTAGGTGTAAGAAATTATCCACTGAATACTCCACATGGGAAGAAGCCAAATTTATATGGAAGCGTCTAGAACTACTCAAGTATTGATCACAACACTTTTTTGAAGGAGAGAAGCATGCCAAGTCTCTATAATATTGTTGTATCCCCTTATTGTTATTGTTAGTGTAGCTCCCTATTGTTATTGTTGTGCCTTTACATTATTATTGTTATGTAGGCTCTGATTATATTGTGACCCCTTAGACTCCTATATATACCAAGGAGGTTTTGTCATTTTTTTCATCCAAGAATTGTTCGTTTATGTAATGTAAATGAGATTTCCCCCTTGAAGAGGATAATTTTTAAGTCATGGATCTATCTTTTATTTTTTCTTTGATTTGGTTACATAACATATAGAATTTTATAGGTTCCCATTTGATAAGATCATGTTCTAGGTAGACTTACAAAGTCCTCCTCAATCATTACTATGGAAAATATTTCTTAAATTCTACCATCATAAAATCTAGACATACCTGACACCATATCATTTTTCTTGAGTTAAGGTAGCCAATTAGATTTATTAATTTTCCAAAGATTAACTTACCAATTATATTAATATTGGTACGTTAAAGTGATGATCTTCAGGTCGTCCAACAATGATTGTAGACACACACCAATTTAACATAAGTTTCAAAGTAATAACACCAATTTAAACCAGGTCTTAATATGCTCCATTAGATCGATATCCTCTTGCTTCCATGCTATTGCAAATTCCATGAACCAATTCTACTTTGTAAATTTCACACCCTATAAAAATTCCACATGTCTATGTGGCAAGATCTCTATCAAAGGGTTTTCATGCTGTGAGCATGCAAGGCACCACCACAATTATACACGTAGGGTTTTCCTGCTCTCATACCACTATATGCAACAATATGTTGTGTGCCATTACAATCATCACAACATAAAATGCAACAGCAAATGTGCACTCGAAAACTCACATCACATAAAAAGAAAGAAAGCAAAAGTTTCACTATATAATAGCCCCTAAAATAATTTTATATTAATCACACATATACAATTAATAATATTCCAAAGGATTACACCTGCTCTCTTATATACTATAAATAACCTATAACAACCACTTTCATATCTAGTTAGTAATTCCTTAACCATATCCTAAATCTCTCAAGAAATATTCACTAAATCCCCCATCTTATCTCCATGAATCTCTCCTTAATATCTCCATGGTTTTATGAAGAAATTTCATTCCTATTATCTCTCATTTTTTCATCACTCGTTGACATGTAGATTTATATATTTAATCTACATTATCACATTTTCCCATCATATAATTCATTAAAGAAAACAAATATGAATTATTCTCTCATGTTATTTTTAACAATTATTCGTAATTTCTTTTTTTCTACTTAGTCCTTGACCTTGTTTCCTCGTTTTCACATCTTTTGTGTTTTTGGAGTTATAGCCATATTCTTCCATCCTCCAATATTTCACCTCATTCCTACAAAAACACACGTCTTTTTGAAGTCCATATAAAATAATTTCCATCCAATTTAATACATGGGTTTCCAATTACTGTACAGTTGGTGCTCTAGGCAATCATTTCCAGTGTATAGTTCATTAACTCGATTTGTATCACAAATACATTTTATTTATACATGTTTATACCGTTTCCAAATCTATCATATTTCACTTATGTTTCTCGCTCACCCATAATCCTATTTTTGATGCTCCTACATCATTTTTTCAAATTTTACAATAAAAAATAGATTTGAATCTTGAGAGATTTTATACTTTTCAATTTTTGATAAATCCAAGATTAAAATGGCTCTAGACGAGTGCATTTAATAATCACATATTAAATAATATCTAATATTAATATTAATGACTATATAATAGATTGAAAAAAAAAAGAAAAAGATTTTCAATAATTCGACGCATTGGGAAACAACCTTGTTTTGATCCTACCAACTGGAAATAATCGTGCAGTTACGATTGATGAATCAATTGCTTATTTTGTGAACAATTTGTCAAAATTAAATCTAACGCGTCAATTGATAAAGGATTATATTTTGTTTTTCTCTTTTTTCTTCTCTTTACAATACTTTTAAAATAATGTATAAAGACTTGAGTTATACCATCACATCTCTCGTTGTGATACAACAATGTATAAAGAGTTGAATTATACCATCACATCTCTCGTTATCTTTCAATATGTGTATTAAAACTAATATAAAAAGGTGATATATTCGAATTTGTAATATTATATAAAAAGCTATTTATTTTTAATGAAAATTTTGTACATAAAAATTAGAGAACTTTCAACAAAATTTGGCTTTTAGAAAATTTGAGGTAATTCTAATATAGAATCCAATGAGAGACTTGGTAGTGTGGAAGGTGTTTGTTAAAATTTATATTGAAACAAAAAGTAATCACACATAGTATATATATGACACAATATATGAATGATCTTGCTCGTTGGTTATTTCTGATTTCATTGTATAAATGAATTTTAATGATTAAGTCTATGTATTATGTATATTTTTATTATATTAATAATTATAATGGTATGAAGAAAATAAAGTATTAAATTAATTTTTTAAATAAAAATATTATAAATATATAAGTTATTGAAGTGTTTAAGATGGTTCCTATAAAGTTAAGGAATCTTAGTGATTTTTAATATAGTTTTTTAATGGGATTTTTTTTTTAATGAACAAGAAGTTGGTTCCAAAACTTTTTGGGTTAAACTTTAGAAAGGTGAAGAATATGTTCTCACCTTCTCTATTTATATATGATATTTATTTTCTTTTAATGGGAGTTTTGTACAGACTTATTTTCTTAAGATTTATTGTTTCGTTAGAATCATTTTTATTGGATTTTCTGGAAATTTTACAATCATTATCATTCAAAGAGTTGGAAGTTACATTATTATTTTTTATAAGACACCTTAGTATTGAAATTGTTATTGGTAGTGGAATTGGTAGTATTAAAATGATGGTAGATGTGATCAATGTTATTATTACACATAAGCAGTCTAAATAACTATTTAGACCCTTTAAGAAGAGATCCATTTTACTTTTGTCAAAATGAATGTGCCTTTGACTCTCACAATTCTCTTGCATGTGAAAAGTGTGTATGTTAAGGTATGGAGTTAAGTTTAGAGGTTTATGATCAAAGTCACGCTCATGGTCATTTATGAGGTCAAAAATTACAATATAGTTAAGAACATGAATATCATATATTTCCTAGTCCACAACACTACTTCCAAGCCCAAGAGTACAAGTAATATGGATATAGGTTGGCCACTTATAAATTAAATTACAAATTATTAGTTCTTGGGAACTAAAAAGCTTGGTTATCTTGGTACCAAATAACTTCTCAGTTGTGTCTTCAAAATTTCTTATCAATCTACTAGCTAAGTCAAAGTCCTCATCTAGCCAAAGGGAGTTAGGATGAGAATTATTACTTAGAGGAGTAGCTTGGTTAGTATTGGTTCTATAATTGAGGTCCCCTAAAAAGATGATATTACCTGGATTATTAAGCCTACAAATATCTTGGTCTATGGTATTGAAGGCGCAGTTCTTATCCAAGTTATTTTTCTTATAGGAGGTTGAGGTTATAGGTAGAAAATAACAAATTGAAGAATAAATGCTATTGGTGTTAGAGTCACAAATTTCGATCCAAATGTACTGATTTAAGGGGTAAATATTATCAAGTCAAGTGTGAGAATAAATATTATTTTTTATATAACAAACTATTCCACCAAGACCTCTATGAGACGATTTTTTATTCCAGGTTGACCGGTGAATGAATCCATCTATGTGGGGGACCTTAAATTCATCATGCTCCCAAGTTTCAACTAATAAAATAAGGTCAATATCACTGAAGGTTAAATATAATATAGCACCTTCACAGCATTGCAAACAATAGTAGTTGAAGAAGAGGATCTAGAGTATTCCTAATTTCTATATATCACTCTTATTTTGGATTTGATCTCTAATAAGAGATTTATTGTTTCTAATGGTTGCCAATTTTCGTTCATATCTTTCCTCATTCACCTTTTGAAGCTCTTTCCTTAGTTAAAATTCATCTTTTTGAATAATATCCTCATTTATAAGGATGTATAATCCTTTGAGGCGTGTGGATTTAGTAATGATATCTAGTTATATGGTCATTACAAATTGATTTAACATGGATTAGTCTATGTTTATACTCAACTATTTTTCTCAACCTTTTCGCTTCTATGAGATAAGTTATTCGAATTTGTGACTGAATTTTGAATTCTTCTTTTAATATTTCTAATATGTTCTCATCTTCCTCCTCTTGTATGCCTGCAATTATTTAGTTCAGAGCTATTTTATGACATTATCATCTAATTAAATTAGTTTGTACATTTCCTCTTTGATGGTTTTGATATATAAATTACTCTTTGTGCTACATAAGGTGGAATTATTATTTAGTTTTTCTTTCAACTCTTTAATTGTGTCTCTCAAGATGTAATTTTCGTCAACCATTGATTTTTTTTTTTTCTATTTTTCGCACCCTATATTTTATTCCTTGGAATTTAGTATTGAGTGATACCATTTTATTTCTAATGACTTGTATCTATTGTTAAGCATTATGGATATTTATAGCTTATGTTCCATAAGCATTATGGATAATTCTAGGTTATGTTCAATAAACATTGAAAATAATTCTATTTGATGTTGCCTTTCTTTATCTTTTCTTTGCTTTTAAGATTCAATATGAACATAAAGACTTTCTATAGTTATTCTATTTGGAAAAAAAAAAACTTAAATTCATTTGAAATGTAGATTTTAATTATTTTTACTTTGAATGGAAACACTCAAAACTTTGGAGTACTTCCTCACATATTTTGTGGATGGTAAAATACTTTAACTGTCATCCTAATTGTGCGTCCTCACCCAAGGGAATCAAGAAGAGCCAAACTCGTGATAAAAAAAAACAAGAAACAATACAAAGAACTTCATGTTTGGCTCTAGACTATTGACAGATCAATGGTTATAAGAATTAGGGCTTGATTCATCTTTCTTGATAATTACTTGTGAGTTATGTTTGCTTATTTTACTTCTTTATTAGTTTATATTTCATCAATAAATTACCAAATTAAATTTATATAAAGACCATAACAACAAGAGACACAAGATGTACAAATTCAGCCAGGAGAAAACCACTCCAAGGGTAAAACCCAATATGAATCTTCCACTAGAAGATTCAAATCAAGATGAGACAATCCAAGACCATTTGGACCTAGAAAAAAACCTCCTAGAATGACCAAGTCATCCCTTCCTTCCAATATATGATCCCTTTCAAAAGTACTTAAGTGATAACTTCCCAGTAGTCACTACAATCCAGAATTTCGACACCCAGCCATAGATTTTCGGCCCCCAAATATAGAATTTCAATCATGTAGTAGATTCAAAATTTCGGCCCCAATAATAGCCTAGAAACTTTGCATGTGTGAGATATATATTACTGAATAACTTGATTTAATTCTTCCATCTTCTTCTAGCCTTCTCCGACAACTTTTCTCTCTTTTTCTACCTCTGCTTCTTATAAATCAAACTTTTTTAGTGAGTGCTCCAAATAGGTTGACCGGCCTCTCTATATATATCACTTCTACAGGGTTGAATTTCCCTATTTTAAGTTGACCTCAGGAGGAAAAGGCCGACTTGGTGTGGAAGTGAAAAATGACCTTTTTGACTCAAAAATAATTATTTTTACATGATACAAAAGCCCAATAAGAGTCTAATAAAATTTACAATGATCCTATTGAGTCAAGAAAAAACATATAAGTCTTCAATGGAGCATTTGACCTAGGAAAAATTGACCCAATCATGAAACCCATGCTTTAATAAGTTGTTTTATTTAATAATAAAATTGCTTTTGACAAATATAATTATGAAGACTGACACTTGTTACATTATTCAACACTCCCTCTTAACTAGGACGATATTCATAGTTACATACATATATAGGTACATGGAAAATATCAAAATGATATGAACTATAAAGAGTTATAACACACATAGTGCTACAAATTAGATACCTGACTAGATTACTATAATAGTGTGGTACTAAGGTGTACTCAAGGTTTATCCTCTCTAGGTACCATTGGGATTTTAATCTCTAACACCAACCCAGGGATTTTGGTGCATATACAAGGTCGGGGCTCCATCACCAATACCACGATGGGAAAATATTAGGGGCTAATATTCGTAGGTGGACTAATTTTCTATGTTTTTTCTAAAAAAATATTCACCAATTTCTACTTTTCATAAAAATGATTCTCCAAAATTTTATATGATAAAATTATTCTACCTAAAAAATCGCCAAATTTTTATAGATACTATATAAAATCATTAGAAATTAAAATATTTTTAAAAACATATCACTAAACATTTTATAGTTTACATGTTAGGGACTAGTAAGTTTCACCAAGGTTTCTAAACTTTAAGATAAATTTCTATCCTTAAAATTTTCCCTCATTTCCACCCTCCCTACTTCAGGATCTAGACATCACCAAATAGGTAAATCATATGTCTTCCCAAGCATATTGTTTCCAAAATATGCTTCATCTCTCCCTATCAACTAAATCTGTAACATCAACCAATCCAAGCATCCTTCTGAAATGTTCAAATTTCTTATTCAGAAGAGATTTCGCCAACACATGAACTACTTGTTCATCCTTCAGAATATATTATAACTTCACGACCCCATATTATACCAAAATCTTAATGTAAAGGAACTTTTTATTGATATACTTAGTCCTATCATGGATTATAGGGTATTCAAACATTGTGATGCTTCATTGATTATCAAAATCTATCACTACATGATCAAGAGGATTTCCAAACAAATTTGACAATATTTTTCTTAACCAAATAGCTTATTTTCCTACTTACATGCAACAACACATTCCAGTTTAGCACTACTTAATACAACAAGATCTTGTTTCCTAGTTATCCATGAAATCATATATGACCCCGAAATAAAACAACCACTGGTAGTGCTAATTCTCCCATCAGTCAATGTCAGCCCAATCAGAGTCGATAAAACATGTTAACTTAACTTATTTTCCATCATTCTTGAGGGAGTGATGAGTTGTCCCACATAAGTATATCAAGATATGATTAAAAGCTATCTAATTTTCATGAAGAGTCTCCAAATAATACTACAAGAAAATACCCACTAGCAGAGGTTATAAAGGATCCTTTTAGTGTTATAAAATTGGCCAAAATTGTCAAAAAAACATTTTCTACAACATCTGTGTACGGTTATGGAGGTTTTAGCGGAGCTTTTAACAGAAATTCAACACAACTAAAAAAAATAGGTGGTCGGAGGTTATTACGGATATTTTTTTCATCAGTGCACCACTAAGGTGTGAACACATTGGTGCGTGTCATCTATAAGGGGGCCCAGGGTGGTCGAAGGTGCATGCATTGGGTTGTCAAGGTATAAAACTGCATCGGGCGCAGTGTTTGTGATAAAACACATGAGGCCATTCTAATTGGTCTTGGGATTCGTACGATGCCCATAGGTCGTCTCAATGCACCGGTACATAGACTTATAGAAACACACCAGTGCATAGTATCATACAAACACACTGATTGTTATAATTCGTATTGGTATTTGTGTGGTGCCCATAGGTCGTACAAATGCACTGGTGTGTAGTCTCACATAAATGCACCGGTGCGCATTATCGCACAAACACATTGAGATTTATAATTGATATTGGTATTTGTGTAGTGCCCATAGGTCGTACAAATGCACTAGTGTGTAGTCTCACATAAACGTACCGATGCGCAGTATCGCACAGATGTACCAAGATTTATAATTGGGATTTGGTATTTGTGCGGTGCCTATAGGTCGTAGAAATGCACATGTGCTGTATCATACAAACGCACTGGCATACAGTAATTGACACGCATCGACATTCATTTTGTATTTTTTAGAAACATAGACCTGTGACAGTGCAATTATTGTGATTTTTTAAAATTCATTATTCATCAAAAGTCAGAAAATCTTATAACAGTATTCATATTGATTAAAATTTTATTAATGCATTTGAATGTGATGTTTGGATTAATTTGTTATATCATACCATAATTATTGTGAAATTTTAAAATTCCTTATTCATCAAAAGATGACACATATATATCTTATAACAGTATTCATATGAATTAAATTTTTATTAGTGCATTTGAATGTGATGTTTATACTATTTTGTTATATCATATCATCAAATTTCACATCTCTTCATTATAATATTTAATCATCCATAAATTTAATCAGTGGTGTTACATTTCACAACGAAAATGAAGAAAAAAATAGAATAAATTAAAACATATATATATATATATATATATATATATATATATATATATATATATATATATATATGAATAAGACAAACTTTGTCATATAAAATGGGATAGTTATTGGTATCCTTTTGTCTTTCAATTGGGACACTATCTCCATTACATTAAACAAAATTTATTATTTCACAGACAAATATTTCAGAAAATACAATGCATTGCTTTGATATCCAAACATAGTGATCGTTCTTTCTTCGCTTGAGCTGTTGTCACTACTAGAGGTACTTCCATGACTTTGGTTATTCTCAGAAATGTTTTGTTCACTGTGTTGATTGTTTCCTTCTCCTTAACCTTCCATCTACAAACATAATAATAAATTGTAATGAGTGTATATATATTGGCAAGAATTATGAAAATTGAAATATTAAATAATATACATCAACATAAATCGAAAAAAATGACATACCATAGCAACAATTGACTCATGAACTATACACATTCTTTCAAAACCGTGTAGTATGCCATCTTTTAAGATTTCATCTGTTGGAACAGTTCCATATTTTGTTTCCTGCAAGTTTTATACCCCATAACAAATCATATATTTAAAATAAAAGGTTTTGTTTTCTATTAATTATAGACGGCGCTAAGTAAAACAAGATCAATAGATGCTTACAAATTCCATAATTAATTTATGATATGCCAACATATACTCACAACCCATATTTAACCCAATCTCAATCAATTCTTCTAAGGGTTCTTCTTTGTATGTTAGCACCTATTTGAAGACATTCAATGATGATTTTTTGTAAAATAACTTAAAAAATACAATAATGAAATCTAGTTAAGTTGTTATAAGGAAGTAACAGTTACTCACAAACATAGGTATCAACCATTTTCTTCCTTTTCGTCCTGTTTTATATGCTGAATGGGTTCCATTTTCCTTTCTTTTCTGCAAGAAAATAATTCAAAATTAATATTTAATACTAAATTTTTTATTTATTGTACCTAATGATCGAAAAATCCAATGATTACATATTACATTTGAAGCACATTGTTGTTGAGGTGGCTCCTCCTACGATGCAATTTTTTCCATTTCTTTGACCAGGTCCTTGTACACCTTTATGGACATTCCTACTGGCATATTTTTGATATCAGCTCGTTCATATTTTGAGTTTTTCATAATCTTTCTGAAAATGTTACATGACAATAAACTATTTAATTTTTATATTGAAATATGAAAGTAAATATAACAAAAGTGATATTTATAAATGATATTTATAAATAATTCTAGACAAAAATTTGAAGGAGTTTTACTTTTTCATTCCTTATTTTTTGATGTTTTATATTTTTTATATTAAAAGTCTAACATGTCTCATTGATAGATTCTCTGGAAACTCTTCCTGTATTTTAGATAAAATTTGGTTGTTGGAATTATTGTATTTATTTTTGTATTGTAAGTGGAAAGAATGTCTATACATTAGTTCCACTAGATCCCTCAAAATTTTGTATAATTTTTCCTCCTTTTGTTAACCTCCAGCACCACTCGAGATGAGCTGAGCAGAAATTCATTCTCATTCTCATGTTCGATTTTTTTTTCTTTTCTTAGAACAACATTCCTTTTCGAAGTTGTTGGTCCCTATAGAACATTAAACAGATGTGAATTAATATATTGTTTGACACATGTTATCTAATAATTTTAAGTATATTATTAATGAAAATTAACAAAAGAAACTCATATTGGATCGATATTATTTTTTCATTCACCTCATTCATCCTTTTGCAATTTTTCCATCAAGCTTTTACGCTCTTCTGGTCCTAGATCATAAATAATATTACCGAGATTCATCATTTTCTGGCTTTGCATGATACACAGTAAATAATGCATATCAGTTAAACTTACATATAGTTCAAAAATAATATTTTTTTGTGAAGAATTTACAAAGAACTTTCCTTTTTATCTTTTGTTAATGTGTTATCAATGTTTTTGTTACTTTATCTCTTGTCAGCCATTTCTTTATAAATATGAAACTTGTACCATATCATTCATTAATATATTTTATAAACAAATTTTCAACTTTTCAGGTAAAAAAAAAATTCTCAAGAAACTGGTGCGCCATTCATGGTGTACGCACCGACGTCGGTGCATGGGGGTATTATAAACGCACCGCAAAATAGTATAATAGCCTGTAAAATGCTCTATGTCAACAAGCAGCACCGGTGCATTACATGTTAACCACTGCACCGATTAACACAGACAAAATAATAAAAATCGTCTAGTGTTAGTTTTTGTAGCATAAACGCCCCCTACAAACAAGAGATCACCATACGGTGCTCTATGTTAAATAGGAGACCCAATACAGTACATTATATGTTACATGGTGCACCGACTAACATAATGAAACAATTTTTTGTGAAACATCACGTGCATGGTGCGCCATAATCAAATAGCACACCGATGCCCTATTTTACATATGGCACAATGATTTTTATTTTTATTTTTATTTTTTTTATCAGAGAGTACTTTCAAGGTACGCTGGGGTAATCCAGCGCACCAATCCGCTAGGTTATGCCAGGTGCACCGATAAATAATTTTTTTTTCAAAAATTGACGCAAGGGGAGACATGGATTGGGATCCAACTATGCAATTTGTCCCATGGGTTGGATTTCATAGGCCTATATATAGCAATACAAACCCTATAAATCTAAAATGAAAAGCCCTAATTCTGAAATCATAGAAATAAGGAGAAGAAAGGGAAGAAACAAAAAGAATGAAGGGTTTAGGGTAAAAATGGTTTTTTATTTTTTATTTTTTTTATTTTTTTATTTTTTTCTGAATTTTTTTCTGAAAATTAAAAACAAATTGAATTTGTTTTCTTACTGCGTAGAAAAACCTGCAGAAAAAAGTAAAAAAAAACAATAAAATTTAATCACAAGATTGTTTGAAATTCTATGCTACAGGGTTTGAATCACCAGAGGTTTGGAATTATGATTGTTTGAATACTTCTGTTCGAACATATTTTGCTTCTCCACAGTGCTCTCATGCTCTCTTGCTCTAGGTATGTCTCCTGCAAATATCTGGCTGAAAATTTGCAAAAATAGTGAAATAATGAAAAGTGCTTAGCATTTAGACAATTGTTTTATGAAATTAGATTTTCAAAAATATTTTTCTGCCCATTTTTCGATTTACCGCTTTTTTTCACTTAAATAAAATAGAGTTGTGATTTTTTTATTTGCGGTTATTCCTCAATGGTGCATCACTTAATAAAACCACACAAGTGCGTCCTTTGATAACACGGAACCGGTGCGCAGTAACTAAAATGCACCAGTGCGGTTATCTGTACATTAGCACTGGTGCAATTATTTGTAAATTAGCATTGATAACAAGAAGTCCATTTTTAAGGCTTCAAAATTATTTTTAGGTGTGTACACCAGAATTTATTGTTGATTTTTCTCAAATGAAGGCACAAAATATCATAATTATATCGAATGGACACTTCTTCAAAATATAGCTCTTTCTGTAATATTTCTCAAAGCCCATCGCAGAGTTCTCCCTATCTATCTTGATACGTAATTGAATTTATAATGTATATAAATTTTCAGGTTCATGCAGATTCAAAATCAAGTTCAGATGTACAAAATATTCAAATAGCTCCAAAACGTTGGAAGCTCTTATCAGGAACGGCATACCACAAGGCGCATTTGGTAGATGAAAATGGACAACCGCTTCACCCTGTCGATTGTAACAATATTGCATTTTCTACCCACAATCCTGAGACAATGATGGTAATAATTATAATTGTTTGGTATATTGATTAATGTAATTATTTCAACATCAAAACAATTAATCATACAATATTGTCAACATGCTTACTAATTGATGTCATATATTCTGTACTAATCATGTTCAAATATTTCTTTTTTAATTATTGGGATTCTAGTGATGATGAGCGACCTACCTACCATCTTCTGTTGTAAACCATGACAATGTCAAATTAAGAGAAGACTAAATTAAGAGAAAAAATCGTAGAGGAACAATAACACGAATGGTTGAATCAACTGCTGATTCAATTCCTTCTATGTCCATATTCACCAATTATGAATGACTATAACAATAGTAGTTCTTCAAAAGCTGGCAATGGAGGCAATCAAATAGAGGTTGGTATGGATGATTAATTAAGGGATAGGAATTCCATGGAAATAATGTTGTTAGATGCATTTCAAAATGATGATCAGCTAGGGGTTGATGCTCATATCGCTGAAACCTTTTTTGAAAGCCTTAAATTTTCTTCCAGCACCCCTCTCTCTGGACCTACTGGTCAGTAAAATTCTACCCAGTTGGGGACAACGATGTTAGTCTACAACTTGAAAGAAAATTATGGCTCATCAAATGCATGTTTCTCAAATTTTTTAAGGTAAGTTACCATAAAGTCCTCCCTTATATAAATTTGAGAAACTAATAAGTACACAATGAACATTACAAATGGTAAATTTTATGAAAATTAATAATTATATAGGCATTAATTATGTACATTTATTAAAATTTTCCATGATCACCAACTACAAGTTATTTAAAGATAAGGTTCTTTCGAGTGACAATGTCTTGCCTGGTAACTGCGAAGAGGCAAAGAAATTGTTGAAAACGTTGGGTGTTGAGTACATATCATATCATGCATGTCCAAATGATTGTATTCTATATAGGGGAAAATATGCAGACAAAGACATATGTACGAAATGTGGGAATGATAGGTATGATAAGTTAAAAAATAAGGGAAAATCATGTGGTCCTCCTTTTAAGATAGTGAGGAACATGCCTATAATCCCAAGGATTTAAAGGCTCTTTCGTTGCAAAGAATTATCTATGTTGCAGGGATGGCATGCCTCACACGGAAGTGAGTTGGGAGTTATATAAATCCCAACTTATTCAATATCCATGAAGCATATAGAGGATACATGGCCCGAAAAATTCAAGTATGAAGTACGAAGTCTATGACTCAGCATAGCCATGGATGGCGTCAACCCATATTCCCTCTAGAACACCAACTATTCTGTTTGGCTTGTAGTAGTGATCAATAACAATATCCCCTGATGGTTTTCTGTGAAGAATGAACATTTCATGTTGGCTGTCATAGTCCATGGTAGAAGGCAAGTGAAGAATATGGATGTCTACATACAAACATTGCTAGATGAATTAAATGAATTATGGGATGGGATAAATGTATATGATGTATCAAGACCCATCACAGCAGAGAGGAGTCTTACATTGTATGGCATATGTGCTTACACGACACATGATTATTCAGGCTTAGGAGTTGGCTCTGGTAAATTACATGTTTAATTTATTGATTTGTTTATAATATATGTAATCATATTATTTCACATATTATTTATTTAATTCATTGTAATTTCCCTGATCTTCATGATATACTTTAATGTGTCATGCATATTAATTGTATACAATAATCTTGTAGCTCTTGTGACAAAAGGGTATTTTTTATGTAAATGTTGTGGACCTTGTTTGAAAGCTAGATGGTCCAAGGACCTATGAAAGGCAATGTATGATTGCTCCAGGGTATTCCTCCTAGAAGAACACCCTTACAGAAGAGTTGCATCCGCTTTCAATGGTAAATGAGAGAGGACCCAAAGGCCTCTAGTAATGACACCAGCTGAATGGCCTAAAGCATATGAGAAAGAGAAGGAGAAGGATTTCATAGAAATGTTCGATTCAAATGGGGAGCCTATGTTCAATGATCTAGAATTCTTTGACACCTATGTTGAGAAATTGTGCATTTGGATGAAAAGGAAATTTATATTTTATAACCTCCCATATTGGGAGCATCTTAAGATTACCCACTTATTAGATCCCGTGCGTATATTTAAAAACAAATCGTCTTATTTATGAAGGCACATATCATCGAAACAATGTGACACATTGGTGGTTAGGAAAGATATTATTACTTCAAAAACTAAAAAGAAACATTGGACAAGATGATTAGAAAGTACAGGATCAGAGGCAGGTGCTGGTCCCTCTAATTCATGGTATTTCAAAGAAGGTGATGTCCCATGGATTAAAAAAAAATATGACCTTTCTTTGGCAAAGGAATTTATAATGGGTGTGAGGGTTCCATCTTCATACGTGTCTTCATTAGAGCATCGCTTCACCGTGGATGACCATTTTTCGGGGTTGAAATCGCATGACCATTTGAGTCTTCTAAGAGTATGTATAATGTTAAAAGCATGATTTTATTATTTTTTATATAATAAATTTTATCCCATGAAGGGATCATAAAACATAACTAATTTTGTATATTATTGCAAGTGTTTATAAATTTGTAGTGTCATGATCCATTGTTTGTGCGTGGGTGTGTGAAACATGAATTCCCTCAAGACCGAGGACATGTCATATATAAATTATCCTCATTTGTACGCTGTATATCGTCAAAGGAGATTCATGTGGCTAGCATTCCATGGTGGCATCAAGAGATAGTTGAGATTGTTTGTATGTTTGAGAAGGAACTACTGACGAGTTTCATGGACTTGCAGGTTCATCTTCTAATCCATCTAGTAGATGAGGTTGAATTAGTTAGGGTGGTTTCTTGTGGTTGGATGTTCTTCTTAGAGAGGTACATGGAGAAATTTAAAGGTTTTTTTCGACAAAGCACAAAACCCGAGGGGTCTATGGCAAAGGGGTACATATCATATGAGTCTTTCTATTATGCCAGTGAGTACATCAAGTAGATCAACAACAAAATAGGTGCAGTGATTTTGAATAATGAAAGGGATGAAGAAAAAATAGAAGGGGATTTTCTCGAAAAGAGTGGAAAAAATCACTTGATAAAGAGTAAGCGACTTATAATTTTTCAAATTTACACAAAGTAAATATTCATGGTGAACTTCGATATAATGTACATTTTCATCTCTATGTACTATATAATGTTAGTTTGATTTCATCATTGAATGAAAAAATTGAGGCAATCAATAAATTCGTTCTTTAGAATTCTGAAGTGACACAACCGTGGGTCACATTGTACGAACAAAAGAGGTTGAAATGGGATAGTGATAGGAAATAATTAATATGGTTTAATAGTCGAAGTGTGCCTTATCCCGATCATTTAAAAGAAAATATGCCAAAAATATGCCCCAAGGGTTGGGTTGTTGACCAAGTCAGAGAGAAATATGGTGCAACCGGTTGTTACCCACTTGCTGAAGAGGATGTGCTAGACGTAGGTATTGGGTGGAGTAACTTGGTAATAATCTATTTAATTTATATGTACATTTGAAACTTAATAATGCATCTTTAAAATTTAATTATTACATCTATATTTCACATTTTAACTATTGGGTTATTATAAGACACATGACATTATAATTTTTTTAACTTTTTTATAATAGGTGTATTTGTTCCCATCTATGTGGGCATATGGACACCATTTTCGCACAGAAAATGTCGATGCTGGAAACATCACACAAGACTATGGAGTGGAAGTCGAGTTCGATAAATCTAGTCAATCTAGCCACCGTGATCAAAACTTAGTACGAGGGACATTAGGTTACGTTGAAAAGATACAATATATCATTGAAGTGGATTTCTCTTCTTTCCACTGTGTTATTTTTAGGTGCAAGTGGTGGGACACCATTGATCGGAATAATGTAAAGGAAGATCGCGATAGTAGGCTAATACTTATAAACCCTAGAAAGACGCAGGATGAAGCTAAGTAGCCCTATGTTTTCCCCAAACACTAGAACTAGGTGTTTTTTTTACCCAGATGCGTTGGATAGGGATTGGTGGTTCGTATTGAGACATGACCCCAGATCAAAACATATTTTTGAGAAAAATAGTGTTATCATGCCATGTGAGCTGGAAGATAATGAGGGTGACCATGAGAACCGCGAGTGATATAGTACATGTGTTATTTAATCAATATTTATACTTTTTAAGATGGGTTTTTCAAAACATTATAATATGTATTTTGAATTAATTGGTAATTTTCATTGTGTTGATGTTAAAATCAATATTTCACTTGATAATTCGCAATTATGTTGATCTCAAAAACAATGGCGTACTGTATAAAGTTCTTTTTTTATGGTATATAAGATCATAATAAAATAATGATAATTCTAAAGTACATGAATTTATTTGAATTATTTTATAAACTTTATTATGTTACAGAAATTCATATTATTCCAGATTTATTATTTTACAATTATTCAAAATTTTACACATTTAAAAATTTAAAATTTTTAATAAAATAATTTCACATTAATAGAATTAAAATTTTCACATTAATACAATTGAAATTTTATAAATATTTTACATATAATTACAATTAGAATTAAAGTTACAATTACAATTTTACAAATTCACATATAATTACAATTACGATTTTACAATTTCTCATATAATCACAACTACAATTACAATTTTAGAATTTTACATACATTCAGAATTTTAGATATATACAATTACAATTTTACAAATTTAAAATTTACCATTACAATTACAAATTTACAAATTTATATATATACCATTACAATTAAAATTTTAGAATTTGACATACAATTAGAATTACAATTACAATTTTACAGTTTTACATATATACAATTACGATTAAAATCACAATTACAATGATTTCACAATAAATTCAATATTGCAATTACAACTAAAATTTTACAAATATTTTACATACAATTACAATTAATATTACAATTACAAATACAATTACAATTTTAGAATTTTACATATTCATCATGATCATTTAATATTAAATTAATTAATAAACATCATGATCATGATAACCATTGTACAAACATCGTATTCGACTAAAAAACATATTCAAATTCGCTAACATCATCGTGATCATGATCATCTAACAAAACACAATTAGCATTGTATAACATCATGACAACACAAACATCAAATATACATCTCATGTGAAATAATTTCTATCACATACACATTTATCTGCAAGCTGCACATTAAATGAACATATCTAACATAACCTAAAATATACACATCATGATGATCACCAACATGTAAATTAAGTACAACTACAACATGAACATAAAATACATGGACCATATATATATATATATATATATATATATATATATATATATATATATATATTCAAAAATATAAAACTGTAATATAAATGTTATATATCAGTTGGTGGTACATCATCAATAGCAGTACTAGTCTAGGCCTGCTCAGTGAATGGTGCAGCCTCGAAAATCTCAGATACATGCTAATCATCACGTACCTGGTGATCTGGTACTAGTGCCTCATTCTGATCAGGATCAACTGTCAGTTGCTCATCGTGATGACTCGACATGGTTGATGGTCTAGCCTACTCCTGATCATGAGTAGTGGTGGTTGTTGTAGGTTGTTGACTCGACATGGTCGATGGTTCAACCTACTCTCCATGATGACTACTGCTCGATGATAGTGGAGGTTGTTCATCTGGTGCAGCATGAGGTGAACAATGATCACTCCCTTGATCATGATCATAAAATGATTTTTTGACATTGCTCGTGGACTATCGATCACATGCTGCATCTAAACCATGCCTATAATGTGCAAGGGTCTTCCTTAGCCGCATAACTAAGGTCGTAGCTCCTACGACATGCCGCATTAGACTGTACATGTCATGTGACATGCCTCTCCACATACATACCATCCTACCATTAGCCTATATGTCTCTCATAGTAGCGAGCCCGACTCCTCCCTCAAAAATTAATGCAAAGATTTGGTCACCTAACTCCATCCTCAATCTGCTATCAAGCCTACTACGCCTAGCAAAAGGCGGTACCAGCACAGCAGCAGGAGCAAGTCTCTCTGCACTGGCCTCATGATCCCTGGCATCTGGCATATATTGATCATCATCAGGATCCACATCTTGATCATGTGGTGGAATTGGCATGTTCTCGCCATCAAAAGACCTAATGTCAGAAAAATATATACAAGTACACAAAAATAATTAGACAATTTCATTACACAATTGAATAAAAAAAAGTTAAAGAACATCTTAGAATAAATTTAAGTAAAACAGTAATATTACCTCTATCATCCGGCGGCTCATCATCTATGAAGAGGATGTTGTCACACCCTCACCAATCCAAACCAGCATAAGGACAGGGAACCATAACGAAGGGATGCTCGTCAACACTGGCGAGCAAATCCAATGCATCATGTGATATCCTCGTGGAAAACTTAGTCTTGCCCCTCTTGGGCATCATCTATCCCCACATGTGCATCTGTGCCTCCAAAATCAGCCTATGAGGCTACCGAACAAAATTAGGCCTCGTCTCTGGAAGCCTCTCAAAAAATAAACAAAAAATCTGTGAAACAAAAGGGAGGTTGACCCTCCCTTGTGCATGAGCATGACATCTATCGAAGGCTATAAAGAATCGTCACAAAAAAATGGGAGACCACCTAGCAAGTTGTGTCTCCTTTACTAAAGAATCAACATAATATAGAAGTGGGAAATTAATGTGTTTCTCGTCACTAGTTTTGTGTGGAATGGTCGAAATCAGAAGTGAGAGGCCCCTCACCTCCTCACTACCAAATTCAGCAATATGTAACTGGCCTCCAAAGGCCTAAAATCTCAAGGAGATAATATATTTGCGCTAATGTATATTTGGGAGTACACCAACTGACTCCCTGCTACATTGCTAACTGGAACCTATGGGAATGAGTTAAAATCCACCCCTCTCTTCGATAGCCCTATAATGAAATATATTTCCTCCTCAGTGGGCGTGTACCACCAGTTAGGACCAACCTGAAAAGCCTCTAGGTGGGAATTCCACCTATGGATAAAATGTTTCAAAAACAAACCATGGCCCTTTAGGGATGTAGCCTCCTCATAGAACTTGAGCAGGCCAACCTGCCTTAGGAGCCTCTAGGTAGCTACTGTAATAGGGCGAGGGTATGCATCTCTCTCCCTCTCTTGTGCCTCCCACAGGAAAACCTTGTTATACTGGTCAGCATGTTGTTGTTGTTATTCCCTCTCTTCTCTCCTTTCACATCTTTCATTGATTGACATATTAAATGCAATTTTTTAATTAAATGAGACATGTATTTAGGAATGTACATATATAATTTTTTTTGGAAAAAAAAACAGGTGGTGGGCCATAAAAAATAGGCCTACCGGTGCGTCTTTTTTTTTTGTCGCGCACCAGTGGTAGTGCACCTAAAATTTTTCAGCACACCACTCTCCTGGCACTCTTCATAAGTCAACGGTGTTGTGGTATAACAGACTTCACCATTGACTATGGATTGTGTTGGAAGGGTGGTGTGTTGACTAAATTATATGCCTCGGGGCATATAGTTTGGTTAGCACACCTACCTCCTTGTATCATTATAGTCAACGGTGCGGTCTTTTACTAGGCCACGGCGTTGACTGTGTCGAAATGCTGGAATGTGGTGCACTGACAAAAATACCTGTCCCAGGGTGGATATTTCAGTCAACGCACCGCATTGCCACTATTCCACAGGGTTAATGGTGCGGTCGTGTAACTGAATTCACCACACCTTTTTTAAATTTTAAAACAGCATGGTGCGCCTTTTGGTACCACCCTGGAACCAGTGCGAATACCCTTAGCACCAATTGCAGTGCGACCTGTAAATTTATAGGTAGCACCACAAACCGGTGTGAGCTGAGTGGCTTGAGCGCACCGTGCGACATTTTTTTTTTTTTTAATGGTTAATTTTAAGGTAATTTACAATTCTAATCTTCTAAAAGGCTTAATTATGGAAAAACAAGAAAAATACCTATACATTTGGCCGTTGAGGAGGCATATTGGTTGTATAATTTGTAAAAGTAAATTTTCCCAACGTTTTGTGAAATTCAAAATGGAGATTGGTGGGCAATTCACAGCAGCAGTGCGTGCAATGGGAGCAATGGGAGCATTGATCTCAGGGTGGATTAGACACAGATAAATTGTACCAGTTCTTGAGAGCTCTAAAGCACTAAGAAAAGCTAAAAATATGTTTTCTTGGCCGTAATTTTTTTTTATTGAACCCTATTCCATTGAATGGGGTTTTATAGGTGCACTGGTGTGGTTTCTTAAGACCACACTGGGCAGTTTCATTTTTGTCAAGGGGTTTTAAGATGCTCTAGTGCAGAATCTTTGTAAAGCACCAATACACTATAGTAATAAGACACACGGGCGAGTTTGTATGGAGTGCACGGTGTCTGGTGTGCCAATGTTTTGTGCGCACCGGTGCTTTCTCTTGTTGAATGCACCTATGCGATTTAGGATGATAATTGCACTGAATGAAAAACATCTGCAAAAACCTCCACCAGCCAACCTCCTCTAGTAACCTCTGCTAGAAACGGATGTATGGGGTATTTTTATAAGGGGTTCCTCAAAAACATCCGCTAAAGGGTCTTTTCCTTGTAGTGTAAAATTTACTAAGAACATTTACAACAAATCATATATTAGGTCTCATATTCACAAAATACATAAAAGAGTCCACAAGCTTCTGATATCTTGTAGGATTAGAGAGAATAGATATGATGCTTCTCAACTTCTTGAGATTTGTGATCATGAGAGTAGTCATAGACTTGGAATCCATCATACCGATATTTTGTAACATCTTGATTATATACTTACATTGACTAAAATATTCCTCAATGGGTTTATGCCAAACTTCGAAGCCCAGGTAATAGTGCATGAGTCCAACATATTTCATTTGAAATTCTATTGCTGACATTTTCTTGCGTTTCAGAATTATCCACATATTGTAGTATAATGGTTTATTCATTCTTCACTATATTTATGTAGAGTTTTGCATTGAAAAAACATTTAATTAATCCAACCCTTAAGATATATGCATCCATCTTTGCATTTCAATCCCTAGGAGCTTGCTTCAAGCCATTTAAAGTCTTCTTCAGTCTGCAAACATGAGTATCCCTACTATTTACCTCAAATCCTTCTGGTTGTTCAAAATATATTTATTCATTAATGGTTCCATTTAGAAATTTTATTTTGACATCCATTTGATGGATATTCCATCCCATATTAGAACCTGGCGAAACCAAATATCTTATAGTAGTATACCCGACAATAGGAGAAAATGTTTTTTTAAAATCTATTCCTTCCTTCTGTGAGAAACCACTTGCAAAAAATATATATTTCTATTTGTCTATTCTTTCATCAATGAAATTTTTTATTTTGTAGATCCATTTGGTAACCATAACTGATTTGTAACTCATACTAGGAATGATTTCCCAAACTCCATTCTTAATCATGGATTGATATTATTATTGCAACATTTTCTTCCATTCTTCTTGATGAGTGGCTTCCTCAAAAGTAGTTGGTTCTTCTATGATTAAATTAATCATGTATGCTACATAGCCTGAGTATCTCTTCAGTATTTTTGTTTCTCTGAAGGTTCCTTTAGTTAATCCATGTCCTTAAACATCTTCAAGTGTTTATTTTACCCAATTTGGTATTTTCTTTGGTTCAAGAATTATTATAGGTTGAATAGGATCACATGGTAACTCTTCTTCTTCTTCTTCTTCTTAGTTTGTAAGTTCCTTTTCCTAATGCTCTTCTTCTTCAATAGAGGTACATCTTCTTCATCAGATTTGATTGGTATATCATTGTATTTTTTTTAGACATGGTTTTCATCAAATTTAACATCCCTACTAACTTTGATTTGTCTTCTTTCTTTGATGTAGATTCTATAAGTATTTGATGAAAAGCTATAACCAACGAAAATTATGTTTATACATATAGATTATAACTTCTTTCCCTTGTATTTTGGAACATGAATGTATGGAGTGTTAGGGTCCTATAAATATAGGATTCATAATTTTGATTTGATTCTGTTAAAATCTTGAAATATTTGACATACCTTTGCTTTCTGCAAATATATTCCCAAATTAAAAAATGAAAAGAGGGTATGTCCTAAAATAAAAATCCAAGGACAAAAAGAAACAAAGATCAAAAGAATATTAAATATGAACCCCATCAGAAATAGATCATGAAAGTGTTGCAAGTTTAAATGCCACTACTTTAGTTTAATTTTTGCAAAATAATGATTATGTGTAGCTTTTCCTAAATGCCACAATCCATGAGCATCAAAAAACTTAAAATTGACCTATCATGCTTTAACTTTCATGTTGTTAGATAGAGAATAAAGATCTAACCAAATAGTCTAATCTTGGCAGATCACTAGTTAGGTAGAGAAATAATGAGGAGCTCAACAGTTTAATCTAAGCCCTTGGATGAAATAACGTTAGAATTGGATAGTTTCCTATTTTAAAATAAAAATGAATAAGGGTTTGCAAGCTCAAACTCACCCATGTGAATGAAGCAAAAATGTTAGGGTAGCAAATGGGTAAGTAGAAAGTTGTCTTACAAGGAATGGATAAAACATCATCTGGAATATTACTAATTCCCCTCCCCCACAATGTTCTAGTATTCAAAACCTTGAGTTAAAGAGGCTGAGAGCATTTCTTTGACTTTTTTTGGGACCGGACCCACGGCTTAATGACTGATTGGTAAAAATTATTATATTCCCTTCAGAAAATCATTATCCTCAACAAAATCCCTTTTCCTATGTTTAAAACACTTTTTATCTAGGAAAATTAGAACCCCCTTCACTAATTCAATTTTACATACAAAATCCTCAAAAAACCCACAAAATTCTATTGATCCTAAGTATTATGTGTGAGATGTTAAAATGGGGCCACCATTATGAAATTTCGCCTTTAAAAAGCATAATATTACACTTTCCTTAGTATATTTACTATTCTTGCATCCATTTCATATTAATATTAAACTTATTTATTAAATCCCCTATACCCTTTTCCCTGTATTATAATTAACTCCATTATTCTACAGTCCTCCAAAACCCATAGTTTTAGTATAACCCAATGTTTTATCTACCCACATGTCAAATATTTCGGGCCCCGCATATTGAAACCCCACCTATATACATAGTTGCCATATAATACTTTGGTTATAACCCAACCTCGAATAAAACATTAGAATACGCGATTTAGACTTATACAAAGTCAAAATCTGGCCCCACACACCTGACCTCATGTCACATTAACACCCCTGCAATTTGATTGTGCGACTGCTGTCAGATCAACATTCTCCGAAATCAGATGTCATTGGAATTCTTCACTCCTCAAAACTTAACCCACCCAATCAATGAAAAATGGGTGGTTTTTCCCATCCAATCCTTCACTACGTGTCACCACCAATTGTTATCACGTTCATTCGCGAAAAACCACCATATGCCTAAAAGCAGTGCGAGGAATCCCATTACCCCTTTTGTGAATTCTGCCAAACCAGGTATTGTTCATTCACACCAAATGTTAAATTAAAGGTTAATCAATGTTCAAATAACATTAATACTACCCCTTCATGTCAAATGTTTCACTGTTTGTTCAGAAAACTCCGAGAAAACCTTTTGTTGACCTATTATAGAGAAATTTACTCTAATTAAGATATTTTGAGCCCAAATTAAGCCTGAATCTAGGCATTCAATTACAAAAAACGTTGCAAAAGCAGTCACATGCATCCTAAATATTGTCCCATAGAAACCCTCGTTGCAGACCTCTGTTTCATTAACAAATTATTTGATTTTTGTAGGTTATTCTAAGAATATGAAATTGGGCCAATAGTTTCAATACTAGTTGAGAAAAATGTTTTCTATAAATTCTTAGATTTTAATTTAAAATCTTCATTCAAAAAAAAAATTTATACAATGAAAGGATTAAATCAAATTCAGAGAGAGATTAGAGAGATAAAATTGCACAGTGAAGGGTAAAAGTGAAAAGGTGATAGAGCAGTCAAGGTAAAACAGTAAAAATAGAATATGGAGGCAGGAAATGGTAAATAGAGATGAAACCCCTTTCACCAAAAAAAATGAATTTTATTAGAAGTAAAAGTCAAAATAGTTAAAATAACAAAAAGGTTAAAAGATGAAAACAGAGAATGAAGAGACATTTTTGCTGAAATTTCTTGTTTAAGTCATAGTTTTACAGAAACTGTTGTGACCAATCCAAGATGATTTTTGCAAAACTGGAAGAGGTTTATGTGACCAATATATAAAAATGTATCTCACTTTTTACACAGGTATTACATAAGGGGAGATAAATACACATCCTCACAGCCTAATTTTCAGACTGTGCAAAATTTTGTTTTACACATATTTTTGTAGAGCATATGGTTAAAATCTGGAACTAAATTTTGGGAAACTGAGAGACATGTATCTTAGTAACATATTTATCTAAAAAAACCTCTTTCACATTTTACATATATATTTCAGATTGAGATATACAAAGGTATCATTGGACCCCAATTTTGCAGAATTTATGGAGAAAAAAGCAGAAAGGAAGGAGACAGTTAGTGACTTGGATGCCTCATCATCAACTAAGAGTTGATATCAAATTTGAATTATCTTCTTTTTCACCAAAAATCCATAAGTATAGTGCCAAATAGATTCATTAGTTTTGAGTGTCCATTATTTAAGTTCTATTTATGTAAAAAAGTTTGAGATATTTCTAAACCAATCTTCATATTTTTTAAGATATTTGAGTTTAGAATTTGTATAGATACTTCACTCTTTGAAGTATTATTGTGGAATAAATTGCTGAAGATTTCTATAGTCATTTTTGTCGTGATTGAAGGCTTTTTGTTGCAATTTCGAATAGCAGACTAGATCAAATCATCTAGCATCATATTTCAGGATTAATGTGATGAGCCATTGAATTGAAGTACTTTCTACTCTCTTCATATATTTTCTTATGTTTACATGCATCCATATATGTTCTCTAAATTTCAATGATAAATCAAGAGTATTATTATAGGATTTGTTAAAAGCACCATGTCTTTAACTGTTTATCATTTCTATGTTTTCTATTGATTTCCAGAGTAGGAAACCCTTAATTGCTACCTCTTTCGAATGACATTTGTCTACTCCTTCCTTATCCAGATTAAAGAATCCTTCGTTGCTCTTTATCCTGATTAAATAACTTCACCAAATCATCCTTCCAAGATTTTCAAAGACTTGTCTATCTTGCCCTGAAAACATTTGACTTTTTGACCTTGATCCTAGTTCTATCTGCTTGAATTTTTACTCCTTAGCCCAATGGACAAATAGATTTCTCACCATCCATCTCATTAAGTGATTTTTCCCTCCAAACAAAACCAAATAAAAACCAATTTGTACAATCATAACTAGCCTAATATCTTAAAATTAAAACAAAGTTAAATATTATAGAGAGAGCCCTCTCTAAACCATGGGAAGGCTAGATCCAATAGTTTAAAAGTTGGTCTGTGGTTACCTCAGTGAATTATTTCTTTAACCTTGATAAATGGCTGAGTGATAACATATTAGTGACTCCACTAGGGAAACTAACATTTTCTTCATAAATATATTACAGGTTCAGATCCGATCTATGATGGTGGATAGTGATGAGACACACAAAGGTTAAAATCATTCACCTGGAAACTCCAAATTAGTTTCACAATGAAGACTCCACTAGAGGAGTGAACCTAAAAGAAAAATATGGAAAGATCGGGATTTTAACTTGGATTACAATCCAAGACATTATTTTCCTTCTCATTAAGAAATTTTTTCAATGTATATTGTATTTTCAAGAAGATCTTAGATTATTTTTTAATTATTTTCCTTTAAATATTGTAGATACTAATTCTCATAATCCCTTCGAGCAGCTTTCTTCTGAATCTTACGATGATAATTTTCCAATTAAGAAGCCTCAAATAATAAAAAATGATATTACAATCCCTTTGCATATTCCTGTACCTTGTGAAGTTCCTGATAGATATAAGCCCCTAATTTTACCTCCTATACTCCATGATTTCCATGATAAATATTACAAATTACTTCCTAGATTTGATGGAGAAAATAATAACATCATTGCCCAAAAACATATTCAAGGTTATGAGAATTATCTGGATCTATTTGAGATTGAGGATGATGATGTTAGAAACAGACTTTTTTCTCTTTCTTTGCAAAATAGAATAAAGAGTTGGTTCAAGAATCTAACTAATGCAAGCCTCTCAAATTTCCAACAGTTTGTCAAGATTTTTCTTCATAGATTGATAATTAAAGTAAACCTTTTTTTGATCATGGAAGAATATAATCAATTAAAAATTTATCCAAATGAAACAATACAACAATTTTCTGACATATTTAATCAATTTTATTATTCAATGCGAGAAAATATAAGACTAGCTCATGATTCATCTCTCTTTCATTATCCAAATGCCTTTAATCTAGAAATAGAGTTCCAGTTAAGAGAGGGATATCACAAAACACTTGTATAGATGCAGAACATTGCAGTTGATGTAGAAGTTAATCTACAAATCAGAAAGGAAAATACAGAGGTAAAACTCAACCTTTTGGGAAGAAAATTAGATGAAATCATAGAAAATAGCACTATGAAAGATGATTTTTTTGTTCAAAATCACCATGAAGGAATAAAAGAGGTTGATAGCCATGAACAAATTCCTGCTAACTCCAATTATCATAGATCGGAAAATGGATTTACAGATCAATATGTGGAAGAGGAATCTATCGATTTAATGTGTATGTTTGATGACATTCCTTCATTTAATGATGTGCCCAAACATGATCAGTATGATGAACATTATGTTATCCAAATTCAAGCTAAATTTATAGAGCAATTAGAAGGTAGTTTGGAGGATGAACAAATGCACTTTCAACAGATTGAAGACAGTAATCGGCTATTGCAAATCAGCTATGAGAGTATTGAAGAAAGAGTACAAACTTTGGAAATAAGTGAAGATTCTTTGTCTCTTTGTTTTGCTTCATTTTAGTTCATTAGAGAAAACTTTCATGCCATTAATAATCAGCAATCTTTAGGAATTGTGATTGACAACAAAGAAGACAATGAAACTCTTAATCATGATTTTTCAGTTTCACAATTACAATTATCAAATTTTATTGAAACATCTGATCAAATGATACATGAGAATTCTCTACCACTATTTTTTGAATCATTTAAGATTTTAAAGGAAATGTGGTATATCATCTTTAAAGAAAAGGATGAGCAACTTGTTGAAGTTTACGAAGTCCCATGGAATTTTATATGCCATAGGTTGCAACAATTTTCCCAATTTTTTCATGATCTAATAGCAGATATGTTGTATATTAAATACATTCAAAGCTTGCCTTTATTTATTGAATATTATCTTCAAGATCAATATGATAAAAGTTTCATCAAACATACATTTCCATCAGTAGAAGTATCATCACAAATTTTATCTGAAAGTTTGCAGGGAGTTAAGATGAAAATAACATTTCAGTTTCACGGCATGGAGGCCACCAAAAATAGATGTACAGTTTTTTAGATCAGTTAAACATTAGTGTATATAGCTTGGAAGATCCTTTTGAAAAGCTTCTAGAGTCAACAAAGGAAATCAAGTATTTCCTTATACTCTCATTTGTTGACAAGTTTCTAATAGGTTGCAGAATTACAGTTTTGTTAATCAACAAGAAAATGCAACGAAATCTATCAAAGTACATAATCCTTAAATGGTTTCATTGGTTGTTTCATTTTACCTAACCAGCAGTTGGACAACTGATTAGAGTAAGTAGGTAGGACTTAAGCTTATTTCATTTTTCAGTTTTAAGCTAGTTTTGAAATAATTCATTAACATTTGAAGCCAAGGAAAAGGCCCTAGGATATTGATGATTTAGTAGTTTGGTTTGAAGGTCACAACTCCTTTTAGTCTTAGATCAGATTTCAGTTTGCAGAAAAAGGTGTAAATTCATTTCAAAAGGTTTCAGTCACAGAGATTTTATAACAAAGTAAATTCATGTTTGGGTTTGGCTCAAAGGATCAGGCTACTAGTCGACGGTGTTCTTGAAATCTCACAAGGAGATGACTTAGGGTCCTATAAATATAGGATTTATAATTTTGATTTAACTCTATTAATATCTTGAAATATTGTACATACCTTTTCTTTCTGCAAATGTATTCCGAAAATAAAAAATGAAAAGAGGGTATGTCCTAAAAGGATAATCAAAGGACAAAAAGAAACAAATATCAAAGGAATATTAAATATGAACCCCATCAAAAATAGATCATGAAAGTGTCGCAAGTTTAAATTCCACTAATTTAGTTTACTTTTTGCAAAATAATGATTGTGTGCAGCTTTTCATAATGTCACAATCCATGAGGGTCAAACAACTTAAACTTGACCTCTCATGCTTTAAATTTCATGTTGTTAGATAGAGAATAAAGATCTAGCCAAACAGTCTAATCTTGGCAGATCACTATTTAGGTGGAGAAATAATAAGGAACTCAACAGTTTAATCTAATCCCTTGGATGAAATAAGGTTAGAATTGGATAGTTTCATGTTTTAAAATAAAAATTTAATGAGGTTTTCAAGCTCAAATGCACCCATGTAAATGAAGAAAAAATCTTAGGGTAGAAAATGGGTAAGTAGAAAGCAGTTTTACAAGGAATGCATAAAACATCATCTGGCATATTACTAATTCCCCTCCCCCACAATGTTCCAGTATTCAAAACCTTCAGTTAAAGAGGCTCAGAGCATTTCTCTGACTTTTTTTGGGACCAGACCCAAGGCTTAGTGATTGATTGGTAAAAAGTACTAGATTCCCTTCACAAAATCCATTTCAGCAACAAAATCCCTTTTCCTAGGTTTAAAACACCTTTTATCTAGGAAAAGTAAAACCCCCTTTACTAATTCTCTTTTTCATACAAAATCCTCAAAAAACCCATAAAATGCTATTTATCCTAAGTATTAAGTGTGAAGTGTTAAAATGGGGCCACCATTATGAAATTTTGCCTTAAAAAAACATGATATTACACTTTACTTAGTGTATTTACTATTATCGCATCCATTTCATATTAACACTTAACTTATGTATTAAATCCCCTATACCGTTTTTCCCGCATTATAATCAACTCCATTATTTTAGAGTCCTCCAAAACCCATAGTTTGAATATAACCCAAATTTTTATCTACCCACATGTCAAATCTTTCGAGCCCCACATATTGAAACCCCACCTATATACATAGGCACCATATAAAACTTTGGTTATAACCCAAACCCGAATAAAACATTAAAATACCTGATTTAGGCTTATACGAAGTCAAAATCCGGCCCCACACACCCGACCTCACATCACATTAACACCCTCGCAATTTGATTATGTGACTGCCATTAGATCAACCTTCCCTCAAATCAGATGGCATTCGTATTCTTCACTCCTCGAAACTTAACCAACCCAATCAATGAGAAATGGGTGGTTTTTCCCATCCACTCCTTCACTATGTGTCACCACCAGGTGTTATCGCGTTCGTTCGCAAAAAACCACCATATGCCTAAAAGAAGTGCAAAGAATCCCATTACCCCTTCCGTGCTGTCTGCCAAATTAGTTACTATTCATTCGCACCAAATGTTAAAGTAAAGGTTAATCAATTTTGAAATAACACTAATACTACCGCTCCAAGTCATATGTTTCACTATTTGTTAAGAAAACTACGAGAAAACCTTTTGTCGACCTATTACAGAGAAATTAACTCCAATTAAGCTATTTTTAGCCCAAATTAAGCTTGAATCCAGGAATTCTTGTACACAAACTATTGCTGAAGCAGTCACAAGAATCCTAAAGACTGTCCCAAAGAAACCCTCCTTGGAGACCTCTGTTTCATTAACAAATTGTTTGATTTTTGCAGGTTATTCTCAGAATATGAAATTGGGCCAACAATTTCAATACTAGTTGACAAAATTTTTTGCTCCAAATTCTCAGATTTGAATTTAAAAGCTTCATTCAACAAACAGTTTGTATACAAAGAAAGTATTAAATCAAATTCAGAGAGAGATCAGAGAGATAAAATTGCACAATGCAGGGTAAAAGTGAAAAGGTCACAGAGCAGTCAAGGTAAAATAGTAAAAATAAAATACAGAGGCAGTAAATGGTAAATAGAGAGAAAAAACTTTCACCAAAAGAAATGAATTTTATCCGAAGTAAAATTCAAGACAAATAAAATAATAAAAAGGTTAAAAGATGAAAACAGAGCATGAAGGGACACTTTTGCAAAAATTTCTTATTTAAGTCATAGATTTGCAGAAACTATTGTGACCAATCTAAGATGAATTTTGAAAAACTGGAAGAGGTTTATGTTGATAAGAGAACAATCTACAAAAACCTATCTCAATTTTTACATGAATATTACATAAGTGGAGATACATTCAAATATTCACATCCTATCTTAAAGACTGTGCAAATTTCTTTTTTACACATATTTTTGCAGAGCATATGGTGAAAAAATGGAACTGAATTTCGAGAAACTGACACAGTTTTATCTTAGTAGCATATTTATATACAAAAACTTCTTTCATGTTCTACATATATATTTCGGATTGAGATATAAAAAGGTATCATTGGACCCCAATTTTGCAGAATTTCTGGAGCAAAAAGCACAAAGGAAGGAGACAGTTAGTGACTTGGATGCCTCATCATCAACTAAGAGTTGATATGAAATTCAAATTCTCTTCTTTGTCACTATAAATCCATAATTATAGTGCCAAATAAATTCATTATTTTTGAGTGTCCATTATTTAAGTTCTATTTATGTAAAACAATTTGAGATATTTGTAAACCAACTTGATATCTTTTCAAGATATTTTAGTTTAGAATTTTTATAAATACTTCACCCCTTGAAGTATTATTGTGGAATAAATTGCTGAAGATTTCTATAGGCATTTTTGTTGTACTTGAAGGCTTTTTGTTGCAATTTCGAGTAGCAGATTGGATCAAATCATCTAGCATCATATTTCAGGATTTATGTGATGAGCCATTGAAGTGAATTAATTTCTACTATCTTTGTTTATCTTCTTATGTTTACATGCATCCATATATGTTCTCTCAATTTCAATGATAAATTAGGAGTATTATTACAGGATTTGTTAAAATCACCCTGTCTTTAATTGTTTATCATTTATATGTTTTCTGCTGATTTCCAGAGTAGGGAACCCTTAATTGCTCCCTCTTTCAAATGACATCTTTCTACTCCTTCCTTATCCGCATTAAATAATCCTTTATAGCTCTTTATCTCGATTAAACCACTTCACCAAATCAGCCTTCCAATTTATTCAAAGACTTTTCTATCTTTCCCTAAAGACATTTGACTTTTTGACCTTGATCCTAGTTCTTTCTATTTGAATTTTGGCTCCTTAGCCCAATGGAAAAATAGATTTCCCACAATCTATCTCATTAAGTGATTTTTCTCACCAAACCAAAACAAACCAAATCAAAACCAATTTGTACAATCATAACTAGTCTAATATCTTAAAATCAAAACAAAGTTAAATCTTGTAGAGAGAGCCCTCTCTAAACCCTAGGTGTAGAAATTTTCTTAATAATGATTAATTATTCACCGAGACTATCCTGATCACATACAATTCTAATTTATATGCAACACATAATCTCTTCCACTCAGATCATCACACATGCGGAAAATAAAATCAAGCGATAACACATCAAATCATCATACACATTAACACAGTATGTATGGGGAAAGCTTATAGCTGAAAACCCTGTAGCTATTGTGTATATTATAATGGAGAAATCAAGTAACAAGCTCAGTACAATACTCCTCACAAGTACTCAGTACTTTCTCATACAGTTACCCACAATCTAGCTCAGTTTTGAACAGGTTACTGGTTCAAAACTCACCGCCAATTGCCTTGCCTCTATTGTGCAATCTAGGCCTGTCTATATAGAGATCCAAGTTTTGAATCTCCTTGGCTTGACTGCGCAATTTTCATGAAAAAATCCTCCAAGTGTGGTGCAAATCTCATGCACAACTGATGTCGCCACTGATAGCTAACTCTACCCTTTCATCTACCTCTTTCACTGGTCTCCACTGAACTGATCATGCACTGTAGTGAACTGATGTGTTCTTGAGTTGAATAATGAGTTATTAATTAATGAATTAAATAATATTTAATTCACTCCACTCATAACTAATTGATTAGCTAGTTAAACTAATCTCAACTAGTTCAACTAAAATAAACAGAACACAAGTCCACTAGCTGTCTCATTAACTCCACCAAACTTCTGCCACTGAAGTCCTAACTGAAGTCAACCATGTATGAGCTCAATACCCCATAGGAAAAGCGTATTTCCTTCTGGCAGTTGCATGTGCCACATCCATAGCTCAAACTGAAGTGCTCCAAGAGAGTAAACTGTTGTTTAGAGTCCAAATATTATTAAGGGTAAATAATATTTGACTTCCCTATTTTTAGGATAGGCAGTCTAAAAATAGACTTTGACCTCTTCGACCTAAAAAATAGAGTCTCACCTATTTTTACCAACATGAACAATGCTCCAAGAATCTCATACTGGAATCCCCGAACCATGCTCCATATGTCTAAAAATAGACATAGTCTAAAAATAGACTTTGCGCCAGAATTTGCATGCGGGCCCACTTAGTGAAGGCGACTTCATTTCACTAAGCTCCATCATCTTGTTGCATTCTCAACACTTTCCTCAAGATATGGATTATCTCCGCAATCCCTATCCTCGCCTGCGGGAATTCAAACTTGCTCCCCGTAGCGTCAGATGTCAGCATCCGATCCTCCGTGGGAACACATGAAAGAACCGCATTCTCCGCCGAACACACCTCTGACATGATGATACCGATGCTCGCCACTACCGCCCAACTCATCCTCCTGTCTGTACCATAGACCATATCCCGATGTGCCTCTAATATAGCGTAATACATGCTTGCCTGCCTTCCAAAAGAGCTTGGTAGGCTTAACCATAGCTTGCGAAAGCTGGTTAACTGCATAGCATATATCGGGTCGTGTATTGACCAGACACATAAGCGACCCCACCAACTGTCGATAGACAGTGGCATCCACTACCTCCGCTGAAGTAGCATCCTCCTTCCTCCAACCACCAGGAAGAGGAGTGTCAACAGGCTTGCAGCCTTGCATGTTGAACCTCTCCAGAATCTCCCGGGCATACTTGCCCCGAGAAACAAACAGTCCTCCGCTGCGCTGCCAAATCTCCAATCCCAGGAAATAATGAAGGATGCCCAAGTCCTTCATCTCAAACTCTCATGCAAGATCCTCCTTGCATGAAAGTATCAACTACTCATCGCCAATCAAAATCAGATCATCTACATACAGTACGATGATCAACAGCTTCCCCTCCACCACAATCTGGTACAGGTTTGGATCCGCCTCACTCTTGGAGAATCCAAGCCCGGTGAAGTAGCTGTCTATCCGAGTGTACCAAGCACGAGGTGCTTGCTTCAGCCCGTACAGTGCTCTCTTGAGTTGGAACACATGCGACTCACTGCTGAAGATCTCAAAACCTTCAGGCTGCTCTATGTACACCTCCTCCTCAATAACTCCATTGAGGAACGTAGTCTTCACATCCATCTGATGAATGTGCCACCCCATCTGTGCTAAGAGAGCAAGGATCGTCTGTATGGAAGAGTACCTTGCGATAGGTGCAAAAGTCTCGTCATAGTCAATCCCCTCGATCTGTGAAAAGCCACGGGTGACAAATCTCGCCTTGTACTTCTCCACACTCCCGTCAGCCGCCTGCTTTACCTTGTAGATCCATCGTGAACCCACCACTGATTTTCCCACCGGTCTTGGGACAATCTCCCATGCACTGTTCCTGACGATCGAATCATATTCTTCGATCATGGAATCAACCCATGCGGGTTCCTCCACAGCTTCCTCAAAAGAGGATGGCTCTGTCACAACACATTGAATCACAAGAGCCATGTATCCAGTGTACCGATCCAGTGACTGTCTCTGTCTGCGCTGTGCTGTAGGTGGTCCTACAACCTTCTCTGCATCCCGAGCCAGTCGCTCAGCTTCTGTAGTGCGCATGCGCCCTCTGATGGTTGGCGCTGCCTGGGTTGTTTCTTCCACCTCCTGAACCTCCTCTTGTGGCTGATCCACATCCGGAAGCTCCTCCTTAGGAACTAACAGCTCCTCATCTGCATGCAAGTGTAGCTCCCTCTCAAGCGAACACCGCATGGCTTTCTCCTCCTGAAATTTTATATCCCGTCGCACAACAGTCTTGCGACTGTCTGACAAATACACCTGGTAGTTGTGAGGTGTATCAGTGTACCCCACAAATATTCCAACCTCAGCAGTTGGATCCAGCTTCCTTCTCGTATCCTTCGTCACATGCATGTAGACAGGAGAACCAAAAATCCGCAAATGGGAAATATCAGGCCTCTTGCCAGAATAAGCCTCCTCCGGTGTACTCATGTCAAGAACCTTGTGAGGACAACGGTTCTGCACATACACTGCTGTATTGCATGCCTCAGCCCACAAGTGAAGGGGTAGGCCCTGATCATGCAACATCGCCCGTGCATCACCCACGATCGTTCTGTTCTTCCGCTCAGCCACCCCGTTCTGCTGTGGGTTATGGGGTGCGATGAGCTCTCTCCGAATCCCTTCTGCGCTGCAGAACTCCTTGAATTCATCCGAGATGAATTCACCACCATTATCACTCCTTAGAGAAATCACCTTCTTCCTCGACTCCTTCTCGACCAGTGCTTTAAACTCACAGAACTTCGCGAATGTATCGCTCTTCTTCTGCATGAAGAAGATCCAGCACTTTCGAGAGAAATCATCAACAAAGATCACATAATACCCGTGCTTTGCTGTCGAAGCAACTGAGAAAGGACCACACACGTCTGTGTGAACTCTCTCAAGGATCGTCGTGGCGCGACTATCCTTCTCGTGAAAGGTGGCTTTCACATACTTCCCTAAAGTACACCCCTTGCACTGATCTGACTGCGCAAGAGTGCCCTTAGGAAGTTCAGTAGAAATCTGCTGTAGAATCTTCAAAGCTCCATGGTGAAGGTGGCCCAATCTCCTGTGCCACAGTTCGCCCTCATCATCCCGGCTCACCACTTCTCCCGCCTTGCATGCCATAGTTGCGCAGTCATCTACCTGCAACTGATAAAGGTTCTGAGTTCGAACCCCTATCTTCCGAGTCTCTCCAGTAGTCTTACTGTGCAGGAAGGCTTTTCCTTTGCTGAAGAGCACATCATACCCCTTATCCTCCAACATCGCTACTGAAATCGGGTTCTTCTTCAATCCAGGTACATGCATGACATCCTTCAGTACAAAGGGTTTACCAGACTCCCTCTGAAAGGATATGGTACTGATACCAGTCGTACTGTATCTACCATCATCGCCCATCTCGATGTGCACACCCAAATATTTGTCCTCCAGATCTGAGAACAAATCTCGATCTCCTGTCATATGAAATGACGCACCGCTGTCCAAGAACCATACCGATCCCATCACACTTGAAACCAAGCATGCAATCAGTGAAAAGTCAAGCTCGAACTGTGAAGCCAAAGCTTCTCCATCTATAGATCTTCCTGCTTGCTTGTTCTTCTTCTTCTTTGGACAATTGGTAGCATAATGTCCATGATCATGGCAGTGAAAACACTTCACTTTTACCATATCCTGCTTCTTGCCCTTTGCACCAGAATGAGAGGTTTTCTTACCCTTCCCCTTCTTTGCTTTGGCCACCAAAGCGCAGTTTTCTTCATCAACTCCCTTTGATGAAGATCCATCTTGAGTAGTCCTCCTTATCTCCTCCTGCATGAGATCCACCCAAAGGCGCTCCCATCCCGGCAGCTTCTCCCGACCATTGACACTATATTGATATGAGTGCGAAGCCTTCGGAAGACGAAGGAGAGCCAGGTCGACCATGTCCTCATCTTCGACAGTCACCCCCACACTTCCCAGCTCATCTTTGCATTGAGTGAACTTCGTGAGGTATTTGGCGATACTGTCGCCCTTCTCCATCTTGATGTTCTTGAGCTTATCTTTGAGTGCCAGCTTCCTTTGGTCGCTCTTACTATGGAATAGATCAGTCAAAGCTTTCCACATTAAATATTGAGTAGCCTTTCCATGCAGGCTGGATACAATATGATCCTTGACGCCCTCCAACAGGATCCTTCGACACTTCACCATCTTCTTTTGCCATGCATCGACTTCAACAGGATCAGTGGGCTTTTGGACATCCGTATCTATGAACTCCTTCAGAACATTATCTTCTAATACTGCCTCCATGCGATCCTTCCATGCAACATAATTCAAACTGCCTTCAAGAGCATATTCGAGTCGCAAACCGTTGAAAGACATTTTCAACACCGGCACCAAGAAAACAAAACTGCTACAAAATTTCGAATTCCACCTCAAAGCTCAGCTGCTCTAGATCGTGAGAACAAATTATTTCTAGCACAGAGATCGACTGCAAGGGGCGTTTACCAGACCTTTCACTTTCCGAAGAAAGATGAATCCGGAGGCTACCTGGCCCGCATGCAGACTCTGTCTATCGAAATAAGTTTGTAATCACTGTGATGATCAATCTCTGCTTCAATAGCTCCGATACCATGTAGAAATTTGCTGAATAATGATTAATTATCCACCGAGACTATCCCGATCACATACAATTCGAATTTATATGCAACACATAATCTCTTCCACTCAACCAACTCAGATCATCACACATGCGGAAATAAAATCAAGCGATAACACATCAAATCATCATACACATTAACACAGTATGTATGGGGAAAGCTTATAGCTGAAAACCCCGTAGCTATTGTGTATATTATAATGGAGAAACCAAGTAACAAACTCAGTACAATACTCCTCACAAGTACTCAGTACTTTCTCATACAGTTACCCACAATCTAGCTCAGTTTTGAACAGGTTACTGGTTCAAAACTCACCGCCAATTGCCTTGCCTCTATTGCACAATCCAGGCCTGTCTATATAGAGATCCAAGGTTCGAATATCCTTGGCTTGACTACGCAATTGTCATGGAAAAATCCTCCAAGTGTGGTGCAAAACTCATGCGCAACTGATGTCGCCACTGATAGCTAACTCCACCCTTTCATCTACCTCTTTCACTGGTCTCCACTGAACTGATCATGCACTGTAGTGAACTGATGTGTTCTTGAGTTGAATAATGAGTTACTAATTAATGAATTAAATAATATTTAATTCACTCCACTCATAACTAATTGATTAGCTAGTTAAACTAATCTCAACTAGTTCAACTAAAAATAAACAGAACACAACTCCACTAGCTGTCTCATTAACTCCACCAAACTTCTGCCACTAAAGTCCTAACTGAATTCAACCATGCATGTGCCATCAAACCCTTGGGAATCACGTGATTCCTCTGTTAGATGCATGAGCCACTTCCAAGGCTCGAACTGAAGTGCTCCAAGAGAGTAAACTGCTGTTTAGAGTCCAAATATTATTAAGGGTAAATAATATTTGACTTCCCTATTTTTAGGATAGGTAGTCTAAATATAGACTTCGACCTATAGGTCAAAAAAATAGAGGTCCATCTATTTTTACCAACATGACCAATACTCCAAGAATAACATACTGCAACCCCTGGACCATGCTCCATATGTCTAAAAATAGACATAGTCAAAAAATAGACTTTGCGCCAGAATTTTCCTGCGAGCCCACTTAGTGAAGGTGACTTCATTTCAATAAGCTCCATCATCTTGCTGCATTCTCAACACTAGGAAGGCCAGATCCTAGAGTTTAAAATTTGGTCTGTGGTTACCTTAGTGAATTATTTCTTTAACCTTCAGAAATTATTGAGTGATAACATATTCGTGACTCCACTAGGAAAACTAACATTTTCTCCAGAATTATTTTATAGGTTCAGATCTGATCTATGATGGTGGAAAGTGATTAGACACGCAAAGGTTATAATCATCCACCTTGCAACTCCAAATGAATTTCAAAATCAAGACTCCACTAGAGGAATGAACCTGAATGAACAATATGGAAAGATCAGGCTATTAACTTGGATTACAATCCAAGACATTATGTTCTTTCTCATTAAGAAATATTTTTAAATGTATATTGTATTTTAGAGAAGATCTTAGATTAGTTTTTAATTATTTTCCTTTAAATATTTTAAATACTAATTCTCCTAATCCCATAGAGCAGCTTTCTTATGAATCTTATGATGATAATTTTCCAATTAAGAAACCTCAAACAATCAAGGCTGATATTACAATCCCTGTTCATATTCTTATACCTTTTAAAGTTCTTGATAGATATAAGCCCCTCATTTTACCTCCTATACTCCATGATTTCCCTAATAAATATTACAAATTACTTCCCAGATTTGATGGATAAAATAATAACATCACTACCCAAAAACATATTCAAGGTTTTGAGAATTATCTGGATCTATTTGAGATTGATGAAGATGATGTTAGAATCAAAATTTTTTCTCTTTATTTTCAAAATAGATTAAAGAGTTGGTTCAAGAATCTACCTAATGCAGGCATCTCAAATTTCCAACAGTTTGTCAAACTTTTTCTGGAGAGATGGATAATTAAAGTCAATCTTTTTGTGATCATGGAAGAATATAATCAATTAAAAATATATCAAAATGAAACAATACAACAATTTTTTGACATATTTAATCAAGTTTATTATTCAATGTCAGAAAATATAAGACCTCCTCATGATTCAACTCTCTTGCATTATCCAAATGCCTTTGATCCAGAAATAGAATTTCAGTTAACAGAAAGAGATTCAAAACACTTGTACAGATGCATAACATTGCAGTTGATGTAGAATTTAATTTGCGAATCAGAAAGGAAAATTTGAAATCAGAAGAAGAGAAGAAAAACAACACAGAGGTAAAACTTAGCCTTTTGGTAAGAAAATTAGATGAAATCATATAGAAGGTCACTATAAAGACGAATTTTTTGTTCAAAATCACCATGAAGGAATAGAAGAGTTTGATAGCCATGAAACAATTCCTGCTAATTCCAATTATCATAGATCAAAAAATGGATTTACATATCAATATGTGGGAGAGGAATCTATCGATTTAATGTGTATGTTTGTTGAAATTCCTTCATTTAATGATGTGCCCAACTATGATCAATATGATCACAATTATGTTCTCCAAATTCAAGCTAACTTTACAGAGAAATTAGAAGATAGTTTGGAGGATGAATAAATGCATTTTCAGCAAATTGAAGACAATAATTACCTATTGCAAATCAGCTATGAGAGTACTTAGGAATAAAGAGTACAAAATTTGGAAATAAGTGAAGCTTATTTACCTGTTTTTTTTTATTCATTTAAGTTCATTAGAGACAAATTTCATGCCATCAATAATCAGCAGTGTTTAGGAATTGTGTTTGACAACAAAGAAGACAATGAAACTCTTAATCATGATTTTTTAGTTTCACAATTACAGTTATAAATTTTTTTTGAAACATCAGATCAAATGATACATGATAATTCTCTACCACTATGTTCTGAATCATTTCAGCTTTTAAAGGAAATGTGGTATAACATCTTTAAAGAAAAGGATGAGCAACTTGTTGAAGTTTATGAAGGCCGATGGAATTCTATATGCCATAGTTTGCAACAATTTTCCCAAATTTTTCATGATCCAATAGAAGATATGTTGTATATTAAATACATTTAAATCCTGCCTCTATTTATTGACCATGAGCTTCAAGATCAAGATGATAAAAGTTTCATCAAACATACATTTCCATCAGTAGAAGTATCATCACAAAGTTCATCTGAAAGTTTGCAGGGAGATAAAGATGAAAATAACATTTCAGTTTCATGGCATGGAGGTAATATAGAACAAATGTACAGTTGTTTAGATCAATTAAACATTAGTGTATATATCTTGGAAGATCCCTTTGAAAAGTTTCTAGAGTCAACAAAGGAAATCAAGTATTTCCTTATCCTCACATTTGTTGACAAGTTTCTAATAGGTTTCAGAATTATAGTTTTGATAATCAACAAGAAAATGCAGCAAAATCTATCAAAGTACATAATTCTTGAATGGTTGCATTGGTTGTTTCATTTTCCCTAAACAATAGTTGGACAACTGATTAGAGTAAGTAGGTAGGACTTCAACTTATTTCAATTTTTAGTTTTCATCTAGTTTTGAAATAATTCATTAATATTTGAAGCAAAGGAAAAGGCCCTACAATATTGATGTTTTAGTAGTTTGGTTTGAAGGTTGCACCAACTTTTAGTCTCAGATCAAATTTCAGTTTGCAAAAAAAGGTGTAAATTCAGTTCAAGAGGTTTCAGTCAAAGATATTTTATAACAGAGTAAATGCATGTTTGGATTGGCTCAATGGATCAGGATACTAGTCGATGGTGTCCTTGACATCTCATAAGGAGATGACATCCCCATGTGAAGCCACTATTGGGATCCTATAAATATAGGATTCATAATTTTGATTTGACTGTGTTAAATCCTTGAAATATTTTACATACCTTTGCTTTCTACAAATTTATTCCCAAATTAAAAAATGAAAAGAGGGTATGTCATAAAAGAACAATAAAAGGAAAAAAGGAAACAAATGTCAAAATAATATTAAATATGAACCTCATCAAAAATAGATCATGAAGGTGTTTCAAGTTTAAATTCCACTACTTTAGTTTACTTTTTGCAAAATAATGATTGTGTGCAGCTTTTCCTAAATGCCACAATCCATGAGGGTCAAACAACTTAAACTTGACCCATCATGCTTTAAATTTCATGTTGTTAGATAGAGAATAAATATCTAGACAAACAGTCTAATCCTTGTAGATGACTAGTTAAGTAGAGAAATAATAAGGAGCTCAACAGTTTAATTTGAGCCCTTGGATGAAATATGGTTAGAATTGGATAGTTTCTTGTTTTAAAAGAAAAATAAATAAGGTTTTGTAAGCTTAAATGCACCCATGTAAATGAATTAAAATGTTAGGATAGAAAATGGTTAAGTAGAAAGCAGTTTTACAAGGAATGGATAAAACATCATCTGGCATATTACTAATTCCCCTCCCCCACAATGTTCCAGTATTCAAAACCTTCAATTAAAGAGGCTCATAGAATTTCTCTAACCTTTGTTGGGATTGGAACTAAGGCTTAATGACTGATTGGTAAAAAGTACTAGATTTCCTTCACAAAATCCTTTTCCTCAACAAAATCCCTTTTCCTTAGTTTAAAACACCTTTTATCTAGGAATAGTAAAACCCCCTTGACTAATTCCCTTTTCATAAAAAATCCAAAAAAAACCCACAAAATGGTATTTATCCTAAGTATTAAGTGTGAAATGTTAAAATGGGGCCACCATTATGAAATTCCACCTTAAAAAAACGTGACATTACACTTTACTTAGTGTATTTACTATTCTTGCATCCATTTCATATTAACACTTAACTTATGTATTAAATCCCATATACCCTTTTTCCCATATTATAATTAGCTCTATTATTTTACAGTCCTCCAAAACCCATAGTTTTAATATAACCAAAACTTTTATCTACCCACATGTCAAATCTTTCGGGCCCCGCATATTGAAACCCCACCTATATATGTAGGTGCCATATAAAACTTTGGTTATAACCCAACCTCGAACAAAACATTAAAATACTTGATTTAGACTTATTGAAATTCAAAATCCCGCCCCATACAGCTGACCTCACATCACATTAACATCCCTCAAATTTGATTGTGCGACTGCCATCAGATCAACCTCCCCCAAATCAAACGGAATTCGCATTCTTCACTCCCCGAAACTTAACCAGCCCAATAAATGAAAAATGGGTGGTTTTTCCCATCCACTACATCACTACGTGTCACCACCAGGTGTTATCGCATTCATTCGCAAAAAACCACCATATGCCAAAAAGTAGTGCGAAGAATCCCATTACACCTTCCGTCCAATCTGCCAATCCAGGTACTGTTCATTCGAGCCAAATGTTAAACTAAAGGTTAATAAATGTTGAAATACTACTAATACTACCCCTTCAAGTCAAATGTTTCACTGTTTGTTAAGCAAACTCCGAGAAAACCCTTTGTCGACCTATTACAGAGAAATTAACCCCAATTAAGCTATTTTGAGCCCAAATTAAGCCCGAATCCGGGCATTCATATACAAAAACCATTGCAGAAGCAATCACAAGCCTCCTTAAGACTGTCCCAAAGAAACCCTCCTTGCAGATCTCTGTTTTATTAACAAATTGTTTGATTTTTGCAGGTTATTCTTAGAATATGAAATTGGCCTAATAGTTTCAATACTAGTTGAAAATATTGTTTTCTCCAAATTCTAAGATTTTAATTCAAAATCTTCATTCAACAAATATCTTTCATACAAATAAAGGAATAAATCAAAGTCAGAGAGAGATCAGAGAGATAAAATTGCACAGTGAAGGGTAAACGTGAAAAGGTGACAGAGCAATCAAGGTAAAACAGTAAAAATAAAATACGAAGGCAGTAAATCTTAAATATAGATTAAAACAATTTCACCAACAACAATGAATTTTATCTAAAGTAAAATTCAAAATAGCTAAAAGAATAGAAAGGTTAAAAGATGAAAACAGAGCGTGAAGGGACATTTTTGCAGAAATTTCATGTTTAAGTCATAGTTTTGCAAAAACTATTATGAGCAATCCAAGATGAATTTTGCAAAAATGGAAGAGGTTTATGTTCCTAAGAGACCAATACACAAAATAATATCTTACATTTTACACAGGTATTACATAAGGGGATATACAGGCACATCTTCACAACTTATTTTTCAAACTATGCAAAGTTTTGTTTTACACATATTTTTGCAGAGCATATGGTGAACATCTGGAACTGAATTTTGGGAAAATGAGAGAGGTTTATCTTAGAAACATATTTATCTACAAAAAAATCTTTCACTTTTTACATATATATTTAGGATTGAGATATAAAAAGGTATCATTGGACCCGAATTTTGAAGAATTTCTGGAGGAGAAAACAAAAAGGAATGAGACAATTAGTGAATTGGATGCCTCATCATCAACCAAGAGTTGATATCAAATTCAAATTCTCTTCTTTTTCATTAAAAATCCACAAGTATAGTGCCAAATAGATTCATTACTTTTGAGTGTCCATTATTTAAGTTCTATTTATGTAAAACAGTTTGAGATATTTGTAAACCAATCTTGATATTTTTTAAGATATTTTAGTTTAGAATTTATATATATGCTTTACTCTCTAAATTATTATTGTGGAATAAATTGTTGAAGATTTATATAGTCATTTTTGTCGTACTTGAAGAATTTTTGTTGCAAGTTCGGGTAGCAAACTAGATCAAATCATCTAACATCATATTTCAGGATTCATGTGATGATCCATTGAAGTGAAGTAATTTCTACTCTCTTCTTTTAACTTATTATGTTTACATGCATCCATATATGTTCTCTAAATTTCAATGATAAATCAAGAGTATTATTACAGGATTTGTTAAAAGCACCATGTCTTTAACTGTTTATCGTTTCTATGTTTTCTGCTAATTTCCAAAGTAGGGAACCCTTAATTTCTCCCTCTTTCGAATGACCTATGCCTAATCCTTCCTTATCCAGATTAAAGAATCCTTAATTGCTCTTTATCCCGATTAAACCACTTCACCAAATCAGCCTTCCAATATTTTCAAAGACTTGTCTATCTTTCCCTGAAAAAATTTGACTTTCTGACCTTGATCCTAGTTTTGTCTGCTTGAATTTTGACTCCTTAGCCCAATGGACAAACAAATTTCCCACTATCCATCTCACTAAGTGATTTTTCCCACCAAACCAACCCAAAACAAATCAAAGCCAATTTTTACAATCATAGCTAGCCTAATATCTTAAAATAAAAAAAAAGTTAAATCTTATAGAGAGAGCCCTCTCTAAACCCTAGGAAGGCTAGATCCTAGAGTTTAAAAGTTAGTCTGTGGCTACCTCGGTGAATTATTTCTTTAACCTTGAGAAATTACTAAGTGATAACATGTAGGACACCCAAATATTCATAGATGTTCTACACAAGGCTTCTTCCCTATGAACGATTCTTTTGGTGTCATATTATGAAGGATTTTGTTAGGAATTTTGTTTTATATGTATACTACTTCCATGGCTGCTTGTCCCTATAAAATTTTTGGTATATCTGGAAAAAATATCATAGTCCTTATGCATTCTCAACTAGTTCTATTCTTCCTCTTTGCTACTCATTATGTTCGGGGTTATAGGGAAAAATGAACTCCCTCTTAATACTTGCTTCTTTACAATATGCATTAAGTTTTTTTGCAGTGTATTCCCCTCCACTGTCATACATCAAAGTATTTATATTTATTTCAGTTAATTTCTCAACATCAAATATAAATTACTTGAAATTTTCAAATGCTCTGTCCTTTTTCTTGAGAAGATAGAGCCATGTCTTTCTTGAGTGATCATCAATGAAGGTCACATAGTAAATATGACCTCCAAGATATTTATTATACATTGGGCCACACACATCAGAATGAATGAGTTCTAAATCACGTCCCTTGCATACTCCATCATGATCTTCCTTAATGTTGGGGATGTCCTTTACCATTTGAAAAAGATAGGGTATTATAATATTGTAATGAATATGTCGATATATTCTATACCAAACTTGAATAATATTGATATCCATGTGGGTTAGGGCTTGAGGGGATGGTATTACAACTCTATAGTCTCCCTTCAGGAACTCTAATAACATTTTCCTTTTCAATACTTAAATCCTTTCCCCAAACCAAAGCGCTTCCATCTATTATCACTCTATAAATTTCTCTAGGCTAAGGAGATAAATCCCAAAGGTAACCACAAACCTCTTTTAGGCTAAGGTCCAACCCCTATAGGCTTAGAGAGGGATCTCTCACCATGTTTAATTTTAGTCAAACTAGTGACTGGAAACTCTTGATCTTAGGTTAGCTATAAGGATAAAAATGGTGAATTTGTGTAGTTGTTTGAAGGTAGGTGGAATAAAATAGAGCTACCTCAAATCAGACCACTATTTTAGATCTAAATGAAAAAGGGATGTGATGGACTTTGAACAGGGGAAAGATAGGAAGATTTATAAGTAGCAAATCAAAAAATTTCGTAGTGAATGGGTGAGTGAAACATGATAAAATATGACAAATAGATCATCAAATCAATGATGAGTTCATGTTTCCATATAGAATAAAAGTAACAAAAATTATCAGCAGAATAAAATCACATCACTAGATGAATTCTGAAATATCTTCTTTCAGACAGAGCATGAAGAATGTTTAAACCATGAATATATATATTAAAAACATATCATAAGGTAATATATAAAACATATCACAAGGAAAAATAAATACCAATAAATGTTGACAGAATAATCCTTGTCAAAGCTGCATCTGCCTTATTCTATTCACTTGGGGAAAAGATACAAACTTTTAGAGAAATGTAGTCTAGCCTCTTACACTACCAACCTGAACCCTTTCTTCATGTATTTTCCTCCTTAAATACAATAAGGAATTATAAATTACCACTAAGTTGTCAAATTCACTGCATGGAAACTAAAAATACTAGAAACAATCTATCTGCAAAGAAGATTGAGACTCTCCCAACTTAGAAACATCATGATTTAAAACTTAAAGAATAATTTAGCAAAATCATGTATATAAAATAATTATATATCTTATCTAGAATTATCCGATCATTAACATATTCTAGAATGTCCCAAAATACCAATATGAAAAAATAGGCATGACTGATATAGTTGAGCAACAAAAGTTGGACTGTGCACGAATCTGGCTTGGAAAAACTATGAAACCTAAGTCCCAAAGTGACCCCTGTAACTACCAAACTATAACACATGTGTAAAAATTTAGAGAATTTCTTGCATATGAACTTATGTTTTAGGGAAACCTCTCTAATTTCTCTCAAATTCTTCCCCATCTCCTCAGAATATGTTGCCCAAAATCCTGACAAAAATAGTAAATTTGAGAGTGTGAAAATAGACTTTAAAGATGCACTTGAATATTTCTATATATGACACTTGTGCAAAAACTGAAGGAGGTTATTCTTCTTTGTTCTATTCGTGAAAAAAATCTCATTTTTTTTTCCAAAATTAATCTCCATGTGGTTAGAAACAAATTTTTAAGATGATGACTAAAAAAGTCAGTTTTGCAGAAAATCATAGCGGGTCCAAGTAGCCCTCCACGGTCTATATGGTTGCACACCTCCTCTGGAAAAATGTATTAAATTGGTAGGATTGAAATATATATTTTATGGTTTTTAACTCTTTAATTATCCTATCCAATGGTTTTAGACCTCCTAGATGTTTGATACACACTTGCGCAAGATAGTTTAAACTTTAAGCTTGTGATGAAATTTTTATGCCTCGAACTGATTCAAAATGACAACCTAAAAATAAAATTAATATTATAACACCCTATCATGGTTCAAGCATTGAAAACCTTCATCATTTTACCAAAACATGACACCATGAAACTTACATAGCAGGTTCTTTATATACAAGTTCAATCCTCAGTAAAATTCATCAAAACATAGCATATATGCCAAATTTAAAAATGGAAAAAATGGAAACCTCCATCTTGATGCAACTTAAAATTTGGATAGCCTCAGATAAGGTATCAAGGCTTCTCTTCCTTCTTCTTTTTTAATTATTGTTTTGCATCTTTGATTCGTTAAAAATTTAAACTATGAAACGTGAATTATAAACTCAAAACGAGATCTCTAGCAAGAAAAACCCCAAAAATATTGAAAACAACTCGAAAACGAAAAGTGTTGATGCTGGAATGCTATCTTTTTTTTTCTGGGGTAAAATTTCAACATGTTTTAAACATGGTAGTGAAAACAATTTTTTTTTCGTGCAAAAAACACCCTAAAAACTAAAAGTGTTGATGCTGGAATACAATTTTTTTTTTCAGGATAGATTTTCAACACTTTGAAATAATGACATGAAAGATAAAATATGATGACTCTGACAAACCTTAAAATGTCAAAAGAAAACTAAAAGAAAAAATTAAAAAATTAAAAACGAAAAATTAAAAAAAAAAAAAAACAAAAACAAAATTAAAAATAACAATAAAAAGTAAATAAAATATATATTAGAAAAGAACATTAAAAAAAAATCAAATATATAAAAATATATAAAAATCCAAAAAATAAAAATCAAACATAAAAATGTAAAAAATAAAAATAAAAAATTAACGTATAAAAGATAAAAACACAGAGAAAAACAAATTAAATAAATATAAATGAATAAATAATATAAAAAAATATATTCAAAAATCATAATTAAAGAAAAAAATCAAGGAAAGAAAAATGATACTTCATTGAATAATTAAAAAAAAAAACAAACAAAAAAAGATTAAAATAAATCAATAACCTATACATTTAAAAAAAAAAAAAAAGATTTAAAAAAAAAAGCAATTAAAAAAAAAATTAAAAATAAAAAAACTTCAACAAAAAATCAAAATAATAAAAATAAAAAACATTAAAAAGATAAAAAATAGAAAACACTACAAAAAATGAATTGTAAAAAATATTTAAATAAATAAGAAAAAAAATTAAAATAAAACATAAATAAAAGATATAAAAAAAATATAATAACAAAAAAAAAAACTATTGGAAAATAAAAAAAATAACAAAAACTAATTAGAAATGATTAATAAAATTATTAACTACAATTTAGAAAAATAAAAAAAATTTAGAAATTCGGTCCCTCGAGCCAGTGACGGGCTCAAGCCGATTCTCAGAATCAGCTAGGTGCCCAAGCCAATTCTCAGAATCAACTTTTAGCCTGTTGGTGGCACGAGGGGCCGACTGTCATGGGCGACCAGAGCTGCAGCAACTCCGCTCGCCCATGGTAGGCGAACCATCGGGCCACCAATGACTCAAATCCAATTCTAAGAATCAGATCTGATTCTCAGAATCAGATGTCAGTCATTGGTGGTTGCCTGTCATGGGGGAGAGAAGCTGCAACAACTCTACCCACCGCTACAACTCTGCTACTCCACGGTAGGTGGCCACCAACAACTCAAATCTGACTATTAGAATTAGATTAGATTTTCATAATTTGGTTTGAGTTTTTGGTGGTCGGAGGGGCCACTTGCAGTGGGTGGGCAAAGCTGCTGCAGCTCCACCCGCCCATGAAGGAAACCACCAACGACTAAAATTTGATTATGAGAATCAGATATGATTCTAAGAATCATATGAATCAGATCTAATTCTCAGAATCAGATTTGAATGATTGGTGTCCCGAGGTGCTCACTGTTGTGGGCGGGCGGAGTTACAGCAACTCCGCCCACCCACAGTAGGTGGCCACCAATGGCCCAAATTCGGTTCTGAGAATCAGATCTGATTCTCAAAATCAAATTTGAGTCGTTGGTGGCCCAAGGGGCTACCTTCCATGGACGAACAGAGTTGCATCAACTGTGCCCACCCACGGTAAGTTGCCCCTTGAGCCACGAATGAATCAAATCCATTCCGAGTATCAGATTTGATTCTTAGAATCAGATTTGAGCCATTGGTTTGATTCTCAGAATCAGATCTCTGTTATTGGTGGCCCGAGTGGTTGCCTGCCATGGGTGGGTGGAGCTGCTGCAACTCCGCCTACCCATCGTAGGTGGCAACCAACGGCTCAAATATGATTCTGAGAATCGATTTTTTTATTTATATATATTTTAATTTTGAAAATTATATATGTTTTATTTTTTTAATTATATATGTTTTGTTTATGTTTTCAAATTGTTTTGTTTAATTTTTTTGATGTATTTTTTTTCTTGTTTTTATATTTTTAATTTATATTTTTCAATGTATTTTCATTATTAATTTTTTATTACATTTTTATTACTTAATTGTAATTTTTTTTATGTTTATGATTTTTATTATTTTTATAAATTCTATGTTTCATTTTTATTTTATTTTTTTTTAATACTTCAAATGTTATCTAAATCATTTTTCTGGAGTTTTTATTTTTGAAATGTCATCCTTTTTATATAAATTTTATAAAAAAAAATTATTTTTGCAAGAAAAATTATACAAAATTTACATAATATGTATTTATTTAATGCCCCTTTGTTTAGCGAAAATGTCTTAAAATGCATACTTTTTTAATTATATCTATATGCAATATGTATGCTTTTTGTCTAGTTTTTAAAATTATTATTTTTGGTGATAATTATTTTATGCGTATTCAAATATTAATGAAAAATATATAAATATAAAAGAAATCATAACCTCAAAGTATTAATTTTATTAATTTGTTTAATCTTTGGAATATATATATATATATATATATATATATATCATTATAAAAAAATTATTGCAAAGGAAAAGAAAAATAAAAAATTTGGAATCCTTAAATACCAAATACGAAGAGGATTAAGACCACTTGAAAAATGGTTAAATAATAAACATTTAACAAAATAATTATGTATACTTAGGACACAAGAAAATTTAAAGTGTCAAAAAAATGGCTTGAAAAAAAATTGTTGATGGTTTTCAAAATCCACATGAATATCTTCAATGTTTTTTAAAAAATTCCACACTTCATACACTATAAAATTTAAACTATATAAATAAGCCCTCTAAAAAAGGTGGCTGATGTTGCATCAACACTTTTTAAAAATTAGCACGAAAAATCGCTAACATATTTAAAAAAATCTTGATACCTGATACATAAGGTAATTTAAAGTGTCAAAAATATGCTAAAAAAAAAAAAGATGTATTATGAATCAATGCTTTTCAAAATCAGATGAATTTTTGCTACCTCAAAAAAAATGTGTATTCTGAATCATCACTTTTCAAAATCACACGATTTTTTGCTACCTAAAAAAAAGGTGTTTTCTGAATCAACATTTTTCAAAATTAGATGATTGTTTGCTACCTCAAAATAGTAGGTACTTGCATCAGTTCATGTTTCAAAATCTACCTTGTTTGTTTCTTGGCATTCTTCAACTTTCTCTTTTTCCAACCTCAACCTCCTTTTTAGCCTTTTCACTTATGTTTTTCACCTTAATCTTTCTCGAGGCCTTGAATTTCATTTCAGGTCAGGGAGAAATCAGAGGTGTTTTAGGGAATTTTGAGTTTTATGCCACCACTATTCCTCTGATGTCATGATGATGAAGATTGAAATCATGGAGGTATCATAAGTATAAACTACTAGTAAACCTGTGACATGACCCCTCATGGACTATTAGACTTTTACAACATCGAAATAGGGATAGAGATCCCTTTCATGACTGATATATTTACAATAATTTAACTATATTTGACCTCTTTTCACAAGGGAATCTTTATACTATGACACATAGTGAATCATAGGCTAAAACTAACAAGAAAAACCCCAAAATCAATAGTAGGAGGAAAACATACTTTGATTCCTTGACTATTGGACCCTAACACCATATAAAAAATAAACCCTATCTCCTTTATCTTCTAAACAAGAAATGAAAAGTAAATTCTTTTTCAAACATGGGACATAAAGGATGTTGTTGAGGTGTAGTGTTTCTCCATTTTCCAACTTCAATGATGTAGATCCAAGGCTCTTGACTGCATGGTTGTTGTTGTCTCCTACCTCCACTATATGTAAAGATTGTTCAATTAATATAGTATGAAGTTGTCCAATTTTTTCCTGTCATATATCTTAAGGCTCCACTATCAATGTTTCATGCATTTTCATCATCAACTTTACTTGTAAATGCAACAAAAAATCCTTCACTTTTGACTCTCCTAAATGGGTTATAGATGATCGTTTCAATCCAACATCCCCGTAATTCTCACGATATTGACTCCTATATTTAAGAAACTTGCCATTTATGGAGTAACATTTGCTTCCAATATTTCTTATCCTTCCTTCAAATGATATCCAACGAAGTTATCTTTACGTAGCCCTTCTTTCACCTTATCTCTGATACAATATTGAGAAATCAGTGCTTATAAATATTAGTATTTGATTTCTCTTTCTTGATAATTACTTGTTATTTAATTTGGATACATTTACTTATTTATTAGTTTATACTTCATCTACAAACTACCAAATTAAATGTATATGAAGACCACAAGAACAAGGGACACAAGATGTAGGCATTAAGCTAGGAAAAATCAGCTCCAATGGGAAAACCCAGTCCAAATCTTCCACTAGTAGATTAAAATCAATATGAGCATTAGAGATCATTTCAGCCTAAAATTGGCCTCGAAAGGAAAAATAATAAAGAATAGTTAAAATAATAAAATAGGAGTTATGAATTTTAGAGGGAAGAGAAGAAAACTACCTTTTTTTTTAATTGTATTTTTTTCTTATCTCCTTATAGGTTTACTCAAATTTCAAGTGTAGACACTTGTTGGATGCGGAATTAAATTTCACATCCAACGAGTAACCATCATGCATACTTTTTAGAGTACCCACATTGATAAAAAATGAATATACATTAAAAAGTGTGTCAAAAAAGGAACCACAAACCATGTTCGAGCCATAGAACCTAAGCCTTTGTCCCACGGGCATTTGTCCTTCTTCTAGCCATGAACCATATTTTTGGTAACCGCCCCTATCCAAGGTAAAAGTCCTTTAGACTCAAGTGGTAGATGCATAGGGCCATACATGTACACTTCCACATAGTATTCAAAAACTTCTAACCTTGAATGCCAAATGAGAACAGATCATCCATAGACAAACAATCGAATGTTCACATTGCAGTAGAAGGTTGGGAACATTGACAAGGCCACCATTCATGCATATTGACTTCAATAAATTTGACAGGTGTTACACCATTAGGTGGTGGTGTGGTGGCATCATGGTGGCCATGTTTTTTTGTTAACATCTTGGTGGTCGTGTTAGCGCTAAAATTTGTTCTATCAATACATAGATTTATAATAATAATATAAAAATGGAGCAATATTTTAAATCGTATCAATGAATGTGTGTGTAATCCTCCATGTCATTTAGATGTATACAAAAGTAGTCATCGAAAATGTTTAATAATGATTGTCATGTATTTTGAGGTTCATGTATTGCATGAATTTCACTTCCTCACATCATCCATGATATTTTCAATGATTATATCCTAAGGAGATTATTTCCATTGGATGAGATTTGTTATTGAGAAATCCATTTTAAATATGTTGTTAAAAATATTTTTGAATATATATATATATATATATATATATATATATGAAGCTTTTGCAGTCTAATTGTTGTCGGATATTTTCTTTAGGATCCATTTTTTTGCATTACCTACATTTAGGACTATAAGTAAGGTTTATCATGAGGATGAAAATGCAGAAGAAATATGATCATAGTAATAAATAAAGAACAAGTGGAGAAAACCCACCTATAAAAAATACTAAAAAATAAAAATAAAAATATATATAATACTATAAGTACTTATAATTTTAATTTAATAATCCATAAGTATTAAATGAGTGGTAGAGATTTAGTTACAATTATAAATCAGTTCAAAATTAATTATGTCATTCTCAATCTTTTAATTAAACTCAATATTAAAGTATATATATTTAACCTCTATATTAATTATTTTTATAAGTATTCATAAGATATATATTAAAAGACATCTAAAATATACTTTACCAGAATATCAATTTCAAAGTGTTTTTGAAATATTCATAATACTATTTCTTTTTAATTAATTAATTTTTCAAAATGATGATAATTTTTTTTCCATCTGTAATTCTAAATATAAAAATAGAACATTAAAAAAAAAAATATTTTACAAAAAATTATTTTTAATAAAGTAAAATAATGATTTAGTATAATTTTTTTAATGTATTTTTAGTGGTGGGGAGAAATATTGTTATCCTCCCCATCTAGATTCAATTACTGCACATGTTTGACATTATATTGAATAGATAAATATAATTTTATTCATATGGAATATAAATATAGGAATACTCCTATAGGATAGTTATTAAAAGTTGAACTAACTAGTATAGATCCAACTTAACCACAAATCTAGAAAGATCCCAAAGGGATCAAATCTCTTAAGTTGCAAACCCATTTTATGGGAAAAGTTTTTAAAAATTGCACTTCTAAAAATTTCATCCTTCTAGGGAATTGATAGATGGTGGCTAAGATCTATCTCTCTCTCTCTAAATTGAATTTTTTAGTGTGTAAATAGATTCAACCCTTTGCAAAATAACCTAAATACGTGGAATAAAATGGCATGTAATTCTAACAAATATTTTCTCCATTTAAAATTAACCTTATATAAAACATCCAAAATGTAAAATAATGATACTTGAAATGCTATAACAATCAAAATTTAGTTTTTCAACTACATTATAAAATATATAGAGATGATACTATTATCATTATCTTTATTATTGTTATTATAAACCATATAAAATGTTAACATTGAAATAATTTTTTTTACATAAGTATTGAGATATTCCATTTATGGATTACATGCATTCAATATTTTTTTTCTATTAATCTAGTTTTATATACATTTTAATATTACGTGATTTTAAATATTTTAATATTTTAATTATGATGCATTTTGAATTTATTAATTACTATTAATATTTTTTAAATGTCACATATAAATTTTGCTTAGTGCTTATATGTTGCTTTCTACTTATATGGAGGCATGGATGTTCTTTGTTGCATTATATTTTAGTCATGTAGAGATATACTAATGTAGTCGTTGTGCTTCAATTATTGCTGCTTATTCATATGAAGTTGACCCTTTGCCATTGATGTCAAAGGGGGAGAGAATTTCGATGGATAGAGATCAGCTTCAGAGTTGCAGTTCAGTAGATATCAGACTCACATGCTGTCAAGGTTGAAATCAATTTTAAAGTGGGAGTTTGTTGGAATTGTAGTACTAGAATTGATGTCAACATGGTCATGGTTCCACCTAGCTAGTTGAGTTGACATTGGGATGATTGTCTCAGAATTGATGTCAACAGTATGATGTCACTCATGTTGATTTTTGTTGACATGTGTTAGCATTGATCTTGATCTTGATTGTATCATGGTGGTAGCTTGATGGTAGCATGATGATCTTGGAGGAGTTGGAATGTGTATTGATAGACATGTCATGATGGTTTGTTGATGCTGAAAGATAATTGGATGGTGTTGTTAAAAATAGGGAATGTTGCTATAGGTTGATCATGCATATCTACATGTGAGGGTGATGGTTCATTGAACACTAGTTTAGTTGTCAACTAGGTCTTCATTAGGTCTTCATGTCTATGCTCATGAGGATGACTTGTTGTAGTGATGTGATGGCTTGACGATGGTGCTACAAAGGTGTATGAAAATATTTCATGGGTGTTTCATCTTGTTCAGATGTTTTTTGGAGAGTGGAGGACTTTTTTTTCACTCTTCCCAACCTTGTTCATTGGCCTTTTAGGTAAACTTGGAAGTGAAATTTGGGAGGAATTTTTGATCCACTTGAAGATGTTCTAGAGGCCATGTCAGAGGTTTGGAGGCTAGAACAAATCTTAGAGAAGATGATCCAATAGGTAGCATATTTTCTAAGCTAAATGAATGATGTTTTCCCTCATTTTTAGCCACAGTCGCATGGATCCAAGCCTATGGGAGTGGATGGAAGGCTCCAGTCCCTAGTAGAGTAGCCTATGGAAGATATTGGAAGGATCTAGTTGCTGGCTGAGCATCCTATGGGAGCATTTATAGGACTCAATCACATGGATCCAGTGTCATTCATGCAACTGAGGTATTTCATGAAATTTTCTCTACATTCTTCACGTTGTTCAAAAGTAAATAAAATGGATAAATCATATATATGGGTAAACCCACGAAGTTGGGTTACACTTTTATGAGAATCGAGGGCGAAAAACTCTTTTTCTCAATAATTCGACTGAAATTTTATAAAAGTTCAGCTAAACTATTATATAATTTGGAAAAACTTTCAAAATTAGTTTGGCCAAACTCATTCTACCGTTTACATTGACAGCGTACTGATGGCATGGAAAAATATATTTTTGGCCAGAGATGGGAAAATTGGAAACATAATTTCGGTCGAACTATTAGTTCGGTCAAACTCTTAAAATAATCTAGCTGAACTTTAGTTTATAAATGCACCAGCTCGGCCCCGTTAATGGGTTTTGGGATTATTAGCATCTGCATATGTTTTTTTTGTGTTTCGGGCTTATTGCATCTGTGTCTACCGTGTTTGTGTTTCTGGCTTATCGCGTCTGCTACGTTTTTGTTCGCAGGGTCTTGAAGGGCCTTGGCAGAGTCTTGATGGGTAATTCTTGTTGTTTTTTTCATGGTAATTCCTGTTGTTTTATTGCTATTTTAAGTTTCTTATTATGTTTTAATTTTATCGATGTTTTTATGTTTGCAGGTAATTGTCCTCCGAGTTCATCATTGATTATTGCCTCATTGATCTCCAAAATTGCAGCCTCATCTGCGAATTGTGGCCTCATCACCGAATTTTGGCCTTGTCACCAAATTGAGGCCTTGGCTGTGAATTGTGGCTTCGTCACCGAATTGTGTCCTCGGCTCTAAATTGCAGCCTTGCCACCGAATTATGGCCTCGGCTCTGAATTTCTAGGTTGGCAGCCTGCAATATATCCCACCTACTTTCAAGATATAAATTGTTCTTTCCTTCTCTGTTTTAGAATTTTATGAAATCAACCCTCCTGAAATTACCCACCCTTGTGACCATGGCATCATTTTTGTTCTTCATTATTTTCACTGGTGTATTATATATAAGATCAAATATTTCATACATGTTACTCACTTCATCTAAAGAGGGGAAGGCTACTACTACTGAGAGGAAAGATAATACTCCATGTTCTGCTATTAGAAAAAATCATACTGGTACCACATAGGACAAAGCTAACACTTCTTTCCTGCGAAGCGACGAAAAAAAATGCTTTATAAAAGACTCAAACTAAATTTCCAGGCAACATGACCATATAATGGAGGTTTCCTCTTATCTAGTATAATTGGCAAAGAAGCCGAAAAACTTATACTAAGAAATCCTCATACATTACAAACACCATACAAAGGCTAGATGATAACATATAACCGATTAAATAATGGCTTATACGAAAGACAATATAGTATATTACAACTACTAATATCTCGAAGACGCTTATACTCAAAATAATAACTGCTAAGATAGATAGCACAAACCTATAGAAAATAAGAAATCTAATACAGATTGATAGACTAGAACTGAGAAAAGATAGAATAAATCATACTGATATAAAGAAGGAAAGCTCATATTTAGATCAGAGTCAAATAATAGCTCATGGAAATTTAAACCAGGACAATAAGCCTTCTGGCACTGGACTTCCACTTAGGACGGTCTTTCAAAATCTTAATTTTCTTGATAATCCTGCTACCAGCTAATAATAGATACCCAATGACTTGGGAAGCTAAGAGATGAAAAGAAAGAGGAATTGGAACTATATTCATCACATCCTCCTCTTTTGAACTGCATAATAGTGGAAAATCAACCTAGGAAAATAAGGCCAGTAATGGTAAAAGAAAGCCACTCGTGGAAAAATATTTTTTTGCAGATATGGTTGCTGGAATGTTTTAATTTAACAAGACAAATTCTTGCAACGCTCCCATGATAACTTGTTCACTCCCTCTCTTTCGAGGAATAAAATTAAAAATAAATTTTCTAATTCATTTTCTAAAATCCCTCCTCTATCTAATATGTATATATTATAGAGAAATTTAAATAGGTCCCAAAACTAGTGTGTGCAAGACATTACAAAACAAAATTCATTTTATAAATCACTTTTGTTAATTTGTATATTGAATGATTTACAAGGTTATATGTTAGCCCTATGCCAATAGATTTTTTTGATTCGTAAAAAAATTATGTGTTATAGAACTGTGTTTCCCTTATTTTGGAGGAGACAGAGTATATTTATTAATTGATGGTTCCCCAAATTTTACCCATTCACTACATCTATAGCCAAAATGCAAGTGGGATCACCTCCCTAATAATACCCTTCAATTCTGGAATTTATAATTATTTAATGATATCAAAGTTACCTTGGATAGTTACATAGAAGTAAATCTTGGGAGGAATATGAAGAGTTTTCACACATATGCTAGAATCTATGTAAATATTGACATCGTCCATGATCTACTAGAAAGATTTCTCTTTAAGAGGAAACATTTAAGTTGGTCTGGGGTCATCCAATTCCAATTCTCTATTTTAAAATTTTATGAAATAAATCCTCGTGCAATTACCCATCCTTGTGACCATGGCATCATTTCCTATGTTTTACACTCTAATTTCATATATTTAGGACATTCTAGATTTACTCTCTACTTTGAACTTGTTAGTTATCAAATTGGAAAAGATACTAAACCCAGAGGGGAATGGAAGAAAAATTGAAAACCCTGTAAACAAAATTAAAAACAAATAATTAATAAATATATGTCACACTTATGGGAATTATACTCATATGGAACAACTCTAAGAAAAATGAAAAATAGCAAACTCTTACTTTCAATAGAAATGAAAAATAACAAAATTTTAGTTTCAATAGAGAACCTTGTAAAAAAATTTGAAAATAGAGAATTAATAAATATATGTCACACTTATGGGAATTAGACTCATATGGAACAACTCTAAGAAAAATAAAAAATAACTAATTGTTAGTTTCAATAGAAATGTAAAATAATGAACTGTAATTTTCAATAGAGAACCTTGTAAATAAAATTGAAAACAAAGAATTAATAAATACATGTCACACTTATGGGAATTAGAATTATATGGAACATCTCTAAGAAAAATGAAAAATAAAAAACTGTTAGTTTCAATAGAGAACCCTGTAAACAAAATTGAAAACAAATAATTAATAAATGCCAATGGGGAATCCGCTACGGGATATGGAGAAATCTGAGTTTATGATAGCTCTGAAAACGAAACAGATCCCATGTGAGCTACTACTTACCCCGCTACTTGCTTTGATGTTCATGGATATTTTTGTTGAGTTTATGAAACACATCCCAGTTGAGCTACTACTTACCCCGCTACTTGCTTTGATGTTCCTGGATTTTTTTGCTGAGTTTTATTTGGTGAGTGGTATTTATGAAGACGCATCAACATTATTATCAAATGTGCTTCATAAATTTCTTAAAACAAGGCTCGATGAAGTTCATGTTGTACATGATGAACCCACATAAGAGAATGACATCAATGATTTGGATAACATCATAGAGGCTACAGGCATAATTTTTATCCAGGCTAACAAACATATACACTCTTCCATGTGATATCTTCTGTTGGGTACCACATTTGTATACTTTCCTCTCCCATTTTACCCTATTTTTCTATCTCTTTCTACCATTATTACTCTTAAAATGCATGAGGTAGAACCCTTCTTCCTATCTCTCATGGGATATTTGATTAATGATGTATTTTCCATGGAGGTTTTACCTTTCTACATATAAACTTTGATCTTTCTTTAGATCTAGCTAAAACAGGAGCGTTGCGGCTGCGAGTCAAGGCACAACCCATCATCTCCACCGTATTCCTTATTTGTTGTTATAGCGTGACATCCATGGACGTATCAACACTATCTTAGGTCTCTTTACTCTTTCTTGCTGGGAAATTTGGTTTCCATTGTAACAAAATGTATTTTTGGAACAATGAAGTTGTTGAGAGGGATCGGGGTTTTGAGGATAATTGTATAAAGAAGCCTGCAGGCTATGAATCGGGGTTAAGTCCTTGGACATACAAACTTTGTAATGAATTTCTTTTATTACTAATTGAATGCACAATAGCTTGTTGTCTCTCCTGTAATTTGTGAGCTCGCCACAACCCTGATCAGAGAGTTGGACCCACTCTTCTGATCAGGTGTTGTGTTCTCTTTTCTTTTCCTTGCAGTGTTGTGTTTTAGTGTGATTCTTTATTGTTGTTATAGTCACGTTTAATTGTTGTAGATGCCTTTTATTTCTGCAATTTATTTCATCGATGTTACAATTACTTGTGCATTATAGATTAATCCTGTGATTTACAGCAGACCACGCACTTGTATCTGTATATACCTTGCTGTTAGTCTTGACATAACTAACATCCTTGGTTGATAATTAATGTGGAAGAAAGAATTGAATTTTTTTCATATATAGACACCAAAATTTTGGCGTCATTGTCGGGGAAGGCTAACAGGTGCAAGAATAGGATTTGCAATAGATCTCAGGGTCGATCTCTCATCTTGAGGTGGGAATTTATTGCCTAGCTTCAAGTCCTGAGCGTAAGTGCTTTATTTGTTCTTTTTGTTTTCTCTCTTCCATGTTTATTTTTATTTGGTTTTCTATAAAATAAAATTCCCTCGTCTTTGGGAAGGTGTTTTGTAAAACCTTGCCCTAAGTCGTGGGCATAGTCCAGTCTTTCTGTTTCTATTTCCTGTTGTTTTCTTCTAGGGTCCAATTTCTCGTCCTAGGGAGGGTATGTTATTACTCTGCTTCAGGTCCTGCACCTCGATTTTTATTTTCCTTTTTTTCTTGTTTCTTGTGAATCTTTTCTCTCATCTCGGGGAGGAATTTATCTATCCTACTTCGAGTCCTAAGAAATTGACTGATTTTCTTTGATGAACCCCCTTCACAATTTATATGAACAAAGATCTGAATTATAAGAGGGGCAGAGGAAGAACCCCAAAGAAAGGGAAGGATTTAGGAAGGAAGATGTACATTTAGGAAATTATTGAAAAATCTATATTTGAGGAATCATCTCGTGATGCTGTTATGGTTAGGGTTCAGGCAAAGTCCGAAGGGAAGTTTGTGGAACAATGAGTGCCATTCATGGTACCAGAAGGTGTTATTTCTACAAACGAAAATTTAATAAACAGGGTATCAATGGAGGAGATATCCTTATCAGCATCAGAAGCAGAAGAAGTGGCAAGAAAGGGATCAAAATAATTGAGCAACTCTAACTGGGAAGAAGAACCTCAAAAAGGGTTTTCATCCCCAGGAGACCAAGGCAACACTGTAAAAATTCCTGTCGCTGAATTAAGTGATTCTGATCTGATAAAGGAATTTTTGAAGGACCTTGAGCCACCAAGGACCATGGGAGTGTGGTGCAACCTTCTTCCGTTGAATCACTCCATGTACCAACCACAAAACCAATCGAAATTCCAAGTGAGTATTGGAAAGTATTTATGGCACCTGTAAGTTCCTCCATTGATTTTCCTATAGGAAACGTTACAGGTGATGCACCAATGAGACCCATACCTTTGACAGCCATGCCTAGTTTTCATGGGCTGTCTTTGGAAGACCTTGATACATTCCTTTTTGAGTTTGATATTGTTTGCCGCAGATATGACTATATCACCAATGCCCAAAAATTAAAGATATTTCCTGCTACCCTAAATGGAATAGTCTTGAGGTGGTTTATGGGTCTAGAAGGGAGTACGATTACCTTATGGGAAGGAATGAAAGAAGCTTTCCTGGAGAAGTACCAAGATTATTGTAAGTCCTGTGACATTAAGGAATAAATTTTTAGATATGCACAGAAAGAGGATGAAAATATGGAGGACTGTGTAGAGCGATTTAAATACATATTGCAGAGGTTTGGACACAGTGACCTGGACAAGGACATTTTAAAGATCATTCTTCTTAGAGCACTCAGGGAAGACTCCCTGCAACTTCTGAATATAGTGGGAAAAGGGGATATTTCTAAGGAAAACTTTGAAACTATCTGCGTTTACTATATCAAGTGTTCACGGGGGGAAGCAAGAAGTCGACAAGAGATTTGGTCATCAAAGACTTCAGGTGGAGGGGTCACAAAGACAGATATTGGAAATCTACTGGACAATTTTGGGATCGATATTCTAAGCCTGATATGAGCCCAAATGGACACTATACAGGCAAAAAGAAAGTAGATGGAGTTGGAAAAAACCATGGCCATACTTTATGGTGGACCAGCTATACTTTATGGGACAGAGGAATCCATGGAAACCTCAGGCACCAACGCTGAATCCTTGTATGTTTCAGGACCCATCCCAGTACTTTAAAAATTTTAGTATGGGCCCGCAATCTGCACCATTTTCAGCCATGTGGCCTGAATATCAGTATGCACCTTGGCAACAATGGGCTCCTCAAGCGAGTCTGAATCCTTCATGGAATCAAACCTGGTGTGGACCCCCTCCCACTGGGCATTTCCCTTAGCCTATTCCTCAACATCAACTTCAGTTGCCTTCTAATGTACCCCAGGAAACCTAGCCATTAAACCTCAACTTCCTATCCAGCCTAACCCAAACTCAAATAACAAAGGTGTCCAGCAAATAGACACCCTGAACCTGCCATCTTATAGCATTTCTACCGCGAGGCTTAATGAAATAAATTTAATGTCTAGCCATATGGTAAATGGACCTACTTCGCCCATTATCACAGAAAAATTTGATGGTGGAGATACAAAACGAGAACAAGAAATAGTTAGGGAGAATTTAGAATAAAACATAACCAATCAGACACCTTCCCAAGATGTCTCTAATCAAGGTCATTTAACTTCACCTCCATATCCTGAAAGATTTGCCTTGAGAAAACCAAACCCTCAAGAAGAATTTGACATCCTAGGGGAATTGTAGAATCTCTTTGTGAAGATACCCTTGTTACAAGCTATGAGGGATGTACCTATATACGCAAAACCTTTGAAAGAATATTGATCAAAGAAACTAGGGAGGAAACCTAAGGATCCATTGCCCATTCATGTGGTGGGCAGACTATCCGATATCATGTTAGGAAAAATCAAGCCTGTAAAATATGAAGACCCGAGGAACCTGATTCTGATAGTACAGATTAATAGGTTGGAAGTCCCAAATGTGTTGGTGGATTTGGGAGCAGCCATTAACATTATTAATGCTGAAATAATGAACACATTAGGACTTGAAAACAATAAACCAACCCCTACTATCCTGGAACTTGTAGAAAGATCCACAATTAAGCCAATAGGGAAATTAGAAGATGTGATCATTTTAGTAGTCTCATGGCACTACCCTATGGATCTCCTTATATTGCAGACTCGATCTTCAGTAGGTGCTCACCCATTGATCCTAGGAAGACCCTGGCTAGCAACTGCAGATTCCTGCATAGGATGCCGATCTGGGCATATAACCATATCAAATGGGAAATTTATGAATGATCTCAAGTTTTATCCTCCCGTGAAACCTAGACCATCTGAAAAATCATTACCCTATCGGAAGCCTCTACTTGTAGAAGAAAATGAATCTTAAAACGAAGACGTTAGACCAGTCCTTACTATTAGATGGGCCCTTCAACTTAAAACAGAAACTGAATATGACACCATTAACACTTTCATCAATGATTCTAGTTATGTCTCTGATTCAACTCAAAATATTCTAGAATCTCTCATGAGCTATGAGACACAAGAAAACATTGTACTGAAGGATGACATTGAAGACATTCCTGTAACCTCATCTCACAATAGTACTCCAATGGAGATTGAACCAGGGAAAATACATAATGCCAACCCAAACCTATCTGAATCTCAAACCAAACATCTTTTGAAAGTCCTTCAAGACCATCAGGAAGCTTTTTCCTGTGATTATATCGACATGAAGGGTATCCCTGCCAGCCTATGCACTCATAATATTTATATTAAGGAAAATTTTCACCTTATAATACAACCTCAGTGGAGAATGGATCCTACTCTCAGAAACATTATTAAAAGAGAATTACAATTTTTTTTGGATGTAGGGTTCATTTATCCCATCTCAGATAGCCAATGAGTATCCCCACTAGTTATCGTTCCTAAAAAGAATGGTAAATGGCAGATCTACGTAGATTAAAGGGAACTAAACAAGGCAACTTAAAAAGACCATTTTCCTTTGCCATTCATTGACCAAATCTTGGATACCTTGGCTAGGAAGAAGTTTTTTTCCTTCCTAGATGGATTCAGTGGTTATAACCAGATTGAGATAGCCCTGGAAGAAAAGGATAAAACAAATTTCACGTGTCCTTAGGGAACCTTTGCATACAAGCTCCTCCCATTTGGCCTATGTAATGCTCTTGCGACCTTCCACAGGGCAATCTTGGGAATTTTTTCTGATTTGGTCAATGATAGCGTTGAAATATATATGGATGATTTGAATTCATATGGAAACTCATTTCAGGAAGGATTGGCAAATTTATAGAAAGTACTCAAGATATGTAAATAGACCCATGTATCTCTAAGTACAGTTAACTGCCATATGATGAGGGAAGAAGGGGTAGTATTGGGAAATTTGCTCTTAGATGTTGGAATTCAAGTTGATCCGGCTAAAGTAGAGGTAATATTACATTTCCTGGTACCTAAAACACCCACACAGGTATGTAGCATTATTGGTTGTGTTGGTTATTATAGGCGCTTTATAAAAAAATTTCTAAAATACCACACCCACTATTTCAATTGCTAACAAAAGATGAAGAATTCTTGTGGACTAAACACTGTGAGACAACTTTCACAAAAATTAAGGGGCCGGTGTGCACTGCCCTAATCATCCGAGGACCTGATTGGGCATTACTATTTCACATACATACGAATGCTTCTTAGACAATAGTAGGGGATGTTCTAGGATAGCAATTACAGAAAAAACCATATGAAATTTATTATGTCAGCAAGAATTTAATACCTACTTAATTAAACTATATGATGATAGAAAAAAAATAAAAATTTCGCTGTCAGTTATGCTGTCAATAAGTTCCAACACTACATCACCGAGTATTCTACTATTGTCCATATTGATCACACAGCAATCAGGTATTTGATGAATAAACCTATTACTCCTGGTCGTATTATGAGATGGCTACTTTTGCTTCAAGAATTTGATATTACAATAGTAGATAAGCTAGGAAAAGATAATGTAGTAGCTGATTTCCTATCTAGAATGAATAACAATGATTAATGCACAACTATAGAAGACGATTCTCCTGATGAAAATATTTTTCAGTATCTACTAAACCTGCGTGGTATTTAGATATTGCTAACTATCTTGCTACAGGGAAAGTGCCTCCTCATTTGTCTTATAGGGAACAATGGAATATTATTGATCATAGTGCTCGATATTCTTGGATGGTAGGGTGCATTTTTCATCCAGGAGTAGATAAGAAAATCTGGTGTTGTGTGTTTGAAGAGGATATTTATGAGGTATTGAAAGTTGCCTATGATGGCCCTTGTGGAGGGCATTTCACGAACAAAAGAAGAGGCCATAAGGTGCTGCAAATGGGATATTATTGGCCTTCCATTTTTTGTGATGCTCAGAATTATGTTAGGAGGTGTGATAGTTGCCAGCATATGGGGCAGCCTGGTAAAGTTGATGAAATTCCTTTGCAAGCACAAGTAGTCCTCAAGCCTTTTGAGAAATGGGCTATTGACTTCGTTTGACGCTTTAACCCACCCTCCTAGTAGAAGGTCCACATCTTGGTCTGTATTGATTACATGACTAAGTGGGTGGAAGCCAAAGCTGTTGCAAAAGAAACAGAGCAGGTAGTATCAGACCTTCTATTTGAGGAAATTTTTTATCGTTACAGTACTCTAAGAGAGATTGTTTCAGATGGAGGAGCATAATTCACATCACACAAGATAGCAAAGCTCATGCAAAAATATGGGGTCAAGAACATAGTAAAATCCCCATACCATCCCTAGGCGAATGGACAAGTGGAAAGCACAAACAAGACATTGGAAAACATTTTGACAAAAAATGTGGCATACCATTGTCGGGATTGGACTTAGAAACTCGAAAAAGCTCTCTGGGCATACAAAACAACATAGTAGGACACAACCGGATTTTCACCATTTGAGTTGGTGTATGGAAAATCCCCATTGTTTCCAATAGAATTTGAAATAAGTACACTCAAAATAGCGCTGGAAGTTGGGTTAGATCTATCAGATGCTCAGAAACACCGATTGGATTAGCTTAATGAACTTGATGAAATTTTTTCAATGGTTGTCCAGCAAAATACTGCTATCCAACAACAGAGAATGAAATGGCACGATATGTATATTAAAAATAAGGTGTTTCAAAGTGGAGATTGGACACTCCTCTATGACTCCCATTTTAAGGATTTTAAGGGGAAGCTTTGCACTCATTGGATGGAATCTTATGAGGTGGATTTTTTACTTGATAATGGAATAGTCAGGCTAGTCACAGTCGATGAATTACGCACTTCATTTATAGTTAATGGACGTCACCTGAGACTATACCACCGGCCAGCCTCTGAGGATGCTTTTATTAAACAACTCTCTGAGAAATCTAGTTTGAAGGTCATAAGCATAGAGAATCATTCCTCTGCAACCTTGATGTAAATATATATATATATATATATATATATATATATATATATATATATATATATATATATATATATATATATATATATATATATATATATATATATATATATATATATATATATAAAATAAAGAATAAAGAATTATTTTTTATTTTTTGTCTTTTTGTAGGAGCTACTACTAAGGATAAAAAAGAATAGAAAGACTTTTCAAAGCACCAGTTGCTGCTACTCATGGTTTTGTTACTTAGTTGCTACTACTCACAGTGCTGTTACTCCAGATGCTGCTACTCGTGTTGCTATTACTTCGATTTTCTTACACAGATGTTGTTACACTGATGATGTTACGCCAATGTTGTTACTCCGATGCTGTTACACCAATGCTGTTACACCGCTGCTGTTACAGTGATGCTGTTACATCGGTGCTGTTACACCGATGCTACTACACGGATGTTGTTACACTGATGCTGTTACACAAATGCTGCTACACCGATAATGCTACACCGATGTTGTTACTGCGATGTTATTACACCAATGCTATTACACTGCTATTGTTATACCATCCACATCATTACTACGTTTTCATCCCGCCAACCGTCACATTGTCTAGGTAGGCCATCAAGTGTGCCTCCACGTGACTTTTACTCATTTAGTTAGATATCCCATGTGGAGATTTTAATTTCGGGGATGAAAAAAATTTAAGTTGGGGGGTGATGTCGTCATGACAAGGACGGCGTAATAATTACCTCACAAATTAAGTATGACAACCTGCTCATGGTACACCTTACGATTCCTGTCAATATGTGGTATAATTATTTAAATCATATTGGGATCCGAAAAATGTCTTTTCCACCCTATACTAACAATTATTATTTTTATTTTACCACACTTACCATATTTATTTATGATTTTTCTCATCTTTTGAGAGTTACCGGCCATATTTACCGTTACCACCTTTCCATTTTCACTATGTTGTTCCTCCGAATTCGGTACCCACCACCTTGCTCAATGATCCGTTGTTATAGGAAATTCTGCTACAAGTGTCCATAGTATGGGTGGACTTGCTGTGTGGCATGAGCCTAAGAACACAGTTTCAATTCACAACAATCCAGAGGTTTGGCAAGTCTTTGTCGACGCAGGGTGGGATATCTACTTTGACAGATTGCAGGGATTTTATGGAGATATCACAATGGAATTCGAACTCAATTTAGAGGAAAATTATTTGCGGATTAGGGGTCTGGAAGTTGCTGTTACAGAAGAGGAAATCGCAGAGGTCATTGGACTGAGGCAGCAAGGACAACAATGGTTTGCTCAGAAATTTTCTCTCCCAAAATTCCCCGAATTTTTCTTACAAGTAGGAGAAAGTGTCATTCAAATGGGCAAAGGATACGAGCGCCGAATGGTACCGTATCTTTGGGATGAATTTGTAGTCTTCATATTAAAATACATTACCTATGAGGGTCGAGCCTTAACTCTATTCAAATATCCCTTTAAAATTCTAATGCATCTATGATTTCCGCAGAATCTGGAGCATGCCTTGAACATGCCCTTCTTCCTCTTGAAACAACTACAGTATATGGTACAAGCTACTCGAAATTCACGTTGAATGCTGGTAGTACCCTCCAATCACAGTATGGTATGATTATTGGTCATGCATTAAATAAACAGGCTTCGGGTCTCTTGGGAGGAATTATGTGGGTCCTCAGAAGAAGATGTAATAGCCATGATTTCTGCTAGAGAAGAAGATCCAGCCTCTCTGACTGGTCAGTTAGAAGAAGAACCAGTCTCTCCAGCTGGTCAGACAAAAGAAGAACATCCAAAAGAAATTGATCAAGAGGAACCTGACGAAGTGGAAATGGAAATTGATCAGGAGGAACCTCAGGAAGAAGAGATGGTTCATCAAGAGGGACCTAAAGAAATTAGAATGGAGAAGGTAATCGGTGACATGGATGAGGCTGCCACACAAGAACCAAACTCGCTTGAAATACCCGCAGAAGGAGAAATAAGAATGGAGGAGGTAAGGGGTGACATGGTTGAGGCTGCCACACAGGAACCATCATCACCTGGAGAACCCACAGAAAAGGAAATGATGGACATTGTGCAGGAAGTTGATACTATTATACAGGTGTAGAATTTTTCTAATAAAGAGAAGAGGAGTGAAATTATGGATAACGAAAGGGAAAGTGATGTTGTTTTGCAAAAAACAACATCACCTGCCCATATAATATGAATACTGATACAGGAGTGGGTGTTACACAAGAACCACCCCCAATTCGACTAGAACAAGAAAATTCAGCCTGTGGAATCAACACTGGACCTCAAGAACCTATACTAATTGTGAAAACAAGGGTGATTCACAAGGAACAGGGAGGTAAAGAAGGAATGACCCAGGAAGTCGATACTATTCCACAAGAACCAGTATCGACCCTGATGGAAGTAGCCATGCATGAAGTCTCGTTCCAAGCTGAAAATGAAGATTATCAGTCAGTTCCCCGTTCTCCATTCCAATCCCTGATGCCTAGAGGTGTGAGGGGATTTCGCTCGCCGAAACGATTAATAGAAGAAGTGGTTGTTCCCCTAGTACTAAAATTTGTTGACACGGCCAATATTGACCCAGTCACCACCAAACCAGAACACTTAGAGGCTCACAAGGAAGACAACATTCCTGTGGAAACTTCAGAACATAGGAGGATCAATGATGTTACAGATCGGACAGCTAAAGTTCCCGGAGGAAACATAGAAGAAGAAGCCCTTGGAGGTGGGGAGCGTAGCTAGAAGGGATTGACATAAGAATCTGTAGAAAATTTCAGCAGCATCCTGCTGCCTTCTGAGCCTGTCATAGGCTCATAAACATAATTCATTGTTAAATAGGAATGGATTGAACAGTGTGAGAAAATAAGCATACCTCTCAAGCAGAATTTTAGCTGCAGTTCAGTGAAACCATGAGACTAAAAAGGGAGGTTCGAGATTTGAAAAAGCAAGTTTCATGTTTGAAAAGGAAGGTAAAAATATATAAATGGAGGGAAATAAAGCCGAAGATTGAAGTCTCCACAGCAGCTACCCAGACTAGCCCGATCGAAGACTTGTTTTAAGGTCGAGAATTTGTATTGGCTGCTGAAATTTAGAAATAGCTGTCTGCAGCGAGCGACCATAAGAAGGAACAAATAGGATTCGGGAATAGATGACTGGAGTCATCACAGGGTACATTGATAAGTTATATAAGGCACGGTTAAATCAGGCTAAACAGAAGGCCAAAATAGAGGAATTGGAAGAACAAGTTCAGCTGCTGAAGACAAATAAGGAGAAATTGTTCTCCTTGGCACAGTAGGTAATGGCCTGCAGACCTCCTGCACATAGCTATGCCTTATTCCTTCATGAAAAATTTCTTTTATTTTGTTTCTAATGTATATATAAGGAGATTTGGTATGAAATTGATGACCCCATTCAATTTCTCTATATTTTAAAAATCCATGACATTATCAGACAACACTTAATGTGCGAGCTCGATATGCATGGGTATTATTTAAAGCATGATTAGTCATTTAACCCCTTTCCATTCGTGGGGGACATCCATTTAAGGAATTTCACCTCCTATACCATCAATCATATTAAATGGAGAAATTTATAGGATACATTTGAATAAAATCAAGCCTGCAAGCCGTTAATGATGAGAAGAGAGCATGGTCATTCCTCAAACATTTATAACAAGAATTATACATTTTTACATATTGAGGGTCATAAGGAACACATGTTGGCAACCCAGAAATGGTGCGCTGACCTATGTGTCAGCCAAATTACGATGTTTCGCAAGGAAGCACTGGACAGTTGTCAGAAGAGATGGATGTTGTCCTCCTTAGCCATCAGAGAAAGAGAACCATTTGGAGCACCTAACTTTGCATGTGCTTTAGAAAGAATGCCACGTTACGTGGCATGCATTCATACCTGTGGGGTCATATGGATGGTATTAAGGTTTCAATTTCCCCTCCTGTGATTGCCAGCTGAGTAGTATACTCCTTTATATAACGTTGACCCGAAATGGTGGAAGGATGTTGTTTTGACAGAAGGATATAAGCCACCAAGAATAGAAATGGCTGTAGAATATGATCTCACACAGCTTCATGCCGATCACAGTCATTCCAACCCAGGCCAGAGGAGATGATGAGTTGCATGAGGACATGTAGGTAGATCAGTTGGGGGGAGATGTTCGGTACCGAATTTGTATACTTTCCTCTCCCACTTTACCCTATTTTTCTATCTCTTTCTACCATTATTATTCTTAAAATGCACGAGTTAAAATCATTATTCCTATCTCTCATGGGATATTTTATTAATGATGTATTTTTCATGGAGGTTTTACCTTTCTACATATTAACTCTGATATTTCTTCAGAATTGGCTAAAATAGGAGCGTTGCGACCACAAGTCAAGGCACAACCCATCATCTCCAGCATCTTCCTTATTTTATGTTATAGCGTGATATCCATGGATGTATCAACACTACCTTAGGCCTCTTTATATTTTCTTTCTGGGCAATATAGTTGTTGTTGTAGATAAATGTATTTTTGTAACAATGAAGTTGTTGAGAGGGATCGGGGTTTTCAGGATAATGGTATAAATAAGCCTACGAGCTATGAATTAGGGTTAAGCCCTTGGACATACAAACTTTTTAATGAAATTTTTTTATTACTAATTGAATGCAGAGAAGCTTGTTGTTTCTCCTATAATTTGTGAGCTCACTGTAGCCTTGATCAGAGAGTTGGGCCCACTCTTCTGATCAGGGGTTGTATTTTCTTTTATTTTCCTTGCAGTGTTGTCTTTTAGTGTGATTCTTTATTGTTGTTATAGTCATTTTTAATTATTGTAGATGCCTTTTATTTCTGCAGTTTATTTCATCATTGTTACAATGACTTGTGTGTCATAGATTAAACCTGTGATTTACAATAGACCATGTGCTTGTATCTGCATATACCTTGCCATTAGTCTTGAAATAACTAATGTCCCGGGTTGATAATTTATGTGGAATAAAGGGCTGAATTTTGTTCATATCAAGACACCAACATCTTCCATGAACTAAATACACTCTTTGGTTTTTTTTCCTTCATGCCATGTTATGTTCTTTTCACTTGGTATGTGTGTCGAGCTATATGAAGGAGAGTATCAAATTACTCAGGAATCCTTTGAAGGGTTCTTTAAAGGATTGGTTTTTTTCCAAGACGTGTCTTGGTATATTCCTTCATAGGCAGATTGACAAAAGACCCTTTGGAGCATAGCTCAAAATTCCCATTTATCTATGAAAAAAATACCTATAGATCATTGGAACTCTATGTTGTTAATATTGGACATATTTTGGCAAGTTTAAGGCATTTTATCTAGCATGTAGGTGACACCCCTTTAGAGACTACTTTCATGTTTCCAATATTTTGGACCCTTGGGTACCTATTTCTTGTGGTTTCCAATGATAGATTTCTAATAAAGGGATAGATTGTAATGATAAAAACATTCATATACAGCCAATAAATACCTCATAATCTGCGATAATAAGATGTTTATATGCTTTGCTAGCTCAAAATAAAATAAAATTAGGATAATCTCAGCTTAGAAGTTTGGTCCACAATTTATAGGAAATATTTCGTATAGGCTTAAATTGACAGACAACTAATTCAAAGTTTCCACAGGGGAATCCATGTAATTGAATAAACAAACCTTGACAGCACAACCTCCAACCAAACCCAGCTTGTGTGATCAACAAAAAAAGGATAAACACTTATAGGTCAAATGAGTAGGACTCAATAGCTGTAAGTGAATCCATAACTCAATGGCCTAATGTTGAATGTGTCCCACAGCCATACTAAGTCTCACTAACGGATTTCCTTAAACTATTTTCATTTTCGGCCTTCCTCGCTTAAGTTTTCTCTGTTTCAAAATGACATGATTGACTTCAAATAAAAAAACCTTTGGAAATGATTCGAAATGTCTAGCCCTTCGAGAATACCAAGTAAAACCAACAAACAACTCCACATCTTGAAAACCATGCCATTCAGAAAATTCATTCTTTCAATACCTTGAAATATACAGGGAAAGGAAGATAATAGAATTTCAGGTAGGGAAGATAAAGATGTCATAACAGAACTCTAATATATAAGCACAGTCTTCAATTCCATTGTTTTGTAGGTAAAGTACTATCTTCACATTAAATCATTTTATAAGGTTACTCTAAAACTAAAAGCTTTCTCTCATTAATTAAAGGAAAACTTTAAGGCCTACAAACTAAACCTAAAGTGGTTGAACTTCCATAGGATTTTAGTCTTTCTGTTGAGTGTTAACTTCTACAAGGTTCTATAGGCAGAGTTTGTAAAGGGCCAGGCAATGTTAACTTCTACAAGTTCTATAGGCAGAGTCTGTAAAGGGCCAGGTAGCCTCTGGATCTCATCTTTTATGAAAATTGACATATCCAGTAAATGCCCCTATAGTGAATCTCTGGAATAGATCTAAATAGAAGTTCTTCATTTTAATATCCATAAACCACAACCACTTTAAGGAAAATCATGTATATATGTCATTTCTCCCATACATGTGTCATTTCTCCCACAAACTCTTAAGGAAAACTTTAAAGCATGTGTCATTGGATTTTTCCCATTAAATTTAAAGCATGTTTCATTTCTCAAGGCTTTCTCCCATTAATTCAAGGAAAAATTTAAGGCCTAAAAACTGAAAGTAGTTGAATTTCCATAGGATAGGGTCCGCCAAACTCAAGTGGATTAAAATGTAAAATGTTAAAAGTGGAGTGTTTTATGATGTAATGGATCTTAATAATCTAGATTTACATGGCTGTATTGAACTTCCATAGGATAGGATCCCCCAAACTCAAGGTGAGTAAAATGTAAAATGTTAAAAGTGGAGTGTTTTATGATGTAATGGATCTTAATAATCTAGATTGACATGGTTGTATTTTATTAATGTACCTAAATTTACACCTTCCATGTTGCTTTATTCTTTTAAAATGTTAAAAGTGGAGTGTTTTAGGATGTAATGGATATAAATAATCTAGATTGTGTTAAATATGATGTAATGGATCTTAATAATCAAGATAAACATGGCTATATTTTATTAATGTACCTAAATTTACACCCTCCATGTTGCTTTGTTCTTTTAAAATGTTAAAAGTCGAGTGTATTAATGTACCTAAATTAACACCTTCCATGTTGCTTTATTCTTTTAAAATGTTAAAAATGGAATGTTTTATGATGTAATTGATATAAATAATCTAGATTGACATGGCTACAGTGACATGATGATAGTGACATCTAAAGGCAGATTCTATAAACAGCTAGGTAGCCTCTGGATCTCATCTTTTATCAAAGGTGACATATCCATTAAATGACCCTATAGTCAATCTATGGAACAAAAATAGAAGTTCTTCATTTTAATATCCATAAACCACTACCACTTTAAGGAAAACCTTGTACATGTGGCATTTCTTCCTTCTCCCATAAAATTTTTGGCATACTTTAAGGCATATGTCATTTCTATTTTATTTCTCCCATAAAATATAAGGCAATCTGTCATGTCTCTCACAAACTCATAAAGGTGCATGACTTTTGACATAACTTCACCAACCACTACCACTAGTTGTTTTAGTAAGTGCATAAAATAATTTTTCAAACCATGTAAATGTCATTTCTCCCACAAACTAAAGGCTTTCTCTCATTAATTCAAGGCAAACTTTAAGGCCTAAAAATTGAACCTAAAGTGGCTGAACTCTCATAGGATTTTGAACTTCCATAGGATTTTACTCTATCTGTTTAGTGTTAAATTCTACAAGTTCTAAAGAAAAAGTTTGTAAAGGGCCAGGTAGCCTCTGGATCTCATCTTTTCTCAAAGGTGACATATCCAGTAAATGCCCCTACAATCAATATCTCGAACAGAAATAGAAGTTCTTCATTTAATATCCATAAAACATTACCACTTTAAGGCAAACCCTATACATGTGTCATTTCTCCCTTCTCCCATAAAATTTTAGGAAAAATTTAAGGCATGTGTCCTTTCTATTTCATTTCTCCCACAAAATATAAGGCAATTTGTCATTTCTCCCACAAACTCATAAAGGTATGACTTTTGACATAAATTCATCAACCACGTTCACTAGTTATTTTAGTAAGTGCATAAAATAATTTTGCAAACCATGTAATTGCCATTTCTCCCACAAACTAAAGGCTTTCTCTCATTAATTCAAGGCAAACTTTAAGGCCTAAAAATTGAACCTAAAGTGGCTGAACTCTCATAGGATTTTGAACTTCCATAGGATTTTACTCTATCTGTTTAGTGTTAAATTCTACAAGTTCTAAAGAAAAAGTTTGTAAAGGGCCAGGTAGCCTCTGGATCTCATCTTTTCTCAAAGGTGACATATCCAGTAAATGCCCCTACAATCAATATCTCGAACAGAAATAGAAGTTCTTCATTTAATATCCATAAAACATTACCACTTTAAGGCAAACCCTATACATGTGTCATTTCTCCCTTCTCCCATAAAATTTTAGGAAAAATTTAAGGCATGTGTCCTTTCTATTTCATTTCTCCCACAAACTCACAAAGGTGTGACTTTTGACATAACTAGTTGTTTTAGTAAGTGCATAAAATAATTTTGCAAACCATGTAAATGTCATTTCTCCCAAAAACTAAAGGTGTCCTCCCATTAATTCAAGGGAAAATTTAGGGCCTAAAACCTTAACCTAAAGTGGTTTAACTCTTATAGGATAGCAGTATCCCCCAAAATCGAGGATTTCCCCATTAATTCAAGGCAAACTTTAAGGCCTAAAAACTGAACCTAAAGTGGATGAACTTCCATAGGACTTTAGTTTTTTGGTTGAGTCTTAACTTCTACAAGTTCTAAAGCAATCTCTAAAGGGCTAGGTAGCCTCTGGATCTCATCCTTTCTTAAGGCATGTTATTTCTAGATGTGATTTATGCCATAAATTTTAAGGAAAATTTTTATTGCAAACAATGCATGAACCATGTATATGTGTCATAAATCTCCCTTAAAATCTAGGCAATGCAATCTTTAATGCATCTCATTTATAGATGTGAATTCTACCATAAAATTTAAGTAAAACTTTAAGATAAACCATGCACATGTCATTTATCTCATGCACATGTGTCATTTCTCCCATGCATTTGCAATAAATGTCAATTTAATATATTTTTATTGAATTGGTTTTTTTTAGGGATAAAAAAAAACCCACTAAATATGGTTGAAAAATGGAAATTATGCATAGATGTTTCTTGCTATCCCAATCCATGGAAAGCAGTGATTACATATGTGCTTTCCAATATTGCAACTAGAAAAGACGTCCAAAGGAAAATGAATATACCGAGAAGAACAACAAACAAAGAGGCATACTATATTACATTTATAGAAGGCTTGGGAATAGCTATGGAGTATGGATCAAATGGAATTGTAGTTTTCACCAATTATGAACTTGTGTGCAACCAGATGAATGGCGTGTACCAAGTTAAGAAGGAGAGACTAAAAGAACTACATTGTATAGAAAACAATATTGTTAGCCAATTTCAATTTTTTAGTATAAGACATTGTACAAATGTGAATAAGATGTTCGTTGATCTATTGCATGGGGCAATGCCAATTCAGGATTCATCTATCAAATATGAATTAATAGATGAATTAGAATTATACAGGGCAATGCCAATGCAAGTTTCATCTTTCAAAGATGAATTAGTTTTGAGACGCTCTACTTCAAAAATTCAATATTCATCTCTCAAAGATGAATTAGTTTTGAGACGCTCTTCTTCCAAAATTTATAAATAGACATTGTAACATATCTTGGATCATGTGTGTGTTTTGTACTTATAAATACGTCTTTTTTAATGACCGTGTGTTTTTTTCAATTATATACCAAGTGTGCTCCCACCACACCATGTAAAGCGCAACTTGGTGAACTTCACATTTGCAACAAGTGGTGAACTTCACATTTTTATAAAATTAAAATGTGAGGACTTCAACAAATTTTTGTTTAAATGGAGTTTCATGCTTCTTTTTTAATGACCATGTGTTTTTTCAATTTTATACCAAGTGTACTCCCACCATGTTTTCAATTATATACCAAGGGTCCTCCCACAATGTAAAGCACAATTTGGTGAATTTAACATTTTTATAAAATTTTTGCTTAAATTGAGTTTCACACATCAATTAGTGCTTTGAAAGTTGTGTTTTACATAATTTGTGTACACTAAATTACATTATTTTTTTGAATTTTATTTTGAATTTATTTTAAATAGTAATTTAAAAAAATAATTGTAAATTTCCACTGTAGATATATATATCATGGAGGATGAACAACGAAGATCAACATAATCCCATATCTCTATGAGAGAGGGGGATCAGGGATCGAGGGATGTTCATGGTATTTAAATATAATCTTAAATATCCATACATATACATACATGTGTGTACATATGGAATTGATTTTTTATCAATTTTGTGAGTTAAATTAGTTGTTAATAAGTTTCAATTTTTATTTACTAGGAGCTAAGAGGAGAAGGGTGTCTACTCCATCAATGGAGCATGCCCATGGTTCATGCAATCATGGTATGGTTCACAAAATTTAATCAATGAATATGTATACATGTATTTATATGTATGAATGTGTTTTTTAATTGAATATAAATTCATATTTTTTATGAAGCTTCTCTCTCGTCTCGCGAGGTTGGTGGTGGTTCAAACTCCCTTGGGCCATCAATAAGTGCTGGTGGATTGTGTGAAGGTGGTGATATGTATTCCCCCAGAGGCCAATCAATGGATGGTCGTGTTGGTTCTCAACCAATCAGTGGTCATTCTGGTTCTCAGCAGGGTCATTATGGTTCTCAACAATCTCAGGGTGGGCAAGATGCTAGCCAACAACATCGAGGTGGCCATCAATTTGAATATTGTTTTCATTCAATTTGTACAAATTTGTTTACATGTGTTTTTTTAATATACAAAATTTTATATATTGATGCAGAGGCTGAAAATGTTGCTCCAAATGTTTCTAAAAAAATACATAGGGTAGAATGTTTCATTCAAGAAGAAGGTTTTCCACCAACCATGACTTATCCGTTCGACATTTCCGATATACCTTGGGAAACAAATATGCATAAATGCACCTTAGAAATGTGTCAACATCTTCATGCAAAATTGAAGAGATATCTCGTGGCTTTGACTCTACCTACTGAGAGTCGACAAATCTTGGAAATAGTTACCCACTCTTTAAGTGAACTAGTAGATATGTACCTAAAGCTTGGGCCAACCACTGATACTTTTGTAGAAGTGATGAGAAAAATAAAGGAAACAGTGATGGGTCCTGATAAATGGGAGGTTGTTAAACAAAGAGTTACAACAGAAATGTCCAAGTCTATGTTTAATTTCAAAGAAGGGTCGAAAAGAAAGATGTTGAAGGTGCAATATTTCAAGCACCCTCATATAGCTCATTATTTTTATGATAGACACCTTGCGACCTATGGAATACTCCCATGGAATGACAAGGTTCCACTTTATTTTGCAAAATTATTTTATGCAGAATTCTTTTTTCAAATGAAACCCAATTACAATGACCTTCCCTCTGAATTTTTTGGTCCTGGGAAAGGTCGATTTTGTGACCGTAGGGGCACTAGGCATGATGTTGAGTTGCCTTGCCCTAAGCCACCATTGGTTAGTCGACCTGTTTGTGTCGAAAATTTACGGTCAGAGATGGATGCCACTTCTCAAATTAGTTGAGAAGTAAGGGATGCCATCATTGAAAATTTTCACAGTGGATTGGGTGGAATTAATGTTTTTCCGAATCGAAAAAGAGAACATGAGAATGCAAGCACTAATTTTGTGTATTATACAGATGAATAGATTGACAACATGTGTGTTGAAGTTCTCAAAACATATGCAAAGAATTATCGCAATGGTTGGCAGGACCTAATTGTTCATGAGGAAGAGGGCATGGGAACGGTATGTGTTAATGGTTAGGGTTCAATTATTTTAACACATGTACAATTTGTAATAAATACATATATACATACATTTATTTTTATACATTAATCTAACGAAAATGTATCATTATATGTTAACACCATTTGCAGTTGTCACGCTTGATGAATGAAGAAAATGTTAATATCACGGTCGGAGCCTATGGTTCAAACAATCCAGATGGGTCTCACCATCATTCGTACAATCAAGATGGTTCTCACCATCAAGATATGTTGGCAAATGTTAGTGTTTTTTAAGTGAACATGATGATGTACAATTATTTTTTATCTATTATTATATATATCAAAACATGATGAGATATTTTTAAAATAAATAATTGTGCACACATGTACATGTACATATATATAATAAAATGTTTTAACAGATTCTGATTCCATCCGATGTTTTTGGGATGGTGGTACCTTCTTCTTCCTTGGGAGATGTACCTTCTACTTCCTTAGGAGATGTGCCAAATCCACAATCACAAGTATGGACAATTTTTCACTTTTAAAATTTATGTTTTTAAGTTATATATTCCACCTCAAAAAGTTCCATTAAAAAATGAGATATATCTATATCTTGAGTTATTTAAATTTTTTGAATTTTAGGTTTTTGGAGATTTTCTTTCTGAACCACTCTTAGGAGATGTGCCAAATCCACCAGCACAAGTATTCAATTTTTCACTTAAATATATATATGTTTTTAAGTTATAAGTTATAAATTGAAGTTTAAAAGTTTTATTATAAATTGAGATCTAGAGATTTTGAGTTATTTTAATTTTTTTGAATTTTAGGTTTTTGGAGATTTTCTTTTGGAGCCTCTCTTAGGAGATGTGCCAAATCCACCAGCAGAAGTATTCAATTTTTCACTTAAATATATGTTTTTAAGTTATAATTTATAAATTGAAGTTTAAATGTTTTATTATAAATCGAGATCTTGATCTTGAGTTATTTTATACTTCTATTTTTTTTGAATTTTAGGTTTCTATAGAGGATTTCTTTTCTCCATGGACTCTGGCGATGGAGATAGGAACATCCACACCATTTCAACCATTTGAAAAAGTTGTCTAACCTTTTTTTAATATTATTGAAAATAAGTTTATATATGAATTTTAATTTGAAATTTTTTAATATATATATATATATATATATATATATATATATACATGTATATTGTACAGTTTACTATTGAAGATGTTCACGTGGGAGAAGTTTTAGTGGATGAGCAAAAAATGGAGAGGGAACCTCATGAGGTATTGCATGATTTTTTTTTACATTTTGTTTTTTACATGAAGTTCTATATATTCTCACTCAATTTTAAAACATCAAATTTTAATGTTTGTACACATTGTGTATAGGTTCCCCATGCTTCGCAGGATAGCTCGAGGATTGAGACTTTGCTGGGAAAGACACTACATCCATCTGTATTTGATGGATAATGCACATGCACTATTTGATGGATGATGCACATGCACACGTGCAACATTATATTTTCAATAGATTTAGTCTTAAATTTACTTTTTTATATATAGTCTTATCTAGATGCAGTCATATATAACTTGATACTTGATACTTGTGAGATCTACAAATTTTGGACATATTTTATGTGAACTACATTTGGTACATGTGAATGTGATATATAATGTTTTTAAAACTTAATTTTTGGATGGTTGAACTACATTTGGCATGTGAAGTAATGTTACAATGTTATATAATTTTTTTTGTTTTTAAAACTCAAGTTTTGGATGGTTGAACTACATTTGGCATGTGATGTGAAGTAATGTTGTGTTATAATTTGTTTTGATTTTAAAACCTAAGTTTTCACTGGTTGAACTAAATTTGGCATGTGAAGTAATGTTACTTGATACTTGATACTTGTGATCTATAATGTTTTGTTTTTAAAACTCATGTTTTGGAGTTGAACTACATTTGGCATGGGAGTTAATGTTGTGTTATAATTTGTTTCATTTTTAAAGTGTTATGGTTGAAATACATTTGGCATGTGAAGTAATGTTGTGTTATAATTTGTTTTGTTTTTAAAACTTAGTTTTTGGATGGTTGAAATACATTTGGCATGTGAAGTAATGTTGTGATCTATAATGTTTTTTTTTTTAAACTTAAGTTTTGGATGGTTGAACTACATTTGGCATGTGATATAATGTTTTGTTTTTATTGGATAGTTGAACTAAAATTGGCATGTGAAGTGCTATGATATAATATTTTTGTTTTTAAAACTCATGTTTTGGATGGTTGAACTACATTTGGCATGTGTTTATGATATAATGTTTTGTTTTTAAAATTCAAGTTGTCGTTTTCGAAAAAAGAATAAAAATCACATGAATATATGTACATGTAGAAATGATTTAAGTACATGTTTGAATATATATGTTAAAACGATTAAAGTAAAATACATATCTATCTATCTATCTATCTATATATATATATATATATATCATAAGATTCTAGGTCTTGTTAGATGTGTCAAACAATCATAAAATTTTAAATATTCATTCTATAATGTATATATATCCATTACATGCAACATTTTTCATGAATGCATGTATAGAAAAGCTAGTTTTAGTTAATTCCATTCTAGAACATATATATCCATTAAGTGAAAAAAATTTCATCAATGCACATAGAAAAGCTACTTTCAGTTAATTGCATTCTAGAACATATATACCCAGTACTTCAACATTTTTCATCAACGTAAATAGAAAATCTACTTTCAGTTAATTGCATTCTAGAACATATATATTTAGTACATGAAACATTTTTTCATCAATGCACAGGGTAAAACTACTTGAACAGTTAATTTCATTCTAAAACATATATATATCCAATACGTGCAACATTTTTCGCCAATGCAAATAGAAGAGCTACTTTCAGTTAATTTCCTAGAACATATATATATCCAATATGTGCAACATTTTTCATCAATGCAAATAGAAAATCTACTTTCAGTTAATTGCATTCTAGAACATATATATTCAATACCTGAAACATTTTTCATCAATGCACATAGTAAAACTACTTGAATAGTTAATTTCATTCTAAAACATATATATATCCAATAATGCTAGAACATATATATCCAATACTTAAAATATTTTTCATGAATGCATATAGAAAATCTACTTTTATTGAATTGCATTCTAGAACTTATATATATATCCAATACATGCAACATTTTTCATCAATGGATGTATAGAAAAGCTACTTTCAGTTGATACTAGTGTGCATGTACCAAAACAATGTACATGTGTAAACACTTTCACAGATAACATAACAAGGCAGTTCAATTTTTAGTTGAGTTCTAGAAGTTCTAAAACATGAATCCAAAGAGAAGAAATTGTTGGTTAGTTCAATCAAAAAAATTCCAATGGAATGCCACCTTCAATGATCTGTTCATGGTCGGATTTTGAAATTTTCCATTTCTTAATTTTCGTTTTTTTCTTTGATTGAACCTCTGTTAACTTTATGCATGCTGCACAAACCAAGTGACTATATTGATAACTTATGACATCCGGTTTATAGTCTGCAAAGTAAAAAAATTCCCACTTTGATTAGTTTATCTGAAAAAATAACCTTTCAGTATAATAGATCCTTTGTCATATGGAAACCCGTGATCATTAAAGTTTTCTAATAATTTCATCTTTTTTTTAGTGCAATGCATCAAATAATACTTTACATTTTCATCATTTTCAGTAGTTGCAATTACAGTGAAAACATCTCTTGCAGAATAAAACAAACTTATGTATTTAAATTTAGATCATAATTAACATGAAAAATTAACTTTAAAATAATTTTAGTATCTATTTATAGATCTCTATCATTTGAAAGAAATTCAATTGTTACCTTCTCTAACAACATCGGAAACTTGACCACCATAAAAGGATATTGCAGTCTCTTCTGTTTGAATTCCTTCAAACATTGCAACAGAAATTTTCCCCTTTGTATTTAGCTTTGTACGTTTCCAATATTTCACATACATTTTATTTTCACAAACATCATTGGATTTTGTGTTTTCTATGCAAACATGCCAAAAACAAGAATATTTTCTTTTATCCAATGCAAACACATTTTTGGATAACTTTTTTTAAATTGAATGCAATTTTCGAGTCCATTTTATTGTTTCAACGTCATTTCTAATTTATATATCTACATATTTGATACCAATATGCCAAAAAAAACCTATATATTTCAAATTCAAATAAGAATGTAAATATGATATCAAAATACCATCAAAGATAATCATTGTAATAAATGTACATTGTTTAAAATTGGATACTAATAAAAATTAAATTGGATATACCTTCACACTTCCCTTGATCAGTTAGTCTCATGGCTTAGACTAGCGATGCACCATTGAACAAATTTTTTAGCATCCACAAGTCGGTTTGCAGAGGGGTTCATTTTATATCTTCAAAGTGCTTGTTTTATGCATGCCCCTGCACCATCATGTTCTCGTTTTCCATGGCTAGTGTCAAAGAAATTCCAACAATGTTTAATGTCGATTTTCTTATGAAGACAACACAACCGAAATAATGGTCGTAAAGATTTGAATTGACCTACGCATCCATCTGACCCTATCCAATGTTCATTGAATTTTATTCCACGACTTTTCAAGGAGTCATAAATCTTTCCAAAACAGTGTTGTGCAAAATACATATCATGTGTACGATCATCACCGATATAATAGTGATATTCTTTAATAAAATGTCGATCTTCACTGGTGCTTTCTATATGATTGATGTTTTGTTCAACATGTCTATATAGAATATAGACGAGCATGGTGACTTGGTCAGAATGATAGTATTCACTCTGAATTTCTTTTTGTGGACAAATGTGTAGCTTTTTGCAAAATCAATTACTGACAAAATGGTCCTTGGTGGAAAAAATTCATGGGATTTTTTGAGTTTCAAGTCTTGCCATCGAGCTCTATGGGAATGCTTGGTGTATTTATAAGTTCATGCCTCAAACTTTCTCAAAAAATCTATCACAAAAAATTCTTCTTCTTGTAATTCAATTCTCTTAGCACTATTTGAACCTTCAGTGGACATATGGATATATTCATATCTCTTCCATTTCACTTTCATGTTGTACAATGATAGATCATTTATATCAGTATGATATTTGTTTCGAAATTTAGTCAAATTTCCATAATCATTGCATTTTTTACCACCAAGACATTTCTTTTCGTAAAATAATTCATCGCTTTCTCTTCCACATAGAATTTGAGATATGAAATCAAGGATAGTGGAAGGAGGAGGTGAATATTTCCAAAATTTTCTGGCAAAATTAAGAAATTTGTCATAATATATCTGAAATTCCACATGATAATGACAACAACAAGTGTCTCGTGCGGTGATAGGTTTACATACCATGGTTTTTGTTGAAAAAAAGCACTGATTGAGACATGAATTTCACAATTATGTTCTTTGAAATTATTGAAAAACTCTATCTGAGCGGTGTCCAAGAAATGTTTTTCATGTTCTTCGTACTGATTTCATGTTATTCTTCTTCACATCACATCCCTTGCATTTGGCGAAGCACGTGAATTTTTCTTCCAATATTCATATATTATTTTTTTAACATTTTCTCCAAGTCTATCTTTGTGTGGTTGCCTACAAATAGCTCTCCAACAAGCAATTTCATCATTTACATCTATTTGGAACCGAAATTTCGGATGTTTCTGCAAATTTTTTCATGAGGTTCCTAATGCTCGCACCATAGATTTTACCAAGCGATTCTCTTTAGTACTTAATGACACCAGGCCATATGTATTTCTCTACTTACAACTGAAACATTTTTCTGTCTAGATCTTATAATGATTTTATAGCATTATTTATATTTTGTATCACATTTTCCTTCATTTTTTAATCTTTTGTTGATTTTTGAATACCCAATAAAGTTGTAGGTTCTTTTAATTTCCTTAATGATAGGAGACCTTTCAAAATTTGGGCTTGAATTGTCACATTTTCCTTTATGAAGTACGTATAAAAAATGTGTTTAACACGATATCTTATAACATGGTCAACTCTTTTATCTCCATATGTGTTAGTGTCAACATATTCTAACATCTCATCATTGACATTGATTTCATATGTACGTATTTGAATGAATAGTACATGATAAGTTTACATGTTCAATAAATAAAAAAATTAATAAATATCTATAATTTCAATTGAAAAATATTTTTCAAATTAGTTCATCAAATAAAAATTAAGCTTCACACTTTACACTAGGAGAATTTTAAATATAGAATTCAGAATATTTACATTTACATACCTACTTCAACTTCTAGTTGAGGTTGATTTTCCCTTTCAATATTTGATAGTGCTTCTCTCTTTCTATTGTGAGATTCTCTCCCCTCTTCTCTATGTTCCTTGGGGTCTCTTGTTCGAACATATTTTCTCATGAAATTCCTTCGATTTCCCATGATAATAGAGTATGAAGTTCAAAACATTTCCTTCAAAAATTTAGACAAAAACTCAATTAAAAAAAACATTGCAAAATATTTAATTTAAAAAAAAAATCATTTTAAAACTTTTGCAAAAAATATATACCTCAATCCAAAACACTTTCTTTAAAAAATCCGAGAAAAAAATGTCTTATAAAAATATAGAAAAGCTCAAAATATTTCCTTCCAAGTCCTGCAAAAAATATTTCATTTCAAAATTTAGACAAAAACTCATTTTTAAAAATCATTATAAAAGATTTACTTCAACCCAAAAGCCGTACTCTAAAAAAATGTCACTTCAAAAAATACCCCCAAAAAAAGTCCATTGAAAATAAATTCCAACTTCTTAAAAAAATTCCACTTTAAAAAATACTTCAAAAAAGCCTCTAAGAAAATATCACTTTAAAAAACACCTCCAAAAAATGTTCTTTGAATATTAAGCCTAAAAAGAGTCCTTTCCAAATTAAGTCCAAAAAATGGCTTTTGGAAATTAAGTCCAAAAACCTCTAAAAACAAAATACATCCAAAAAAAAGTCCTTTGAAAATTAAGCCCAAAACCTCTAGAAACAATGAAAATTAAGCCCAAAACTTCTAAAAACAAAATACCTTAAAACGAAAAAATGTCTTTTAGAAATTAAGCCCAAAAACCTCTAAAAACCCAATACACCAAAAAAAATGTCCTTTGAAAATTAAGCCCAAAATTTCTAAAAACAAACTACTTAAAAGAAAAATCAATGAAAATTAAGCCCAAACCTCTAAAAAAAAAAATACCTTAAAAAAAATTAATGAAAATTAAGCCCAAAACCTCTAAAAACAAAATACCTTCAAAAAAATGAAGCCCAAAAAACATCCAAAAAATTTATCACATACTTGCAAGAACTGTCCTTTGAATGTACCTCCAAGAAAAGTCCTTAAACCCAAAACAATCCTTTGCAAAAATGTCCTTTGAATGTACCTCCAAGAAAATTCCTTAAACTGAAAAAAATCCTTTGCAAAAATTTCCTTTGAATGTACCTCTAAGAAAAGTCCTTAAACCCAAAACAATCGTTTGCAAAATCAGACGAAATGAAGAAATGTGTGAAATTATGCGAAAATAATGAATTATTTTTCATCAATTTATATTGTCGCGGAATGTTTTTTTTTAGGGGCTTCATTGTATTTTGCAGCCGATGGAAATTCAAGTAAAATTTTGGTCAAACTTTTATAATAAATTTGGCGGAACTTTCATGTCGTTAGACTTGACGGATCGTCGATGCAAAAAACAATTCAGCCAATTTACTTTTCTTCGACTTTTACCCCCAAACCAAATCTATTGGTTGATAGCCCACATTTTTGTTAACTTTCTTGTTTTGAAAATATTGTAAAAATATTACCAAGGGACTTTGCATCATTTCCAATTAAAGACTATATTATCCTAACCCTTTAAAGTTGGTAGCTTATATCTTATGTTTTTCATTTATTTATGAGGCATAATGTTTTATATAATAATTTAATCTTTGTGCTTTTTTCAAGTCCAATGGAAAATAAAAATGACAAATATATTTGTTTTAAATGGCGTGCTATTATTTGAGATTATTTAGAAAACTTAACACCAATAAATTTAACACCAACGATAGTTGCCTTATCAACTTTTCGTTTGAATGAAAATATGTTTCCTTATGCCCTACATCCTCAACAATTATTTGTATTTTTATTTTTTTTATTTTTTTATTTTTTTATTGTGTAACCTTGGTTATATTACGGCTAAATAAAATCCTAAGCTACCTGTAGGACACAAAATATTGGAAACAAACATAACAATATATTAATGAATGTCTCAAGGAAAGTTGTACAATAATGTACATATAAATACATCAAGAAACCATTGAATCAGTTCCTAGGGTTTCTTTGACTCTAATAACCAATTACATAACACAAAATAACTCGAGGATTAGTTGTTCAACATTCCCCCCCTTAATCCAAATAGATATACCAAAGTCCAAGAATCACAACTTTAAATGTAGAAATGCATCTTAGCCAAGAGTTGAATGTCTCTCAAAAATGGTTTTAAGGATGACTAAAAACACAAGATGGGAGAACTCAAGGTCTCCACCAACACCAACCCTGGAACCTATATAGAAGTGCTTATAACAATGAAAAATATGGTTTTAATATGACCACAAAATCTAGGAATATCACAAAAGTTCCTCAAACAATTAGGAATTCCTCAAACAATTAGGAATCTGGAAGTGCTCGCTCATAAACAACTCAACCAACTAAATTCTCACAACTCTGGTTCTAATTGGTACAGGTTGTGGCTCATGATGTGGGTCACTGACTCAAGCTCACTTTAAATCTTGAACTCGAACCTGTGGCAGACCACCAACAAATTCTCACCCTGTCATATACGGGGTGAGAATTATTATTCATCACTGCAAGCTTCATCAACACTCTCGAACAAATCCTATGATATGATCTTTAGATATTGTTAGTTTCTTTCAACCATTCCCAAGAAGCAATCCATCCAAAATTCTCCTTATCTCTTACAGTACTCTTCTTTTTGGAACATCTCTTTGAATGGTGATTACGCTTTCCAAAATTCTCACACAGGTGAAGATCAAAACATTGATCTTTCATATGTCCAACTCTATTACATTCTTGCCATTTATCAATTTTTTCCTGAACCACACCGTAGAAAATTCCTGCACTTTGAAATTTTATACATTTAGCGAAATCTAGAATGTGAAAAGCTACATCATTGTTATAACTAGGACCAGTTCTATGTTTATTGTGTGCAATATTTTCCCATGGTCTTATAACAAGATTCACATCAACACTTCTAACTGCATCCAAATTTTCACCTAAAATCACTTCATTTCTCTGACCATTCTCTGAATGATGATTAGGCTCAAATAACAGTTGTTCTGAACAAGAACATGTTCAGAATTCTTCTTTTGTAATTTATGTAATTCATCTCACTGAAACTGCGGCTATAGCTCCAAGAATTCAATTTTTCTTTTAGCATTTTACAAACGTGATTGGATGTCAGAGAGAATATTATTTTTTACCTGGAAAATTTTATGGACAGTAGATAGCATTAAATTTCTTATTAAATGTACTAAATCATTTATTTTTTCCATTTTCTCCAGTGCAATATCAAACAAATAAATTTAGTTTTACCCAATACAAACAAGTTTTCAATGATTTAACCGGGTGTCGGGTTCAACTGATCATGCACCCATAAACAATAAAAATTCAAGTCAAATAATGATCACTGCAACTACATAAGTATGGATTTTTTTCTTTTATCTTCTCTCCATATAACGAATGCGAAAGGAATCTGCAAACTCAAATATGTGACAGAGTTCATAAAATAGTGACAAAAAATAGTAACATGCTTAGGGTCACCAACCCATGGAAACCAAAATTGAGTTGTCTTATTCTTGTCCAAAAAAATGTCACAACCTCCAACAAAAATGTCACAACGTCCAAAATTTATCTTCTTTTGTTAAAAGAAAATTACCAAACATATGGATTTCAACTTGTCACCTTAAATAGACCATCTAACTATATGAGCTTTCTAACGATGATTCTCTTTTCTTTTCTTATTTTATATTCATAAGTTCTACAACCTAAATTTAACCAAATTAAACTTCAAATCTCAATGAAAGATGATGTCAACCTCGTAGGCTTGAATATCTAAAAGTACCCCTTTTACAACACACCCTTGTCTTTAAATTTAGTCTACAAATAAATTCTTTCTTCTTGAGGTAAATAATTTGAACCTTCATATATTCTCAATCTGTGCATATTAAATAATGCTACCCTTATGTGAAGATAAAAAAAATATCACCCTTTGTGAAAATAATTACCACTTTCCCAATTAATTAATTCACCACCATATACCTCTCTTTAGATTTTATTTTGAACATCATCCATTTCATGGATTGCATGTTAAATATTGTTAGGTCCCTATATTGCTAGTGTAGTCCCTTACTGTTGTTATTGTAGCCCCCTCATTATTATTTTTGTACCCCACTAACCCTCATATTGTTATTATTGTGCCCTTACATTATTATTTTTAGGTCAGTTAGGATTCTATTTTCACCATATGGACTCCTATATACAGAAAGGAGGTTTTTTCATTTGTATCATCCAAGAATTGTTCATTTATTTAATGTAAAGGAGGTTGACCTCAAAAGTGGATAAATTCTAAGGCATTGATCTCTCTTTTCTTCTATTTTTTGAGTTGGTTTCATAACATTTGGTATGAGAGCTTTGAATTCTAGGGTTTCTCTACTCCAAACAGGTCAACGTGGAATTTTTTCTATAACCTTTTTTCTATGAAGGTTCAGAAACTAAAGAGAAAAACTTGTTTTGAAGAAATACGAAGGAAATTTATGTACAAATTTTAGATCTTGGTTTGCAAAATTTTCGGAGATATGATATGTGGAAGTTAGGGTTTTTGTAGTCTCCTAAATTTCATCTCAAAGAGGTGACCTTGGGAAATCTTCATAAATCTCTCTCTCAGCATCAGACAGGAGTTTTGTAAAAATTGGTAGAAATTAAACGGAATTTTGTTTCTTGTGTATCAATTTTAGAGTTGACGGAGGAAACAGTGACATGTGGCATGACGTACAAGTTTTAACCAATACATAACTATGTCATTGTGGGATATTGGGAATAATTTTGTCTTCAAGAATCCAAACCAGTTCATATGTTGTGAAACCAGCTCAAAAAATAGAAGAAAAGAGATATCAACGCCCTAGAAATCAACCACTTTGAGGGGGCAACCTCCAATACATTACATAAATGAACAATTATTGGACGCTACAAATGACCAAAACCTCCTTCTATATATAATATTCCATGGGCCACAATATAATCCTAGACGACCTAACAATAATAATTAAATGGCACAATAATAACAATATTGTAATTACAGGGGTACAACAATAACAATAAGGGGGCTATACTAATAACAATAAGGGACTAAAATAGTAATATAGGGACCTAACATGCCCCTCTCCTTAAAAAAAGTTTTGTCCTCAATGCTTGAGTAGCTATGGGTGCTTATGTATAAAATTTTCATCCTCCCATGTAGAATCTTCAGTGGGTAAGTTCTTCCACTTAATGAGATACTCTTAAATTAATCGATTTCATAGTTGTCAAGTTCTTGTTTCCGTGACCACTTCAGGATCCAATATGTTTTTTACTTCCTCATGAATTTCTGGTAATATTGTTTGAACTGGAATATTTTCACCTATAACCTTCTTTAAGCATGAAACATGGAAAACTGGATGCAGTAGTGAAGAAGCAGCAAGCTCCAATTTGTATGCCATAGTACCAATATTTTGCAACACCTTGTAAGGACCATAGTACTTTGGCGATAATTTATTATCCTTCTTATCTTGCTTTAGGGACATTTCTTTGTATGGTTGTAGCTGTAAAAATACCCAACCTCCTACATAAAAACTTCTCTCACTGCAATGTTGATGTGGATGTTGTTTCATTCGATTTTGTGCCAAATTTAGGTCATCCTTTAAGAGTTGGGGAAGTTCTTCTTGATGCTCGATGTGATCTTCCACTGCTTGAAAATTATAATTTTCTCTTAAATATGATGTGATGGATGGTGGATGATATCCATAAAGTGCCATAAATGGGGTCATTTTTGCTACAGTATGGAAGGAAGTGTTATACCACCATTCGGTGAGAAGTAACCACTTGATCCATTTTGTTTGTTTATCAGATACAAAACAACGAATATGTCCTTCGAAACATTTATTCACTATCTCAGTTTGAGCATCAGATTGAGGATGATAAGATGAGATATGATCTAGTTGAGTACCCAAAAAAGAAAATAACTCTGTCCAAAAATTTCCAGTAAAAATGGGATCTTGGTCACTCACAATAATATTTGGGTTTCCATGTATCTTTTGAATTGTGTCCATAAATGTAGTAGCAATTGTTCTTTCTTTGAATGGATGAGATAATGCACAAAAGTGTGTATACTTGGTAAGTCTATCAACTACCACCATGATGACACTCTTTCCTTCGGACTTGGGTAAACTTGTGATAAAATCCATTGAAATCTCCTCCCAACATGGACTTGTAATCATGGCGAATTTTAGGGGCTAATATTTGTAGGTGGGCTAATTTTCCATGATTTTTCCAAAAAAATGATTCACCAAATTCCATTTTTTTATAAAAATGATTCGCCAACATTATATAGAAAATATATATAATATCATTATAAATTTGAATAATTCTACAAATACATCAATAAAGATTTTATAGTTTGCATATTAGGGACTAGTGAGATTCACCAATTTTTTAAATTTCAAGATAATTTTCCATCCTTAAAATTATCCCTGCTTGGAATGGATAAAGGTTGTAGAGGACCAAGGGTCTTAATTGTCTCAACTTTATTTTGCTGGCAAACCAAGAATTCCACTACAAACTTTTGAATATCATATTTAAGGCCATCACAAAAAAATTCTTTCTTCACCCCATGGTGAGTCTTTAAAAATCCTGAGTGGCCTCCTAAAGGAGAAGTGTGCAATTCGAAAAGAATATTTTGTTTTAGTTGGGAACTATTACGAAGACATAAACGATCTTTGTACCATAAGCAATCACTTTTCCAACTAAACATATAATATGTACTAGGATCTTGCTGCAACTTTTCAATGAGTGTCTACACTTCTTCGTCCTTCTTCCTTTCATCCCTTGCTTCGATTATCCAATCGAGTTGCATAATAGAAATGGCACAAATAAATGCTTCCACCTCTTCATTCTTTCTTGAGAGTGCATTTGCAAAAACATCTAGCTTCCTTTTTTTGTAGATTTTTTCAAAGTTATAACCCAACATCTTTTTGACCCATTTTTACTACTCTTCTAAACATATTCTTTCTTCCAGAAAGTGTTTAAGACTATCATGATTAGTTTTTACCTTGAAGTGTCTTCCCATTACATAAGGTCACCATTTCTTTAGTGCATGTACTATTGCTAACATTTCCTTCTCATAAATTGGTTTCTGTAAATACTTTCCTTTGATTGGACAACTTTCAAATGAAATGGTTCTTCCTTCTTGCATTAAAACAAAACCAAATCCATTTCCTAAGGCATCACATTCCGCAATAAAGGTTTTTGTGAAATTTGGCATAGCTAATACTATTGCTAGGCACATTTCCTCTTTAAGATGTTCAAAGGCCTTACTCGCTTTAGGAGTCCATGAAAATGCATCTTTCTTCAATAATTTTGTTAGTGCTGCTATTATCCCAGAATTCTTGACAAAATTGCGATAATACCCTATCAACCCAAGAAATCCTCGTAGATGCTTTATGGTTGTGGGGACTTTCCATTCCTTAATGGCTTTAATTTTGTTGGGGGTTGCCTTAACACCCTCGTGAGATACAATATGACCCAGATATTCCACCTCTTCTACTACAAAGAAACATTTATATGCTTTTGCATATAATTGTTTCTCCTGCAATAGTTTGAGCACCCTATCAACATTTTTAACATGATCCTTCCAAGACCTATTGTAGATTAGTATAGCATCAAAAAATACTAGGACAAGTTTTCTAAGGAAGGGTTTGAAAATGGAATTCTTCAAACCTTAAAATGTAGAAAGTGAATTGGTAAGGCAAAAATTCGTGGCCATAAATTCATAGTGACCCTCATGAGCTCAAAATGTTGTTTTTGGAATATATTCAGTCTTCATTCTAATTTGATGATATCCTAAACGAAGATCCAACTTGGTTAAATAAATTTCTCCATGTAATTCATCGAATAATTCATCAATCATCGGAATGGTAAATTTATCTTTAATAGTGAGTTTATTGAGCTCCCTATAATATGGACACATGTACCATGATCCATCCTTCTTGTGCACCAATACTACTAGAGTAGAGAAAGAACTTTTACTAGGTTGAATTATACCAGCCTCTAACATTTCTGCAATCATACGTTCATTTTTTCTCTTTTGGACATAAGAATATCTATAAGGCCTAATGTTTGGAGGAATAATTCCTATAATCAAATGAATGGAATGATCATGATCATGAATAGGTGGGAGTCCTTTGGGATTTTCAAACACCTTGGAATGATTGTCCAAGACTTTTTGGAGATCTGCAGAAATAGATGATTTTGATGTTGGAACTTCTAGTGAGAATAATTGTGCAATTAGGCCTCGTTGTTATTTTTTCAGAATATTTGTCATGACATTAGAGCTTATTACCTTTCTCAGCTTCCCTGTAATACGCCGTAATTCAATTTCCTTTCCTTCTAAAAAAAAATTCAAGAAAAGTTCTTGAAAATTAAAAGCTACCATCCCCAAAGATGGTAACCATGGTATTCCTAGTACAACATCAACACCTCCTATTCGAATGGAAATCATTGGAATATTCAATACATATTCCCCCATGGTTAGCTTGATATTATGGCATTTCTAGAGAAATTTATAGCACCTCCATTTGCAACCGTCACTTGACATTCTGGTGCTGGGTATAGGAAACAATTCAATTCCTTGGCTACCTTACAATGAATAAAATTATGGGTACTAACCAAATCAATCAACACTATTACCTTTTTGTTCTTGATATGTATTTCTATCTTGAGAGTTTGAGGAGTGGTAATTCCCTCCAATGCATTACATCATATGGTCGTACTTATTTCTTCCTCCTCTAGGGCTGGTTCCTCGTGTATATCCTCTTTTTTTGAAGATTCTTGTTCATTTTATTCTTCCTCTTTACAATATATGTAAAAAAATTTCTTCTTGGAACACATATGACCTTTAGTGTATTTGCTATCAGAACTGCAGGGAAGTTCTTTTGCTATTTCTTCTTCCAATTGTTGTGGTGTCAACCTTGTAGGTTGTGGAAGTCTAGGAGTAGGAACACTTCCATATTTATGGATGTGAGTGGTCAGCTTCCTTGTCTCCATAATTTTACATTCAATTTTTCTTGCCAACATAAATGCCTTCTCCAATGAATTAGGTTCCCAAATGAAAACTTCATGTTGGATGTTATCCTTTAAATTCCCTATGAGGACATCAATCACACTTTCCTCTGGGATACCAGTTACCCTTATATTCAATTTTTGGAAGTCCTTAATGTGCTCCACCATTGAACCTTTTTGTTTGAGATTTATCAATTGGGTGAAGAAGGTGTTGCTCTTTGTATCCTCATAATGTGCTATCATTTCCTCCATAAAAATTGACCAAGTGAAAATTTTTTTATGGGAGAAAAGCCATTGATACTATACAAATGTATTATGTTCTAAATGTAAAGTTGCAATGTGTACCGTTTGTGTGTTTTGCACATTATTGAGATCATAATATTGCTCCATTTTTAATATCCATGTTACAGGATCCTTGCCATCAAAGTTCCTCATATCCATATTTGGAATATGATGGTTCTTCCATCCAACATTTGAGTTTATGAAATCACGATTAACATCTATTTTTTTCTCATCATGAGTTTATTCTACTATATTTTCACCATTAGGAATCATTTCTTGTATCAACTTTGTCAAACCTTCCATGTGTGTTTTTAGATCATTCTTCATGTTTTCCATGTTGTCTTTCATTTTTTCTTCCATGTACTCCATCTTAGCTTCCGCGCCTTTCTTCAAACGATCCATATTATTCTTAAAAACATCCATATTTTCTTTCACGCCTTTCTTCAAAACGTCCATTTCATTTTTTTTTCTCTTTGCACTTGCTCTTATAATTTTGATAGATCATGTTGCAATCCTTCATCTTCATGAAAAAAAAAATACAAATTTTCTTGATTTTGAGGAACTTGATATCGAAACTGAATTATCTCTATGATTTCAGATCTTCAATAACTAAAATTTGGACCTAAGGTATCCCTTTGAATTCTCTTTCGAATGCCACAGGTCTGACCTAATTTGGATTCTTCAAGGAAAATTTATGTCCAGTCTCCCACAATAACCTAATTATGGACTGGTTCAGTAGAGAGAACTTGTATGACTTTCCAGGTGTCATTGTTTTGTCCTTTGGCTCTGAAACTGATAGAAAGGAAACTAATATTACATCTTTGAAATAAAATTTGGGAGCCTGAGCAAGGCCTAAATTCCACAGATCCTACCTCCCAAAATATTGAGAATCAATCTTGAAAATTTTCCACGACGTTCCTTAGGATTTTGGCTTCGTTTTGCGAAACTTTCAGCTTCTGAAACCTCGTAGAAAAAAATTTATAGCGAAAATTCTACGATGACCTGTTTAGGTTAAATTCAGGAGCCTGCAAAAATCCATAACTTGCACAAATCATATCTCCAAAAATATTGTGATCCAAGCTCTAAAATTTTGCGACGATGTTCCTCAGGATTTTGGCTTCTTGTTATAAAACTTTCAGCTTCTAAAACTTCGTATAAAAAAATTTATAGCGAAAATTCCATGATGACCTGTTTGGGGCAGTGAAACCCTAGAATCCAAAGCTTCAATACCAAATGTTGTGAAACCAACTCCAAAAATAGAAGAAAAAAGAGATCAACGCCTTAGAAATCAGCCACTTCGAGGGGGAAACCTCAAAGACAATACATAAATGAACAATTCTTGGATGCTACAAATGACCAAAACCTCCTTCTATATATAAGGTTCGACGGGGCCACAATATAATCCTAGCCAACCTAACAATAATAATTTAAGGGCACAATAATAACAATATTGGGGTTACAGGGGTATAACAATAACATTAAGGGGGCTATACTAATAACAGTAAGGGACTAAACTAGTAATATAGGGACCTAACATCATACATGTGGCACTAGAAATAAGACTCAGAGGGATACTACAGGACTGAAGATCAATTCTTTTGGATTTGAAATTATAGAGATACATCAGTTTCAATATCGATCTCCTCAAAATCAAGAAAAAAGTGTGTATTTTTTTTTTAATTGCATAACTCTTGTTTGAAAATTTATTTTAATGTATTTCTAAGGGCATATTCAAGCACAGATATTAGTATTGGGTTCCAAAATGCCCCCCTAAAAATAATTCAACACCCATTAATCCCTCAGAATGTTGTACTATGACTCATGAGGAGGAAGAAGTGCAACATGATATGTCAAAATTACAAGAGAAAGTGCATTGAATTTCTCTCTTCCAAAGAGAAAACAAAATGAAATGGAAGTTTTTAAGAAACACATGCAATCTAATATGGATAGTTTGAAGAAAGGTGTGGAAGCTAATATGGATGGTTTAAAGACATGTGTGGAAGCTAAGATGGATGGTTCGAATAATGGCCTGGAAGCTAAGATGGATGACATGGAAGCTAACAAGGAAGACATGAAGAATGATCTAAAAGAAGACATTGAAGTTTTGAAGGAAGGTTTGACAAAGTTGATGCAAGAAATGACTCTTGATGGGGAAAAGGTAGTACAGGAAACTCATGATGAGAAAAAAATAAATGTTAATTTTGATTTCATAAACTCTAACGATGGATGTAAGACCCACCATATTCCAAATATGGATATGAGGAAATCTGAAGACAAGGATCCCGTAACATGGATACTATAGATGGAGCAATATTTTGATCTCCATAATGTGCAAAACACACAAATGGTAGGAATTACAGCATTACATTTAAAACAAAATACATTTATATGGTATCAATGTCTTTTCTCTCGTAAAAAAGTTGTCACTTGATCAATTTTTCTGGAGGAAATGATATCACATTAGGAGGATAGAAAGAGAAACACCTTCTTTAGCCAATTTATAAGTCTCAAACAAAAGGGTACAAGGTGGAGCACATTGAGGACTTCCAAAAATTTAATATAAGGTTAACTGATATTCCAGAGCAACACATGATTGATGTCTTCATAGGGAATTTAAAGGATATCATCCAACATGAGGTTCACCTTTGGAAATTGATTCACTAGAGAAGGCATTCAGGTTGGAAAGAAAAATTTAAAGTAAAACTATGGTGAAAAAAAATCCTACCACTCACATATATAAATATGGAGGTGTGGCTACTCCTAGACTTCCACAAAATACAAGGTTGACACCACAACAATTGGAAGAAAAAAGAGCAAAAGGGCTTTGCTATAGTTGTGATAGAAAATACACTAAAGGTCATAAGTGTGATGGGAATAAATTATTTTACGTATATTGTCACTGGGAGAAAGGAAATGAACAAGAAACTTCAATAGATGAGGATATACACCAGGAACCAGCCCTAGAGAAGGAATAAATGAGTCCAACCATATTCTCTAATGCATTGGAAGGAATTACCACTCCTCAAAATCTCAAGATAGAAGTACATATCAAGAAGAAAAAGGTAATAGTGTTGATTGACTTGGGTAGTACCCATAATTTTATTCACTGTAAGGTAGCCAAGGAATTAAATTTCTTCCTATATCCAGCACCAAAATGTAAAGTGGTGGTTGCAAATGGAGGAACTATAAATTGATTTGGAAAATGCCATAATATCAAGCTAACCATGGTGGAATATGTATTGAATAGTCCAATTATTTCCATTCCAATGAAATGTGCTCACATTGTACTAGGAGTACAATGGTTACAATCATTGGGGATGGTAGCTTTTAATTTTCAGGAACTTTTCTTGGAAAAAAATTCAAATGAAAGGAAGTTGAAATACAGTGTATTCCAAGAAATTCGAGAAAGATAATAAGATCTAATGTCATGAAAAATATTCTAAAGAAAGAACAGCAAGTCATAATCTCACAATTATGCTCACTAGAAGTTCTAACATCAAAATCATCTATTTCTCCATATCTCCAAAAATTATTGCACAATCATTCCAAGGTGTTTAAAACTCCAAAAGTACTCCCACCTATTCATGATCCTGATCATGATATCATTTTATTCCAGGAAGTGTTCCTCCAAACATCAGGCCTTAATATGTGCTTATGTCCAAAAGAGCAAAATTGAGCGTATGATTTCATAAATGTTAGAGGCCGGTATAAATCAACCAAGTCAAAGTTCTTTCTCTACTCCAATAGTATTGGTGCATAAGTATGGATCATGGGACATGTGTTCAGATTATAGGGAGCTTAATAATCTCACTATTAAATATAAATTTCCCATTCCCATGATTGATGAATTATTGGGTGAATTACATGGAGGAATTTATTTTACCAATTTGGATCTTCCTTTAGGATATCATCAAATTAGAATGAAGACTAAATATATTACGAAAAAAACATTTCTAACTCATGAGGGTCATTATGAATTTTTAGTCATGCCTTTTGGCCTTACCAATACACCTTCTAAATTTCAAGGGTTGATGAATTCCATTTTCAAAACCTTCCTTAGAAAATTTTTGTCAGTATTGTTTGATGATATAATAATCTACAACAGGTCTTGGAAGGATAATGTTCAACATGTTGATAGGGTGCTCAAACTATTGGAGGAGAAACAATTATATGTAAAAGCATCCAAATGTTTCTTTGGAGTACAAGAGGTGGAATATTTGGTCATATTGTATCTCACAAGGGTGTTTAGGTAGACCCTAACAAAATTAAATCCATTAAGGAATGGAAAGTCCCCACAACCAGAAAGGAGTTGCGATGATTTCTCGGATTAACAGGTTATTATCGCAAGTTTATTAAGAATTATGGGAGAATAGCAGCACCTCTAATAACATTATTGAAGAAATATGTATTTTTATGGACTAATAAAGAAACTAAGGCCTTTGAACATCTTAAAGAGGCAATGTGCCTAGCACCGGTCTTAGCTAGACTTCACAAAAACCTTTATTCTGGAATGTGATGCCTTAGGAAATGTAATTGGTGTTGTTTTAATGCATGAAGGAAGACCCATTTCTTTTGAAAGTTGTGCAATTAAAGGAAATTATTTATAGAAAGCTATTTATGAGAAGGAAATGTTGGCAATAATACATGCACTAAAGAGATGGTGACCTTACCTAATGGGAAGACACTTCAAGGTAAAAATTGATCATGATAGTCTTAAATAATTTTTGGAAGAAAGCCTATCTTGAGAAGAGAAGAAAAAATGGGTCACAAAGATGTTGGGTTATGACCTTGAAATCATATACAAAGAAGTGATGCTAAATGTTGTTGTAGATTCACTCTCAAGAATGGATGAAGAGGTGGAAGAATTTCTTTGTCCCATTTCTATTATCCAACCAGATTGGATAACTAAAGCAAGAGATGAATGGAAGAAGCACGAATTAGTGTGGACACCCATTCAGAAATTGCAGCAAGATCCTAGTACATCTGATAAATTTAGTTGGAAAAAGTATTCCTTATCGTACAAAGATCACTTATATATTTGTAATAATTACCAACTAAAACAAAATATTATTTTGGAATTGCACACTTCTCGCTTAGCAGGACACTCACGATTTTTAAAAACTCACCACAGGGTGAAGAAATAATTATTTTCGGATTGCCTTCAATTTGATATTCAAAAGTTTCTAGTGGAGTTTTTGGTTTTCCAGCAAAATAAAGTTGAGAGAATTAAGACCCCGGGTCTTCTACAACCTGTATCCATTCCAAGTCAACATTGGGAGGAGGTTTCAATGTATTTTATCATAGATTTACCTAAGTCCAAAGGAATGAGCGTCACCATGGAGGTAGTTGATATAATTTCCAAGTATTAACAATAGTGTAGTCCCTATATTACTAGTGTAGTCCCTTATTGTTGTTAGTGTAGCCCCCTTATTATTATTTTTGTACCACTGTAACCCCCATATTGTTATTATTGTGGCCTTACATTATTATTGCTAGGTTGGATAGGATTGTATTGTGACCCCATGGACTCCTATATATATAAAGGATGTATTTTCACTTTATCATCCAAGAATTGTTCATTTATGTAATGTAAACAAGGTTGCCTCCTTGAAGTGGCTGAATTCTAAGGCGTTGATCTCTCTTTTCTTCTATTTTTTGAGCTGGTTTCATAACATATATACCTTTGCATTTCAAATTCTAGCTGTTTAATGTCCTTTTTAATATGTTTTCATTTTAAATTTTGGTTTTTAAATATTTTTTTCCTTTGTAAAACATTTCGATTCCTTGAATTCCTCTTTTTTCAAATTAAGTTGGCTTAGCGGTATAATGGTATGCTTGAAAAGGATCTTGGTTCAAATTTCAACACTGCTACCCCTTTAAAATGTTTAACAAAAATTTATTTCACAAATATTTTCCCTTTTAATTTAAAATTTGTTTCAAATCGCCTTCATAAAAATATCCTTCATTTTCACAATGAATTTCCCAATTCCAGAAAAAATGTAACTTCTAGTTTAATTTACTGTAGTAAATGAATTTCACAATTCCATACCAATGTAACTTGCAATTTACTATTACCAGTTTAACTTCTCATTTAACACAATAAATAACATATCTACAACTTTAACTTCTCATTCACGACAAAATAACATATCTACCATTGTAACTTCTCAATCATTGTAGTAAATATGATAAAAAAAATTTCCATGGAAAATTTTGACCAGGCTTCTTCCAAAATTAAAACTGTGGTTCACCAAGAAATAAATATTCACAAACAGAGTGATCCAGGAGGATATTGGTGGCCACCTGCCTATTCCACCTAGGTTCACACCATTTCCTTTATCATTTTTTTCAGTTTCCTTAATTGTAGCATAGTTTAATATTTTTAGTAGCTTTTTCAGGTCCTAAACTTCTGGAGTCGTTTTGCGGCCCTAAACAATAGTTTTCTGAAAACACGGGAGCAACATGGAAGTTTCTTCAAATTTTCCCACATAAAAAGTTGTATTCCTCAGATAGATATTTATAACGAGGTATTGTGTGCATCAAACAAAGATCATATGCCAAAGCTACGTTCCCGAGAAGATTGATGTACCAATTTACCCAAATGTGGCCCATATTTTTGGCGCTTGATCTCCTAGTGTTATGTTTTTGGATATTTAGGGCTTTCCATTATTTCTCAATAATAAATAGGCCCTTGAGCCTCATTGTAACATATTTCAAAGGCAGTTTTCCACCACATCTCTTCTCAGAGATAAGATACCAATGCCCTAGCTAGTTTATTACCATTTTCTGTAAACAAGTTTCAGTTCTTTATTTTTAATGAAATGAATTGTTATTTTTTCTAAATAATTGTATTTATGGATATATGTGTATTTTTTTTATTTCCTGCATAAATTCATATCAGTGGTATCAGAGCGGTCTTCTCTTTCTCGATCCTTCTTTGCATGTCCCCAACTAGATCGGGGTATAAGGATTTAGGGATCAATCTGGTTGAGCCTTTGCAAGATCGGCCTCACAAACCATGATGGTCACCCATGGGGGATGAAAATAAATATGAGGGAGTGGGAGATCCTATAAAAAATATTGCTCAAGGAATTCCTCGAAAAACAAAGGAATGCGATCATGGATAACTTTGCATAGATCCTTCAACGACTGCCCACTGGCAGTGCATCTGCATCCAACAGCCACTCTGGAGGAGAAACTCATTTTAAGGTACAAATAAACTTTTACATTCAGATATTTTATGGCCAAATATATTTATAATCCATATATAAATGGTTGAATCTATTAGAATGATATTTCTCGGTTCATGACTTTTTCGATCGGGAAAAGATTACTTTTGGACTCCTTAAAGCCTCCCCCCATGTTAAGGATTGGTGGGAAACCTACTGTGAGAAAAAGGATGAGGGGAAATCCTCTTTGTTCTCTATTGTACCCACTTGAAATTATTTTTGAGATTCCATAAAGGAAAAATATTATCACATGGGGAGCTATGAGGAGAGGTACATACAATGGACTACGTTGTAAGAGCGAAGGGATCAAGATGTGCATGAGTTGATGAATTTGTTCCATACCCTACGCACAAAGTTCTGTATCAAATATTTGGAGAAACATTTGGTGCTAAAGTACCCTAGTTGTATTCATAGACAAATTTAGGAGGAAATGGAATTCCTCAACATCTCCTTGATTGGTACGGGATATCGGTATGTTGCCAAGATTGAGAAAAAATTCAATCAGAAGAAGTGAGACTTTGGATATGTGAATCAAAAGAAAGAGAAAGGTACCCCCAAACCTTAGAACAAAGGACAAAGCCAATGCATCGAGGCCCAAGATATCCTTCCAAATTTGCAAGCACAAAATAATACCGCGAAGCTGAATAACGACACAGGAGAGTGGTGTTAGTTCCATAAGAGCTCCACTCACAATGCAAGTGAGTGTCAGGCCAAGCAGTCACTGGTGGCTAGGATGAAGGCTTGTGAATCAGATGCATGCTCTGACTCTGAATAAAAAATTGATAGGGGGGATGAAAAATGGAATTACATTATTGATGCAGAGCCCAATGCCACTGTTACTACCATGAAGATCCAAAAGGAGGAACCGGAAGATCCAAAGGAGGAGGAGTGTCTCTTACAGTTCTAGATGTGGGTAAAGGGTTCCACGCTATAGTTCATTGTCACTAGTGGGAGATGAAAGAACCTCATTTCATCAGAGGTCATGGATCATAGGGGCTTGCGGATCCCAATGCACCCACAATCATACAGCATTGGGTGGCTTCACCAAGGACGGGATCTTTGCATCAGCCAACAGTGCTGCCTTACCTACAACATCAAGCCCTTCACAAATGAGGTACTATGTGATGTTTCTCCTCTTGATGTTTGTGATTTATTATTAGGTCAACCATACTTGAGGAAGTGACATGATGTGTATGAATCCCGGCCTCATGCTGTTATTTCTACTTTGGGAAATAAGTTGTACAGGATACCATAGGTACCACCGCCTGTGCGTATCTCTTTCATTGTTGCAAAACAATGTAGTAAGCTAAATTCCAAGACTAGGATTTTTTTTTCCTAATGATCTACCCTGAGGCAAGAAGAATATGGTGGCCACGGCTTCTAAACAGGGCTCCTCCACACGACAACAAAAAATGGAAAAGGTCGTGGAGGAGTATGGGGACATCTTCACCTCACCCGTAGGGGTTCCTCTATACTATCAAGTCAAGCACCCCTTTATCTGACTCGAGGTGAGTTTCTTCCTAATGGAATGATCTATCGGTGCTCTTTTATGGAGAATGATGAAATCAAGAGGAAGATTCAGGAACTCCTACAGGAAGGTCACATCCGAACAAGTTCATCACACCGTGGGAGTGTGATAATGTTTGTACAGAAGAATGATGGGACTTGCAGACTCTATATTGACTATCAGGCATTGAAAGACATCACTGTCTAGAATAGATACTGAATCCCACAAATTGATGACCTGTTGGACCAACTAAAAGGGGAGAAATATTTCAGCAAGATCAACTTAAAGTTTGGGTATCATGAGGTACCAATCGAACCCCTTGATGTGTGGAAGACTGTCTTCAAAGCCAAGGAGGGTCTTTTCGAATGGATGGTCATGCCTTTCGGGTTGACGAATGCTCCATAAACCTTCATGAGGCTGATGGACACCATGTTGTGGCCATTCACCAACTTGTTGGTAGTGTACTTGGATGACATACTGATCTTCAGCCAAACGTGGGAAAAGCACCTCCACCACATCCAACAGGTCCTCTAAAAACTATGGCAACGCAATTTGCATGCCACTTTGGAGAAGTGCGCTTTTGGCATGACCCACGTTCAATATATAGGGTACATTATTGATGAGCATGGGGTTCATGTGGATCCAACCAAGATCCAAGTCATTCAAGATTGGCCAACCCCATCCACTCTAACGGAGCTGCAGAACTTTCTGGGTCTTGCTAATTTCTATGGCAGGTTCGTGTTGGGATTCTCTCATATCACTTTACCCTTGAGTTAAGTCACCTTGGGAGGAGTGAAAGAAAAATTATTTTGGTCAGAATATCCACATAAGGAGTTTGTAGAGTTGAAATATTACCTCTTCTCTACCCGAATGCTCAAATCACCGGACTTGCAATAGCCATTTTAGATCGAGACAAATGCCTCTGACTATGTTATTGGGTGAGTTATTACTCAACAACGGCATCTAGTGGCATATCACAGTGACACTTTGTCCGACACAGTCTACAAGTACCCCACTTATGAAAAAGAAATGCATTCCATTATGCAAGCTTGCTGATAATGTAAGCATTACATTTTGGTGAAGGAAACAGTCATCAACATAGACCACCGACCACTCAAGTTCATACAGACACAAAAGAAGTTGCATAATGATCGCCATTGGAAGTAGTCCACATATCTACCATAGTTTCATTTAACCATCAAGTACAAGAAGGGCAGCACCAATAATGTTGCAGACTGCCTCAGCCGACCACCTATTGTGGTGCTAACCATTTTTCTCAACTCTTGAGGGAATGAGACTTCTAATTGAAAAATTCTCTACAAGAGCGATATGGAATTTGGCCACACATACAAGGCACTCTTAGAGGGTATGCAAGTTCCTAATTTTCACCTCCAAGATGTGCTGCTATGTCACCTTGGACACCTTTGTGTTCCTTCAAGTAAGCGTGCAAAGATGTTTTGGGAAGCACACTACAGTTGGGTCATTGGCCATTTCAGGGTTGAGAAAACAATGGCAGTACTATAGAAGTATTTATACTGGCCAAACTTTCGACGGGATGTCAATAAGTACATCAGATCCTACACTTCTTGCACCATTTCCAAACCGACCATCAAGAAGAAAGGCCTATATACTTTGCTACCTACCCTTAATCGACCTTGGGAATCCATCTCCATGGATTACAAGTCGAGCCTTCCTTCTACTAAGCATGGAAATGACTGCGTTTTCATTATTGTCGACGAATTCTTGAATATGGTCATAATGGCAACCTGCAAGAAGAGTATCACTGTAGATTCCACTACTAAACTCTTCTTTGAACAAGTGTGGGTGCACTTTGGGATCCCACAGCCTATAATGTTAGATTGGGACAAAAATTTGCTCAATACATTTTGGTAAAACCTTTAGTCAATGGTAGATACAAAACTCGCCAAGTCCACAGCTTCCCATCCCAACATTGATGGCTAGACAGAGGTCGTCAACAGAATGGTTGTACACATTGTGCGCATGTACAATTCAACGCATCCACGCACATTGGATGAGATCCTTCTCTATGTAAAACACATTTATAATCAGGCTCTCCACACCTCAACCGAACACAACCCCTTTCAGGCGGGCTTTTGATTCCAACCACTATGTCCCATTGACATAGCCATGCAATTTCCGGCTACTCAGGCTAATTTGGCTCATATCCAGTCTGAAGCTGACAAAATGAACAACTTCATTGAGCGCATTGAAAAAATCCACCAACAGGTTCACGAAATATGAGACAGAGCCAATGCTAAGTACAAGAAACGACATGATAAACATCGAGTGCCACATAACTTCCACGTGGGAAACAAAGTGTTGCTACATTTGTAGAAGGAGTGCCTCGCTGGACCCCATGGCAAGCTTCACCCACTTCGATATCGGTCGTACACCATCACCAAGGCTATAAGGGTCAGTTCATTCGAGCTCAGTATTTCACCATTCCTTGGCCTACACCCAGTTTTTAGTGTCAACTACCTTCAACCCTACTTCCCACCTCTGCTGGACATATCTGACATTGTAGAACAACTCACACCAACAGAGTTAAAACTAGAATACATGGAATATGCCACCATGGATCATATTATGGACATGAAAATAAAGAACACTCACCAGCATAAGATCCAACTGTATCAGGTTTTCAAAGTTTCCCCACTCCTACGCTAGGGAAAATGGTTCACGAGGGATCAAGTTCAAGAAAATTTTCCTCATCTCATGGAGTAACTCAACGTAATGGGAAAAATTGTTTCCTAAGGGGTGAGGAATGATCCAAGTGGATATTGGTAGCCACCTACCTATTCCACTTGAGGCCCCATCATTGCTTCTTTTATTTTTTTAGTTTCATTAATTATAGCACAATTTTCTAATTTTAGCAGTTTTTCGAGTCCTGAACTTCCAAAGCCGTTTTGAGGCCCTAAACAGTGTTTTTTTGGAAAAAATGGGAGCAAAATGAGGGTTATTTGTATGTTTCTCGCATCAAAAGCTATAGTCCTCAGATATTTTTTTCTAACGAGGTATTTCGTGCATCAAACGAAGATCGTATGCAAAATTTACGTCCCTTGAACATTGATGTACCAATTTACCGAAACAGGGCCCATAGTTTTGGTGCTTCATCTCCTAGGGTTAGGATTTTGGATTTTCAGGGTTTTCCATTATTTATCAAAAACAGATAGGCCCTTGAGCCTCCTTATAAAATAGTTTATAGTTTTCTATCTGCCACATCTCTTCTCAGAGATAAGCTACAAGTGCCCTAGCTAGTTTATTTCCATTATGTTTGTAAACAAATTTCATTTATTTATTATTAATGAAATGAAGTATTATTTTCGCTGCATATTTTCATTTCTAGTTAAATGTGTATTAAGTTGCGTTCCTTCATAAATTGACATAATAGAGTTTATGATTCACCAAGAAAATATAGCCTCCAAATAAATTAATTCCACCGATAAAAAAAATTCAGTGACAATAAATCTTAATATAGCCTCCAAAATACTTATTTCACCATGCTACTATTAATCAATATTCACAACAGCTTTTACCTTGGTTTATTTTAACTTGATTTCCAGCAGTCTTGCAGTATTTCTCTCATGCATCGGCAAGAAATTCTCTCCTCAAAATTAATTTTATGAAGCTAGTACATTCTTCCCTCCATAAACTTAAAAAAAACACACCTCCTCAAAACAAAATCAGTAGGCATGGATTTTATAAACAACTTAACCTCCTAAGTGAGGAAATCAACCATGCTCTGATTCAACGTTTCATCTCACTTTCTTTGATACCATTGTAAGACACAATATTGGAAACAAACCAAACAATATATTAATGAATGTCTCAAATAATGTTGTACAATAATGTACATATAAATACATCAAGAAATCGTTGAATCAGTTCTCGGGGTTTCTTGGACTCTAATAACCAATTACCTAACACAAACTAACCCGAGGATTAGTTTTCTAACACTCTCGAGACGGTAATTCTAAATAATATATGCTAATAGGTGTTGCTATTTTATTTTCTTAACCTTATATTTTTCCTTACATGGTTTATCATTAACAATAGAATCTTCTTTGAAAACCTTGTATTTGGATATTGTTTCCAAAGTCATCTTCGTTTCTAAATTTTCAACAGAATCCATAATGGAATCCAAATTAACATCGAGATACTTGGTATCATTTCTTTCTTTCCTTAAAGCCTCAAATTTCTTCTTACTGTGTTCTATCCTTGCTGCAACTTTTTGATCATGCTGATGAGGGTGAACACATGAAATAAATGGTGGAAAACACATTATAAGATTGCAACTCCTACATTGTTCTATTAATATTGAAACTTGTTGAGAAGGTATAATACATGAAAAAAATGGTAAAAACACATTATAAACTTGAAAAATCAACGTCCAAGCTAGTCTCTATATATCCTATGTTAGGAGTCGAGAACATGTTAGCTACTTATTTTACTAGCAAAGTCAATGATTTGTTTCATAATAACTCTCTCTTTCACTCTATTTATTTCACTCGCTCCTTTGCATCAAATGACCACTCCCTTCAATGTAGATGTGACTCTTTTCTTATACAATACTTTAGGAGTAGAAATGACTTCTCCACTCAACAATTCTTTACCAAATATTTTATATAAAGAGTGGGTTTTAACAACCATTAATGAAGCAGGGACACGAGAAATTTACATAAAAATTCTAAAAGGTCAAATATATTATAATAATATTCACTATGCATCACCAAATGCAATGAGTGCTAAGTGGAATATTCAAAAATCATGATAAGTTAGTTAGTTACGACTACCTCTCATGGAAATGGTCATAGATGAATGACTTAATTAATGAAGTTGTATCAAACAAATGATATCTAATATAATGCACTGTGGAAATACCCTCATACAAAAATATATTTTTTTATGTTTACTTTTATTATGTAGATTGTCAAGATATATAAGTATAGGTGGCCATAACAATTATGACAAAATTAGATTTTTGGTTTAAATCAATTTCTCAACTTTCTTCACAATATCTCCATGATTCTCTCATTAACTCCCCATCCCTATCTTCACTCATTTCTATCAATAACTCAATCATACCTAGACTTTTATTCTTGAACCTCTTAATTACATTTCTCATCACAGAAGTTATATATTAGATATTTTTCACAATTAGGATTTATTCCATCAACAATGAGCAGTCCTCGCGAAAACATGAGTAGGTGAACATGCCTAGTGGAGGTAGAAGTAGAAAGAAATATTAGTGAAGGTAACATGAATGTTATTATATTTTTAGGAATTTATATTAACTAAATAAAATTTTTACTTGAGGGTAATTTCTCAATCAAATATAATGGCGTATTTTTCTAGGTTCGCACTTATAAATGATCTAGTGTGTCTTTAGTAAGTCGTCACCTACGAATATTTTCAATAGTTTTGATTGGTATCTTCACTAGGTTGGTGCCTATGAATATTTTCAACCTTGAGGATTATTTATTCAAATAATTTGGTGCCTATGAGTACTTACAATGGTGGGTATTGGTGTTTCCATTAGGTTGGTTCCTACAAATATTTGTAATAATTGGACTAGTGTCTTGAGTAGCTTAATTCCTACAAATATTTTTAGCAGTGGATATTGGTGTCTTATATAGATTAATGTATGCATATATTTGTAATACTAGAATGGTGCCTATTAGGATTCATATTAGTGAGGATTTATGTCTCTAGTAGGTTGGTTTCTACAAGGAATTACAAAAATAAGTTTTATAGTTTTATATCAAGTGGGTTTCTATGTGAATCCTATGTTCCAATATCTACAACTAATGAATCTCATATGTGATTTTTTTCTCATAATTCATAAATTTTTAAATAAGCAAAAAATTTCTTATATTGATTAACATACACTAATTCACCCTCCCCCTCTCAGTGTAACTGTGTTCTCAATAATTGGTATGAAATTATGCTCCCCTAGAAATATTATAACTAGTAGGAGGTAGATCCTTAAAGCAAACATGGTTGGTCGAGAAGGTTTATCCACAAAGAGGGTTACATTCTTTAATATCATTCAAAGAAAAATAATATTAATGTTTAGTATCACTTTTTGTGAGCAATATGGTTGAAGACAAAAAAGTGTTGCTCATAAAGGTGGACACTTTGAAGAATGTTGGAAATGAGTTGACAACCTCTATGGGTGTTAAATATTTTTCTTTGTGTAGAGAAACAATGGGTGTTGTGGCCTTGGACCAATTGCTATATACTCCTATGCCCCCCTGTGTGCAAATAAAACAACAAGTGGGAAAATATTGGGTATATGTTATATTCTTTACACAACTAACTGCAGGTGTTGTTGCATTGTGTTGGATGCAATGAGGACAATGCAAGGGGGGTAACTTCCTCCCCCTCCCCCCTATCAGGGGGTTTGCAAGGGGAAAATAACCCCCTACACAAGGCTCAGGGAAACACCCTAATTTTTATTTTTTTTATTCGGACCCAAGGATGGTTAGGTGGAGTCAACGATGGTGGGAAGACCTATCCATGGTTTTGTGCATGGTTTTTCGCATGATGGGTTTCTCGATGGTATTTTGTAGATCTGGACAAGTGAGTTATGTTTAAAATATAATATGTGGTTAATGGACTATAGGTTTATGAATGCCTTGGAATGTATATTAGGTATTGTAACGTTGAAAATAATATAATGAAAAATCAATCTAGTTTTCCCAATTTTAGGTTCCAAGAGAAAAAAAATTGTGTATATTTTATGTTCTTTCCATTGTGCATTTTATTATTTTAAGAATTTTTTCACAGGTAATTCTCGTACAAGGTTAAAACCTTAAATTTGGAAATGAAGAGTGGCTAGTTATAAAGATTCAATAATTCTACTAACAAATAATAATAGAAATAAATCGAGTGAACATAATGTGAAATCCATGAATGATATCTCATGTGGTCTATTAGAATCAAGGTTTGTTAAGGTGTGATGAGTCAAAAAAATAAATTTGGAAAAAACATAAAAATATATATGAATGAAATGACAAGGTTACAAAAAAAAACTCCAAGCCCATAGAAGGTAGCTCGAGATTTTGAAAATGAAAGGAAACAAAATTGTTGTATCCTATCTTGTTTTTATGGAAAAATTATCAACACGATAAGAGGATTTGGTAAAAGGTTTGAAGAATTGATGATTGTAGAAAATGTTTTAAGGTCACTACATTTAATATTTGATGGCAATTTTTTTACTATTGAATAAGTGATGGATTTTGGTAAAGTGACAAATGATGAACTAAATGGGATTCTCACAACATATAAAATGAGGATTGAAAAAGAGAAGCCATTAATGTTATAAGTAGCCTCCCAAGATTCAAAAAATATGATGATCAAAGAGAATGAATCAATTGATAGCTCCAACAATGAACCAAGTATAAATGAACTTCATTTATTGAGGAAAACGAAGGATCTGGAAAATAGAGAGGTAATATTTCCATTAAATTTTGTATTTGTGAAAAAGTAGGATATTTTCCTTCTATGACTCCATATGTCAAAAATTAAAGTATAAATTATGAATAAGACCATAATTTAATGAAATAAATAAAACATCATCAAAATAAAAATAACCACAAATACGAAAAGCGTGAAAAGAATAATAAATCTTATAACTAGAAGAAACTACTCAACTTAGAAGGGGGTTGTGACTTGTTTGAAGAAAGTAGTGAAATAAGCTCTGATATTGATTGAGAAGAAACTCTCTTCATGGAAATGGAAACAAAAATTTATGAGAAAAATGAAAAGAAATTATAATTTGAAAAGAAGAATTAAATTATGAAACAATTGAGGAAGTGGATCTTGTAGAAGAACTCATGTGTGCCTTAATCAAAATAAAGAATATTTGGAAAAGGAGTTTGAAGAAAAAGGAGAAGAGGAGGATCATGATGTAAAATAATAAATGGTAAAATGCCTTCAATACGTAGATCAGACTACTATTAGCCTAAAGATTCAAATAAAAGAGGCAAGAATGATAGAAGAAATGGTGAGAATCTAGCTAAAGGAAAAGGAAGAAAATTGTAAAAAGATTGAATATGAGTTTTTTTCCTTTAGATAGGAATTGGAGAAGTGAGTTCCACAATTGAATATAATATTTAATATTTAAAAGAATGATAACTTGACCACCATTCATGAAAGTAAAGTTACCAAATTTCTACTAAATAATACGGCTTTTAATTAATTTGCAAGCCACCATTGATTTTCTTTGCGAAGAAGTTGTTCCACTTAAAGTAGATAAAAACCACATGTTTGATGCATATTAGGCTTTAAAGGAAGATCGCAATGCAATAATTTTTTATCTCACAAAGAAGTATGACACTATTTATTGACTAATAGATGCTCAGAAGAAGGCTTATGATGAGATACTAAGATCACCTATTCATAGTAGAAATTTTTCTAAGGCAACTAATGTCGTTAGTTTTGATTCATACCAGGTATCACTAGTCACCAATGATATTCCTCCAAATTTTGAAAAGAACACAAGTGTTTCATCTTTAATTCTAACATGAATGGGATATATAAGATGCAAAATTTGAAGGAATGGATTGGGAGTTTGTTGAATATTTTGTTGTCATTGATGTCAAATATATCGGATGTTGAAAAATGTAACTAAGGATTGTATTAATAATTTGAATTGTACTTGTATCAATATGTATTTCATTTAAAAACAAAAGATGTAAATTTATTTTATTTCCTGACATGTTCTTTATGTTTTATTTTTTGTCAAAAGAAAATTGTGAAGGGGCATGTTCTTTGTGGCCCTTGTAATATAAGGAAATTTGAATTTTGAGAAACATCATTTTCCAAGTAGGACCTCGAATTAATCCTACCAAAATGACATGTCCCTTCACATGAATGAAAAACTACATATTCACACCTACTCTCCACCATTTGACAAGCAATTTAGTGCTCATATGGGGAAGAAAATTTAGATTTCTAAGGCATATGCTTCTGTGGTAAAAGAGCTTATTGAGGCACAAGGTTTTTGTGAGATGTCAAGTTATAAGAGGACTATTATCCCTAACTAATGCAAGCTACAAGAGAGACATTACCTATGTGAAATGTGAGTTGCAAGAAGGAACAATATTTCTATGAAATTCAAGTTGCAAGAAGGAACAATATTTTTGTGAAATGTGAATTTCAGGAAGAATTGTTTATGTTAAATGTGAGTTGCAAGAAGGGTACTTTATTTAGGTAATTAAAACTATGGGAAGGATTATTTTTTTGAAATGTAAGCTACCTATCTTTGTGGGACAAGGCATCTAAAGAAAAATCATGTGACATATTGGTTAACTATATTGTGGACAAAATATGGAATAGTTTGGAGGGATTACTTGGCACTTGAATCACTAGTTATTTTAACTTTTGTTGGCTCGAGGGGTCCTGACACAGGTTCGGTAAGTAAGGTTTACCAACAAACCACTATACTACTATCCCTTTTGGTATTGAACTACTTTTGCAGGTCAATGCCTCACCCGAAGTAGTATGGGTGGGTGCTGGAACCAGGTATCCGCACCCTGAGCAAAGATGGGTAAGGCAAGCAGAGCTCCATCCTGTTTTTGTAATTCCCAGGTTACCTTGTTCTGTGCAGGGTTAAGTATGTTTATATTCGCATCCACATGAAATAGATCTATAGCTATATGCTTATTATATCATTAACACAAAATTACATAAACATAACATAACAGATCTAGACCCAAGAGAATAGTACACGGATCTTTCGCAGCTTAAGGACAGGAAACACACAATACAACAATTACCAGTAATTCATATAACAGTACTCACAGATTCCTTTCTCTAAAAATAGTTTGCATTCATTCATTCATCAATTCTTCCTTACAATTCCAAATCCCTTCCCAACCTGCGCACACAGCAGCAGGGTTCGCACACAGCTAGACTAGGATCTCCATGCACACAGCTAGTAGGAGTCCGTTTTCCAAAACCAAAACAGATTGCTTAAAAAATAGGTCACATCAATAGCTCATAATTTCCTATCCTTTACAATACAAAATGCATCTCTATTTATAACAATATAGCCTTGACTTTCCTATGGTCCACAACCCATGGTTTTTGGACCCCTAGTTTACCCTTTGACCTGTTACAATGCATTCGAGGCTTTGACCCACCCCAAAACCCCTCTGCTAGGATAAATATAATTGAAAATATCAAAATTGGCCCCGTTTCACGGCTTGTTAGGAGACCCCGTTCCAACAGTCCCCCAACACAATCTTCTAACTCGTCCTAAGTCACTACAGTGGTGTGGCTTCAACTTGCGCACGCAAGGTAGTCATAGTGCAAAGGATCAGAGGGAGCACTTCCTTACTTTGGGCCATAGCATGTCAAGCAATGTTGACCATTATTAGGGACGCAGGGCCATCTGGAGCCACGATGATCCATTCCAACAGTCGGTGGAGGTGCGCAATGTTAGAATGAGCATCTTCGTCAAGCTAGAGTGTGGTCACAGCCCATGGTTTCAACCATTTCCGAGTGTCATGCTTATTGTGGAAAATGTTCTCAATCCTGTCCAGGATGAATAGACGCTGCGTGGAGACGGTGGAAGGTGAGGAGGCTCTGACTTGGTCCAGAGCAGCTTCCACCTGCTACAATTCCATCTAGATATGTTGTAGCATGGAATGGTGCTGGATGGCTGTCCATAGTTGGCTAGCTACTTCGACCAATTGTGCGCCCTGCGTCAATTGTTCTTGAATAATCTGCATTGCCTCTATGACCACTGTAATCCGCTAGTCCCATACTTCTTGAGGTACGTTATACTACTACTGCCTTGCTCAGTCATGGTGGCTAACTTCGCATAACACTCTGGTGTGCAGTCCTTGCAGCTCTATGCAAGATAGTTGTGCTAAATCAATTCAGATGTCCCTCATAGTTGGATCAGGAGCATTAACAAGGGAAATTCGAGGGAGGGAACACACATTGCTTCGGTTAGGCGGTGTGATGGAGTTGCAAAGAAGCTGCAGCATGTCCCTGTATCACGACGTTCCTGCTGTGCATGGCTCACGGACAATTCTTTCTGTCGGGATCCAGCGTTCACCCCTATGACTGCACTCAGCACCCCCAGGCTCTCTAGTTGGGTTCATCCTAGCAACACGAAAGTAGGCAACCCAAATAATGTTAAGCAGTGCAAAAAACCAGTACAAAAATAGCGAGACCATGTTGTTAGGTGAATAAATAGCCTGGTGTGTAATTATCCAGCCATTTTTAAACCGTATGGAGCTATTTAATGGGGGAGTAGCCCATTTGTGAAACTGACCATCGATTAGGTAGATAAACCTTACCATAAATGGCTGCATTGATGATCTACCACCGATTGTGCGTACTTGTAGGATCCCTTCATTATTAAATCGAGATTTGCTAACGGTCTCCATACGTGCCTGAGGTCATTTCAATAGAATGTCAAACCCTGGATGACACCTGTATGTCGTTCGTGTACCCTGAGTGAAGGTCAACGTGAGGCGTGTCTGTAAGTTGGCCATCAGTCTTTTCGAGCTATGTACTTCACCCATGGTTGGAATGTCCTTGCACCAGAGGGTTGCGTCACGTGTCCTCGTGCCATTTATTACTTGAGGCATTCGCAACTTCTTCAAATTACACGTGGGTTCGAGTAGGTCCATAATCTGACGCATGCCTAGGGCAGCGGTACCCCAACAAGCCTGACCATGCAAGGCTTGATCACACCCTTGAGTGTGGTATGTCAGCAGGTGTCCGCATAGGTCGACTGACGTCGAAGTCCATCTAGAAACTAGGATCCCTATGTGCAGGATCACCCTTCTCCAATACTTCTCCTAAGAAGAGAATACCAGTCCTTGCGTAGGTGCTTCATGCAATGTTAGTGATAGGGTCCCTAGCCTATGTTCCATGGGAATCTTAGGTTCAACGATCTTCTGAATATCATCTGGGTTCTTTGGGTAGGGCAGGTTCCTTTCCTCGGTAGAGATGCGCTGAAAATTCCTGACAGTCTAAAGACATCCAAGTGTTGAAACTTCGTGCAAGCGGCCTTGCCAATTTTCCAGCTCCTCGTTAGATTCAGGGAAACATTCACTGTTATTTTCCCATTAGAGAATTCCTTCCTCCATGGGGTTAACCTGATCTTCATCCAATACAGTTAATTTATAAATGTGATATAATTCCTCCTCCTCATAGGCTGGCTCTATATACCACGCACCTTCTGCTGTATGTAGTGGTACTATGACATGCATACCTTTTCTTTCAAACACCATGTTACGTTTCTTGAGATTTATGACACCCGCCATTTCAATTTCCCAGTCTAGTCCAAGGAGCAGGGTAGGGATCCGCATCTTCCATGATTTCTATGACTTCAAAGTCAGCTAGGACCCTTACCCTTGCAATTTCAACCATGACCTTTGGTAATATCCCTAGAGGGATGATTTTTTGTTGATTGGCCATTCGCAGCTAGATGGTGGACCATTCTAAATTAGGTTCCCCCATTCGTTGCCATGTCTGCTTTGGTAATACATTCGCATCTAACCCTAGATCTAAGATAACCTAATCCATCTCGTAGTCACGAATCTGTGCAGTCAATCACATCTCTCTTCCGGTGTGCTTCTTATACCTGTATATTTTGTGTACCTCCTTGGTTTCAGGTATCAAATTGGTCTGAACCGCGCAGGTATTGAGTAGTGCTTGGAGATTACCTACAGCCTGCGGATTTTGGAGTAGCTTCAGAGATGCCTTTAAAAAGGGCTCAACGCCTTCCTCTATTTGAGGTTATGTTGGCAGCAGCGTGGGGACTATTGGTTTTGTTGGGGTTGTTTGTTCTTTGACAGGCATGCCTTCCTAGGAGGCAAGCTCCTCTTTTTCTCCCTGGGTGACCAACCCACTGCATTTCATGACTTTTACATAGGGATCTACCTTTCTTAGCTTGGATTTATCTCTTTGTACATTCTGCGTAGGGGTGAGTTGCTTTTCCTGCATCTTGGCTATTAAAATTGGGCAGTCTTCTACCTCATGGTCCAACTGCCTACAGTATTTGGATGATGCCTTGGTGGGATTTAGGCATTCTCTGGAAAAGTGCCCTATTTCTTCACAATTATAACAAACCAGCTGCCCACGTCCGCATCATGTGCTTCCTCCCCAAACTCCTCTATAGTGGGCCGATGATCCTCCAAATTGTGAAAAAAGGCTTGGTATCGCAGGGTCTGATTGAACCCTATACAGGTTCCCCCGATCCATCATTAAGTCATAAGTACAGTAGTTCTGCTCATCAAGTCCCACTAATCGGAAAAATCGGCACCATTTTTGCTTAGTTCTGTGACATACACACCTAATCGAGGGCAACGGTTTGTATCATGCAGGCCTGCTACCTGAAAATCATCACACCATAGTGCTGGTCTGCTTGAACCTGATCATAATAGGATGGGTTCCCTACTCACCCCTGGGCGTACTGGGCTAGGTCCTCCTACTTGTTTGTAATCCGTCAACAGAGGGCATTGATCCTTCGTATGGCCAGACACCCAGAATCGTATGCACCAGAGATCTGTGCAACCATCCTTTCCCCACTCTTTTCGTAGGTGTGTATCTCCATATGCATAGCCCCAAGTTGTTCCTGAATTTGTTGTACCCCTGCTGAAGTATCCTCTCGAGGGGTAGCCTCTAGTTTCATAGCAACTTCCACAGCCTTCTCCTATGACTCCAAGGTTTGATGACTCATTGGTGTGCGCAGGTGAGGTAACAACACAACGATGAACCATTCTGTATGAAATCTATCATCATATTCGAATCCTCCTTCCCTGATTGCTTTCTTCAATCGCTGATCAACCTCCCATACTGACTCATACGCACCTTGTTTGAAGTCCTTTAATTCTACTACCAACTGGGAATAATATTTTGGCTTCCTAAACTGGTGCTTCAAAGTGTCCTTGATATCATGAATAGATGCACCCCCATTCTAGGCAATACACCACATATACCAGTCTAGGGCCCTATCCTCAAAGGCCAACGATAGCTACGCCCTTTTCACCGTATCACTTGCCACATTCTGCGCAGTCCATACAAAGTATAAAAAGAACCAAAATCATTCCATATCCTCATTTCCTACCCCCTTGAAGGTAGGTAGTTTCAAATGCACAACCATATCACAATCTAGTGGTGGTATAGGCGAATTCTTACCTTTGTGCAGCCGAGGTGGCGATGTAGCTAGGGGATCTTGCATAGCTAGTTTCTGTAAAAAATCATAGGCGAATGTCCCTCCATCCAGGTTGTTCTGATAGTATTTACCACTGTGGGTCGCGCTCCCATCTAGATTCGAGGTCATTCAGTCAGTATGACTACACAGAATGCTATTTTTGCACAGTAATTTCTTGATCAACAATGGTAATGTCCTTAGAAATTTTCCTCGGAATCCTTTGAAGAATCATAGTTTGGCCTCAGAGTATGATACAAACTGATCAATGGCAAATTTTATCATAAATCCTCCAAGCACACTATCCACCCAGTGATCGACTGTGCGTGTGATAGTATTATCAGTTTTTTCTAGTTGCTCAAGCAGCTCTGAGGTCCACTGAGTGACTCTCTCGTCCTTCCAGCACTTCTAGAATTCCACAATCCTAGCCACCCACTCCTAGAGTTCAGTTGCAAAGGTTTCAAAGAATATTTCATAGCTTTTCATAAGAATGTACCTATTTTTCCACCTTTCCGCTGTTAATTTTTCACTGCTGTTTTATTTTACTGTGAACTCCTGCATCTGTCTTTTGAACCAGTCTTTGATCTATTTTCTTTTAGGTTTCTAGTATTCTCTTTTCATTACCCAATTCCTCTCTCAGATTTCTTCCGGTCCCAACAACGGAACCATTTGTTGGCTCCAAGGGTCCTGACCCATGTTCGGTAAGCAAGGTTTTCCAGCAAACCCCTATACTACTAGCCCTTTCGGCAGTGACTTGCTTTTGCAGGTCAAAGTATCACCTGAAGTATTATGCGTGGGTGTTGGAACCAGGTTTCCACACCCTGATAAAGGATGGGTAAGGCAAGTAGAGATATGTCCTGTTTTTGTAATTCCGAGTTTATCTTGTTCTGCGCAGGGTTAAGTATGTTTCTATTTGCATTCACGTGCACTAGATAAGCAGTACATAAACAAAACATAACATATCTAGATCCAAGAGCATAGTACACAGATATTTTGCATCTTAAGGATAGGAAATGCACAATACAAAAATTACCAGTAATTCATATAACAATACTCACAAATTTAGTTCTCTAACAATCTTTCACATTCGTTCATTCATCAATTCTTCCTTACAATTCCAATTCCCTTCCCAACCTGTGCGCACAGTAGCAGGGTCCACACACAGCTGGACTAGGATCTTCGTGCACACATCCGACAGGAGTCCCTTCCTCAAAACCCAAACAGATCACTCAAATAGTAGATCGCATAAATAGCTCATCATTTCCTATCCTTTATAATACAAAATGCATCTCTACTTATAGCAATCTAGCCTCGACTTTCCTATGGTCTGCAACCCATGGTTTTCGAACCCCTGGTTTACCCTTTGACCCATTACAATGCATTTGGGGCTTTGACCCACCCCAAAACCCCTCCGCTAGGATAAATATAATCAAAAATATCAAAATTGGACCAGTTTCATAGCTTGTTAGGAGACCTCATTCCAACAACTTGGATTTCTCTTATTTACAAGGAATCTATAAGGAAAGGATTGATGTGATTTTTCCTTGTAGGTTTTTCCTTGACATCTGACCTAATCTCTAGTGCCTCTTGTCTCTTGTGCACTTTCTTTATATATTTGGATGTATAATTTATTTACATCATAAGTAATTGAAGTAAATGCTAAAATAAACATAGATAATAGTCACAATTAATTATCATGTTTATAAATTACAACTTGCATTAAAATTTCAACATGAGACATGAAGAGTATAAAAGTTAGTGGGAGACCAAGATGGACTCCCAAATAAAGGTTATAGAGTACTACAATATTGTTGCAGAATTGGATTAGGGTTACCACCAATGACAAAGGGGTACACTGTTGGAAATATTTTTTTCATTGATTCGAAATAAAAGGGATGAATACAAATGTAGAATATAAAAATTGCATGTTGTAAATATTGTTTGGATACCTAGTTTTTATTTATGCCTAGTTTGTATACCCTATATTCTAAGATATTTTTACTCTAAATTCCTAGATTAAATGGGATCATCATATATATTAAAAAAATATTAGTCCAAGGCATTTCCAAATGTATATGTAGCTCCCTATAACTCCATGGGAATGAGGAGATATGAAATATTTTGTGAGGCTGACCTAGCTATAATGTACATGTTGATTGAACCATGTTTACAACTTAGCCCTGAAAAGTGAATGTAGAAAAAATATAATATAAGATATGTGAGTGTATTTGAAGACCATCCAAGCAAGAAGGGACCTTAGGTTTACAAAAAAGGAAAGGGAATACTTTTGGGGTATCAAAGGTGGAGAAAAAATGTGATTTGTGGAGTGAATGAGTCATATTGAACATTTCACTATACAATTTTTTCTAGGATGTTCTAGATGGTGAAACTTAGAGGACGTAGCGGCAAGATATTCATATACATGTAGAATAAATTTTGATTTTTTTTTCGTTATATATATATATATATATATATTGAGGAACTTAGGGATTCTAATATCTCCTAAAACATTCTTTAAACACACCATCTTGCCATTTTCAACATAATTTTTTTCTAGGATGTTTCATACCATGAAATATTGAGGAGATAGAGTAGATATCATGAACCCATAGTATAAATTTTAGACTTTGATTCAATGTAATTTTGGATATATGATCTTAGAAACTTACAGTTCTTGAATGCTCTTGAAACATACGTCAAGTAGGAAAACTTGGCCTTTTTGCTATAACCTTTATTCTATGATGTTTCAAACTATAAAACCTAGAGAATATGAAAAATATATATTCCATTGAAGATTCTATTTCACTATTATTTGAGATATTAACTCTAAAGATTTTAGGGTTCCTAAATTCTCTTAAAACTCGTGAGCTTAGCATTATCACTATATATTTTTTTCTTAGATGTTTCACGTTGTGAAATATAGAAGAGACAAAGGATATATCTTTAAGTATATGTGATATATATATATATATATATATATATATATATATATATATATATATATATATATATATTGTAATTCTTTTCACTATAAGTTCAAACTCTTGCGAGGTGGAATTTATGGTTATTGAGTAGTCATAAAATCAACATCAAATATGTCAATTTGGAATATTTTATATAACTTGATTTTATGAACTTTTAGAATATGAAAGTTTAGATATATGAGGAGACATATATAAGTTCTTTAGGTAAAAAAATTATAATAATATTTACAAAATTGGATAAATTTCATGTTGTACAATTTTGTTCTTGGGAAGTTTCCAAAAATAATGACTTTTAGGAGAAAAAACCTCTTGAATTTGGGAGCAACAAGTAGACGCAGTGAACAAAAAGTAACAAGTAGTTTTGGTGAAGGAAAAAGTACGTAAAAAACCTTGTGAAGGGAGAATTAATAAGTATACTTAGTGAAGTAGGTTTGTGCCTACAAATATTCCATAAAACGAGATTAGTATCTCTTGTAGGTTGGTGCCTACGAATATTTTAGTCAGGTGGATTAGTGTCTCATGTACGTTGGTGTCTACAACTCTTCCAACAGGGGAAATTGGTCTTTGGTATAGGTTGGTTCATACAAATATTTCAATTGGAGGGATTGGTGTCTCCTATAATTTGGTGCCTACAAATATTGTAAAAGGGTAAAATTCTATATTATATAATCTTGTTTACAAATCTTGTGGAAGGCAAGGTGGTTTCTCCTATAGGTTGCTTCCTACAAAGTTTGCAATAGTAGGCTAGTTCGAACAAATTTTGTGCCAATAGGTTGGTGCCTACAAATATATTTTATAAGGAAGTTTTCATTTATGTATTTTATTCCATACGTGATAATTTTTGGTTATGTTTCATGAATTCTTAAATAATTATGATATTGGCTTCTTGTTATGTAACTATCTAAAAAAGAAGAATAAACAATAGATTAATGAGTCAAAAATTATCCTCTTTGAGGGGGAAACCTCCTTTACATTACATAACTGAAAAAATTCTTGGATGATAGAAATGACAAGAACTACTTGGTATATATAGGAGTCTAAGGGGTTACAATATAATTAAGAGGCTTAGATAAAAATAATAATGTAAGAACTAGAAATAAAGCTAGTAAGATTTTTATGGAGCACAATAATAACAATATGGTGGATACATACGCGAGAACAATAACAATAGGGGGACTACCTCAATAAAAATAAAGGGGGATACACTAGTATTAGAAGAGGGACCTAACATTCCCATATCCTTAGAAAAATGTTGTCATTAATGTTTGAGTAGATTCAGATGATTCTATATGGGAGTATCATTCTCCCATCTTGAATCTTCACGAGGTAATTTCTTCCACTTAATGAGATACTCTAAAATGAATCAATTTTTGTTGTTGTCGAAATTTATTGTTTACGTGAATAATTTAGGCTTAAATATGATTTTCCTTCTTTTCAAGTTAAGGCTGCTTGTTTGAGCTGAGGTTTTCACTAGTAACCTTCTTTAACCATGAAACATGGAAAATTTGGTATACTAAGGAATATGCGAAACACCAATTTGTATGTCAAAGTACAATATTTTGCAACGTCTTGTAATGACCATAGTACCTGGGTGATAATTTATTATCCTTCTTAGATTTCTTTAGGGACATTTGTTTGTGAGGTTATATTCGTAAAATATTTAGTCACACATGAAAACTTCTTTCACTATGATGTCGATATTCCTCTTGTTTCAATTGATTCTAGGCAGTGGGGTTATCCTTTTAGAGTCGGAGAAATTGTTGTTGATGCTCGATGGGATCTTGCATTGTTGGAACCTTATAATTTTAAATTAAATATGATATTATGGATGTTCGATGTTTTGCATAGAAATTTCCATAAATGGGGTCATTTTTCCTATAGTAAGGAAGGAAGAGGGCTACACCATCATTCGGCTACGGGTAACCACTTGACCCATTGTGTTTGTTTATCAAATAAAAAGAGAGAATATATCCTTCCGAACATTTTTTCACTATCTCATTTTTCCTATCAGTTAAGGATGACAACATGAGCTATGAGCTAATTGATTACTAAGATATGAAAATACTTTCATCCAAAAATTTCCATTGAAAATGGGATCTTTGTCACTTCTGATATAATATTTGGGTTTCCATGTAGCTTTTGAATTGTTTCCATAAATGCACTAGAAACTATATTGGCTTTAAAACGATGAGATAATGCACAAAAGTATACATACTTTGTAATTATATCAACTACCACAATGATGACACTCTTTCCTTCTGAATTGGGTAAATATGTGATAAAATCCATTGAGCCCCTCCTCAGTCTTGGCTTGGAATCACTAAAGGTTTTAAAATAACAATGACCTTAATTTTCTTAACTTTGTTTTGGTGGAAAACCAAATGTTCTACCTTAAACTTTTTTGAAAAATTAGATTTAAGGCCATACCAAAAAGAAATTCCTTCTTGGCCATTTTATTTGTAAGTTTTTAAAAATCTTGAAATTTGCCCTCTAAAATGAGAGGTTAAAATTCCAATAGAATATTTTGTTTAAGTTGGAAATTCTTACAAAAATATAGGTGATATTTCTACCATAATCGTATCATATTTCTAGCTAAGTGTATGAGATGTACTAGGGTCTTGCTGCAAATTTTGAATGAGTATCCACACCTCTTGGTCATCCTTACATTCATTCCTTGGTTCATTTATCCAATCGGGTTGGATAATAGAAATGGCACCAAGAAATGTTTAATTCCTCATTCTTTACTAAGAGTGCATACGCAACAACATTTTCTTCCCTTTGTTTTAGATCATTTAAAAGTCATAGCCCAACATCTTTGTGCTCCATTTTTGTTTCTCTTAGAAGATAATATTTGATCCTACAAATATATTTAAGACTATAATGATATGTTTTTAAGTTGAAGTGTCTTGACATTGAAGTGAGTCACCATTAATTTAGTGCATGTAGTATTTCCTAACATTACCTTCTTATAAATAGGTTTTTTTAAATACTTTCCTTTGATTGGACGACTTTTAAATAAAAGGGTATTCCTTCTTGCATTAAAAAAAACACCAATTCCATTTCACGGGCATTTAGATTCCATAATAAGGGTTTTTGGAAGTCTAACATAGCTAGGCTGGTGCTTCGCACATTCGTATTTAAGATGTTCAAAGGCCTTAGTTTCTTCTAGAGTCCAATAAAATGCATCTTCCTTTAGTAGTATTTTTAAATGTTTTTTATATTCTCCTAAAATCCTTAACAAACTTGCGATAATATCTGTCAACCCAAAAATACTAAGAAAACTTTGTATGGTTGTGGTGATTTTTCATTCACGATAGCTTTAATTTTTTTAGGGGCTACCTTAACACTCTCATGTGATACAATCTAACCCAAATATTCCACCTACTCCACTCAAAAGAAATATTTTGAGGGTTTTTTCATTTAATTTTTTCTCCTCTGATGGTTTTGAGGCACCCTCTCAACATGCAGGATTATATCCTTCCAAGAATTTTTGTAGATTAGTATATCATTAAAAAATTATATAACATATTTTCTAAGAAGGGTTTAAAAATGGAATTCATCAAAACCCGAAATTTAGAGTGCATTTGTAAAGAAAAAAGACATGACAAAAAATTTAGAATGACCCTCATGAGTTGTGAATGTTTTTTTGTATGTCTTGATCTTCATTTAAAAAAAACAAAGTACACAATTTTTTCTTAATTTTTAGAGTTTGACATTGAAATTGTTGTTTCTTTGAAATTTCGAACCTCGAATCTAAAATTCATTCCTATGGTATTCCTCTAATTCTTCTTCCCAATGTCGCAAGTCAAACCAAAATTGGATTATTCGAAGATAATTTTATTCTAAATATCCCACAATGTATTTATTATGAATTCATTCAATAGAGAGAACTTGTAATTAGTTCTATGTGTAAATTTTTTAACCATCAACCCTACTAAATGATACACAAAAAACTACAATTTTATTGCACTTTTAGTCACTTTTTACAAAATTCAAATATGACGCTTTTATAGGATGTTATGATGATTTTTCCCAAGGTCATTGATCCATATTTATGCAGGAACACAATGAAGATACACATGTAACCATAAATAAAAATATGCGGTGGAAATAACACTTCATTTTTCATTAATATCAAAGAGCTGAAATTTTCTTACAAAACGAATAGAAATAAACTAGCTAGGGCATTGGTAGCTTATCTACCGAGAAGATATGTAGCCAACGCTGACTACGGAGCCTACGAATTGATTTATAATGATGCTCAAGAGACCTATTTATTATTTGAAAACAATGGAAAACTTTGAACATCCAAAACCAACACTAGGAGATGAAGCGCCAAAACTTTTGGCCTCGTTTGGGTAAATTGGTGTTTCAACTTCCCGGGGGGATGTAACTTTGGCATACGATCTCCATTTGACATGCTCAATAGCTAGTTAGAAGGATCTATACGAGGACTACAACTTTTATGCAACAAATATAGACTTTCTTTGCTCTCGGTTTTGCAGAATAACGTCATATAGGGCCTCAGCAAGCTCCAAAAGTTCGGGACCCGAAAAATTGTCAAAAATAGTAAGTTGTGCAAAGAAATAAAAAGCTAAAAAGAAAAAATGGTAGGGCCCTAAGTGGGATGGGTGGGTGGCCACCAATATCCACCTGGATAATTCCTCCCCCTTAGGAAAAAATGGTCCTCATTGCATTGATTTCCTCCATGTGATGAGGAAAATTTTCTTGGTGGTCCACTGGTGAACCACTTGCCTTGGTGCGAGGAGTTGGATAAGCTTTGACAACCCGATATAGTTGGATATTTTTTTGCTGAGTGTTCTTGATTTGCATGTCCATGATAAAATCTATGGTGGCATGTTCCATGTAGTCTAGGTTTAACTCTATTGTTGCTTGAGTTGTTCTATGATGTCGAGTGTCCAATAGAGGTGGGAAGTAGGGATGAAGGTGGTCCCACATTGAATGCGGGTGCGGACGAAGGAATGGTGTGTAACATGCCTCGATAACCTCGTAAGAAAATGCATGAAGTTAGAAAAATTTTCAAAATTTACGAATGTGTAACTTTATAAATTAATTTCCATATTTCCTCATTAACCATTAGAATAACCAACATCATCACCTAGAGAAATATTTACTAAAAAGCATAGTGAGTGACACAAGAACTAACTCTCCTTGTTAGCATATTAACTTAAATTTCCTTCTATAACTATGTATCAGTCCATGATCATTTTAACTCAATTAGTAAGTCACATAATGGATAATATAAACATCCACATCATTAAAGAAATTAACATCATGAAAACAACACAATGAGCAATCACATCATTAGACATTGATATACCTACTGGAAAACTCGTAGAATTGAAAACCATCAAATGTTTAATTTTATTATTAAACGCTTGTGAGGTTTCCACCCCTCACTCAATGGTTATAGGGATTCCATCCCTTTACCATTGTCATAAGTACATAGAAAAATAATCTTAAATGAAACATAACTAGCTATTAGCTATTACAATCATCGCCCAGTATACATTTACCACAAATCCTCAATCTTTGTCTTTGTAGTCGGGCTTGTTTTCTAGGTGGGTCATCATGCAATTGGAACTAGTAAACCTACATGGACTAACAACTCTTTATCTTCCAAAATGTTAAACTTGAAAAATCATTTTCTCAAGTCATACTTATTTCCTTCCATTGCTATCGCCAACACACTTGATATCATGATTAGATAAATATTAATAAACCAATAATCAATCTCTATTTTTGACACTTAAACAAATATTTGTATGCATGTATAAAACATAACCAAGTTGATATTAATTGCCTTCTTTAACATCATTTCACATGCATTAGTAACAAATAAATCACTATCGAGTGTAACCTTTCTAACAACCGCTAACAAAATCTTTTGCATGCACTTTCATATTATTTCCAAAGGAAAGAGAACATACATATAATAATATTGTGCATGAAAATACATAACAAGCTTTCAAGATAACTATCCCAACAAGCAATTTCCTTTTTGTCTACTAATATTTTCTTTTCCAAAGGGATTAACACAATAGATTCTATACTTATGCATATGAATACATGTTCTTTCAAAGACATCTTTTTCACACAAGAGCTATTCACATTGGCTATTATGTATAACAATGCCAGCTTTATTTTCAAACAAGTTAGCATACTAGCTATAATTTTGTGCATGCAATAACATACCCTTTTTTATTTTTGTATGTAAAACATATATGTTCTTTCCAAAATAAACTAAATATATATTTGATGGAAAAACAAACACATTTATTTTTTCTGAGGGTCAAATTCATACTTATTCTTTCATGCATGCAAAGGGAAATTTCCCTCTAATCCAAAAAGATCTAATCCCAAAAAATATATTTTTACCATGCATGCAAGCATATATATGTTTCTCTAAATAATATTACATAATAAATCATGTGACTACTATTTTTCCTCTCTAAGAATCTAATCCAATAATGCATACAAGGATATATTTTTCTCTTCTATTCTTTTGGAAGAGTTGTAGCAATAATTGCTTCCTTGCACACACACACACACACACATATATATATATATATATATATTCCAAGGACTTTAACACCTTAATTATTATTTTTCCAAAATATAGATAACTAACTAGCTATTATGCATGAAATACAAAAATATAATCTTATCATTTCACATAATAGAGAGATTTGTAATATTTCCTCAAGAAATAACATGAATAACAAATCCTTCTCAAATAACACAACCAATTTCCTTCTACGCAAAGGTTTTATGTGAGCTGCCTCACATAAGTAATTTTTATATCTTTTTACATGACTAAAGCTCCTCATGCATGTAAAATCACATAATTTCTAGTAGATCAAATATACTAGATAATTATTTATGTGCACCTAAGCAAATACTCTTTTCAAGAGTCCAATATTTCCCCTTTAACTTTTTTATACATATGTATCATGAGAACATACTTGGTAATCTCTTAAAATAAATAGCTTAATTCCTATTAAATAATTATCAACATAATTGTTATGTCTATATGTACATAATCAATTATTTTTATCGGTTGAAATATCAAATAGAAGCACTCTTATTTTACTCTTGTTTCTTTTTTGTTTTAGCCATCAACTTTGGATGCATATCACGAACATATGGAAACTAATTTCGGAAAAAAAAGGAGGAGTTTTTGTTTGGAACGGAACTTATTAAACATAACCTCTCTCATTTTTTCGCGAGTGTCATGGTTTTGAAGATTCGAATGAATCATTGCAGCCCACATTTTTCTAGATTTAACTATTAAATAATTTCTTATTTTTCTCATCCAATTTGGACACGGATTCCAACCAAATGGAAACGATATTTAGAAACCCCAAAGAGGTTTTTTTTGTAATTATTTCATTCAAAATAACCTCTCCATTTTTTTCATAGGTGTTACAGTTGGAAAGATTCAAATGAATCTTTGGAGCTCATTTTCCAGTTTAAATAATAAATAATTCCACCATACATCAATTTAGGGCCAGGGTTTTTGAGACATGGGAAACTAATTTTTTAAAATCTAAAAGAGGATTTTGTTCATAACATCCTCTTTTACAAAAATCTCTTTCACTTGTTTCATATCTATTTCGGTTCTTTGGGAGATATAAAAGGCTTATTTTGGCCCTATTTTCCAATAACTCACATAATTCACGGAATTATTTAGCCATCAAAAAGCTTTTATCAATTCAAAACACTTGAAATATTCTCATAATTCAATGAATAAAATACTTATTCCACTATGAACAAAATTTCATAGAGTTCTACTCAAGAATTAATCTTAATTCTTTATCCCATGAACTTTTTCTTACAAATAAATTCAACCATTAGATCATCATGGCCCATATGAAACCAATTTTTCAAAGAATATGGTTACTTATCTCTTGATGCATTCTTGGAATACTCTCTTCTCTTCCTTGGCTCCATTCTCCATGTAGTCTCCCATTCCCTTCTTCCATTTCTCTCATGAGCTTATAATAAATAGAATTAATAAAATGGAATAGCTTTTATAAATCATAAAAGCATTCCATATTTTCTAAATCATAAAAGAATTCCATTTCCTAAATCATAAAAAACATTCTAAGCTTTTATAAATCATAAAAAAAGAATTCAGAAAATCTCTCATGCTTTTTATTTTTAAATCTATATTTGCTTTTCTTTATGAGAAAAATATCACTTATCCATACTTTTTCCAAATCTATTACTCATTATTTACCGAAACTCATAAAATATACCAACTTGGGAAATATAATTTATTTCCATAGAAGAATATAAATTATTCTAAATAAAATAATTAAAAAATAATTCTTCCAATATTCTTATAATGAATAATTACAAAGAATAATCTTCATGTAATATCTATATAATAATTAATAATATTTAATTATTTAACAGCCCTCATTTTATGAGAGTTTTTACGGTGGCTTACATAGGGATATTACAGGACTCCCCCCTTAAAGAGAACATCGAGGTTGATTTTCGTCTCTTGTTGGAACATTAACCTTTAATTTTCATTACCAATTATGAAGATTTTGCTTTAATATCATTACCCATTCGGCTAAAGATAGCTTTGATACCATTTGTAATGTCTCTCATTCAATGATTTTTTTTCTTTCTTTAAGAGTTCATTTACCTTTGCATGTTAAGTTAATTTCATTCTTCTTCAATTTACAGTAACAGGAGTGTGAATTTATAACCTTCTTAAAAATTCTCTTATAATGGTTAGAATGTGTCCATACTCTTCTAACCTTAAGGTATATTCCTTACCTAAAATCTCCTTAAAATTTCCTAACTTAAATCCTCACGACCCACTATTTAACTTTGGAAATTATTCAAATGTATAAGAACATATTTATATATATAATTCCATACATATATAAATTTATTACGAGTATAAATTTTAAGTACCCTAATATTCATCCACTTCCCTAAAACATAACACTTAATTTTAAACATTTAGATAAAATCTCCATCTGTAATCACTATTCGTTATTCTAATACATACTAGAGATTTCTTTACCTCCCGAGCTATCATTGAGATTATGATGATAATGCTAAAATTTGACTTCTATGTCATTATAGAGCTTTTTAAACGTATTAAATTAAACCTAAACATCCAAATTTATTTGGCAATAAATGTTTGAGCTTCTCATTTCCACCATCCACGTGGGCTTGATGCCCAAATAAAACCTTAAATCAATGAAGAGAGCCTTGGAAACCGGAGTAGGTTATCACCCGGTTGGGTATAGAATCTCATGGGTACATTCAGTTACGACGAGAAGTAAATAGATGGTACAAAAGCACATAGAAGCGATGGAGAAAGTAATAGACGATGCCACCTAACCCTTTAGAATTGATAGCAAGCCGGCCTAAATATCTGAAACAAGAAATGAGGATGAAAGGCATGCGGGAGATTTAATAGCGTGTTAAAATATATTAAATCAAACGACGATTGGTGGGTGTCTTGTTATTGCATCGAAATGTTATAGAAATACCTAACTACTTACCTTTGAAAATTGAACTAGCGATTAAATTCCTTCTTGGAATTTAAATAGAATGTATTAAAATTGGTAAATAAAATGAAATTTGAGGAAAGAAAATCAACGTGGGGACAAGTGGTCCTAATTAATCGGTTGTAAAAATTATATAGCATTAAAGATGAAAGATGATCAATATAAGGAATTATATCGAACTTTTTTGAATATCTCAATAATTATAATAGTGAAAAATTAAACTAATTCTCCATTAGAGTATACAACGAAATTCAATTATGAAGTAAGAAATTGGTAGATTATAAAAATGAGAAAGAAATATATGAAAAGAGGTAAGGTATAATTTAAATATGATTCCTTTAAAATTGTACACGACACAAATCTTCTATATTTGATTTTCATTAACTTTAAGATTAGTTAAGATCTATAAAAATATTGGGTAGAAAGATAATTATTTAAAAGTGAAATAGAGAGTAAACCAATGAAGCGGGAGGAGATGATGAATATAGTGAGGACTCATTAATCCAATGGATTTAAGTGAGAAACATTACAAATGGTATCAAAGCTATTACGGCATTTTTCGGTCCATTCAAATTTTGTACCTTTCCTTTTCAATGAAGTTATGGGATAGGCTAAAGCGGAAAATATTTCTAGAAACCTTTTGTATTACCTCCACAATTCCCATAAAGGACCTTAACGATGATATATTAGTGTAGGTACATGCCATTCTCTAATGGAATTTATCTTTCGAAGTCTCGACCAATCCTTGTTACGAAATTATGTACTAAATATTGAATTTTATCCTTATAACACTCACATTTACTAAATTTCTTTTGATGATAGTTCCTACCAAAGTTTTCCAAATAGGTTGGTTTCTATTTCTTTCAACTGAAATCACCTTTGTTTGTCCAGCTCTTTCCTTGTTGAGTCTTACCCCTCAACTATTGGTAGCATAATTTGGCTTTCCTCCACTGTCGTCCATTGTTTTTGGATTATCGAACTCTATCTTCTCCTTGTAAACGAGAGGAAAACAATTCAAAAATCTGCAGCCCTTTGCAGCAACCTCCTCTTGGATATAAGGTACGTAGCATAACATATTTTTGAACTTGGTGACCAACTCATCTATGGTGAGTTGTCCCAATCTGAGTTCATGAAATTGTTTTCCCCTTTGTACCATCCTTAATAGCGTTCATTCAAATATCGATTTTTGAACTTTGCTTGAAAATCTTCCCCGGCCATTGTTTTCTCATCGATAGCGTGGACCATTTTGTTTCCTCCCATCACAAGGTAGCCTTGCCTACTGGTGATAAATGACGGCCTAGCTCTTAAGTTACTCATGTTTGTAAACTTGAAATTACTTAATCATATTCAAAAAGCCATGCCTTCGCATCTTCTTCTTTCTCTCCATCATAGGAGGGAGGTTTTATTTTCTGGAATTCACTGTAATACCTTTTACGTAACGAAGCTGTTGTCTAGTGGCATCATGTTCCTCGGACTCATGCGAGGTAATTGACTCTTCCTTTTCTCTTCCTTCCGAACCTTCCCTCTTGGTTTTTATGAAATCAGGTTCCCTTATGAGCTTTTCTTACTCCTCACTCGCTAAAGATAGCACATCATTGTGGCTTTTAGTGTTAGGGTTTAGGGTTTAAAATCTTGATTTCGCTTCTAATTTTGAGTTTCGTTTTCTTTTCTTGTCTTGGTTTTGCATCTGTTGGCTTAAGGAAAATATTTATCAACTGATTTCGCTTCGAATACACTCATGTCAGCAGTATTGGACTCCACTTCCAATTTTCTTGAAGGCGACGTCTCGGATTTTTATTACTAGGTTAGACGGGATTTTTACATGCTCACTATTTTATTTTTTCAAGACTTATATTTTAATGTTTTCAATTTATGCATGAATCTTTACTTCTCTATGATAAACTTGCGCTTTTTGTATCCCATTGGTTTTTGTGGGATGTAGGTGGTTCTTCTCTAAAGATCTTCATTGCGAAGGTATTCTCTTAATTCCTTCAAAGTCGCTACGATTTCTCTACATTACTAACTTTATGCCTAATTTTTATTTCATCTACCAATTTTCCTTAGTTATTTAACTTGTTTCTCCTCATTCATGTAGGTATATCGATGCCCTAGTTCATTCATTGGATTTGATAGAAATCATTTCTATCTGTCAAGCCCTCATTGATAATGTTCTCAATTTTACGGGTTGATATAATCATACAATGTCCTCGACCCAACAACAAAGATTCCGCGTCGCGTATTAAACTTATTTTTCACTAGTACTAGATTTCTATCGATTAAATTGAGATAACTTGTAATAATTTTATTTCGGGTTGTAGTTATTACCTACCGGCCAGACGTGTATTGTTTACCGCCCCACAAACTAGATTTCAACGAGAACATTGGTAGACTTAATTTATTCCTATTATGCATTTTGAAAGGTTTTTATGAAGAGGTTTATTGCTTGACAACTTCGAATACTCTAGTTTCCATTTACAATCTCTCACTATTTAAAAATTTGATAATGTCGAGCAGCAAAAATTTTATGTGTTCTCCAAACAAAGATCCATGATTTTAGGTTATGCCTTATAGATTTATCTTTTGGAGGTTAGGATAAAAAGTAGTATAAATTTCCTTGGAAATTTTCAATACGATCTTTAAATTTCCTCTGTGGCTAATATATATTGATAGGAATAAAAAGAGAGAAAAATGTTTACTTTATGTGTATTCCATATATCTCCGGCGGGAAAAAATATATATATATATACCTACTTTTCTTTCCTTTCTAAATTTATTTGTTTGAATTACGCAATATGAAATATTTTCTATATCTATATGAAATTTAGAATACTCATCCATTTAGTTATAAAATTATTATATCTGGTTAGTGCAACTTATCCTTTATTCATGTTATTTCTATAATAGTCAAGAAAAGATCCGCAAATCAATTGTTAGTTTCGTACTTTAAGGTTGGGATATATTAGTAGGAAATATTTACATGTACTATCCATACATGGAGATTTTCTAATTGTCCTAACTCTTCAAAGTTTATTTTCTACTCTCTTTAGTATCTCGGTTATGTTCTTTGTTAATAAAATGGTTGATCATCTTACTTGGATTGTCTAATGTTGTACTATTTGCGAATAGATATGACGAGAAACTAATAAGCTAAACTCGATTAGTACTACAAACATACTTAATATCATCTCGCATAGAATTTAATTTTCACACGAATATATGCGGAATTTGTTAAAACAATCACTCCTAGAATCTTTGTTTTCTACTGAAATTGATGGTGAGATACTAATCTCCGAGATTTAAACCCAATACAATTTTAGACATTACGCGAGATGGGTCTCCCCGATTTCTCCCATACAACTAGACAAATTGCGGGGGAGTCTACCTATACGTGTTAAATGTATGGGATACTTAATAGCCCAACATTTCAAAATTTAACTAACTCATTAAAAAATAAGAAGGTATATACACATAATTAATCCAATATAACTACGAAATAGCTTGTTTCGGTGTGCATACCAATTTATATGACTAGTCCTCCCAACTAGTAGAGTTCTATCTCCTTAACACACCCCAGAAAGTGAGATCTTTGCTTCCCTAGATAGACAACCCCTTTTCTATCTTGGAACAAATTATTTAAGAAGTGCTTTCCAAAACTGTTTCTAATTTACGCGTCTAGAAATTCTAGGAGGCTTTCTTCCTATTTTCCTAGGCTTTCCCTCATTGAGGTACTTTAAAACTGTCTTTTGGCCTTTTTCGACTTTTTCTTCCTCTTCCCAATTACTTTCCTCTTCATTGGGGAAATTAGATTACTTTCTCCCAATATAATTTAGTAAGATTCCTTTCAAGGTTTTCGAAAGGCTTTGTGAAAGTCTAACCTTATCCATATCATCATGGATCGAGTTTAGGATCTCAAACTTAATCTACTCATATTGCACACACATAACTATTTCATTTATTTTTATTAATACTTAAACAAATAAATTTACATAATTCTTCCATTTGGTTCCACTTCCCCTTTGGACTTGTTCAAATGTTAATTTAAAGGCATAGAAACTTGGGGTGTTACACACTCCCCCTCTAAAAAACAAACACCATCCTCGGTGTTGACAAAATATTTGAAGCGGTTCAGCATGAAAATAGCGATGGATATTTTTCCATCATCTTAGTTTCTCTTTCCAAGTAACTTCTTGAGCGGTAAAGTGCTTCCATTGCACTTTTAATGCAGCTACTAATTGATTCCACGATTCAATTTCTTCTGCTCAAAGATTTGAACGGCTCTAGAAAGAATTTCCCTGCAGTTCCACCTAAATCATTCCAATCAATAACGATGACCAGAATCACGAACATACTTTTTAACAAAGAAACATGAAATAAATCATGAACCTTAATATGAATGGGTAAAGCCGAGCTTATAAGCCATTGGTCCCACCTTTCCGGTACTTCAAACGGTCCACAATATCTAGGGGCTAATTTTGCACAACTACTAGTGTGCAAGTGCTCTTCTTAGACTTAATGCGCATAGATACATGGTCACCCTGGCAGACTCTCGGTGAAATCTCTTCTTGTACGCATAACTTTTCGATCGATCTTGAAATTTTGTCTTGATGTTTCCCGAATTAGTTTTACAATTCTTTCCATTTCTTGCAAAGCGTCGAAAGCTAAACACTAGTTTATCCTCTGGTGGGTTCCATCTTAAGGAGTGTGGAACTTTCTTCCATAGAGTGTAACTGAGACTCATGTTTACTAAATTTTGATGAAGTTTGTTGTTATAGAAGAGCGAGTCTGCTAAATGTAAATAGTCTTATTTAAGTTTGGCCTATCCATCACATACATCCTTAGCATATCTTCCGAGAATTTGATTTGTTATCTTAGTTTGACCATCTTGTTTGGGGTGATAAGCGGTACTAAAGTTCAATTTAGTACCCATGCCTCCAAATAGACTCTTCCAAAAGGTTGCGAGTGAATTTGGCGTCTCTATCGAAATAATCATTTTAGGGACCCCGCTTAGCCTTACAATCTCTTTCATGAACACATGTTCTACTTAGGTTGTTCCGAAAGGTAGATTGAGCCGAGTATGAAATGTGCAACCTTCGTCAAGTATCCACTACCACCATCACAAATTCATCTTTGATATTTGGTTCTTGGTAACCAGTTATAAAGTCCATAGAAACGAGTTTCCATTTCCGTGCCGAAATCGGTAAAGGATTTATCGATCCCAATTTGAATCTTGATGTTCAAATTTTACTAGTTGACATTCCATGCATTTTTCTGGGTAGCTTGCTACATCCTTTTTCATTCCGAGCAAAATAATTTCTTTTTCAACGCTATGAGTAGTTTACGATATCCGGGGTGTCTAGAATAAGGTCGTTCATGATATTCATCCAGAATTTCTTTTTTCAAAGAGTCTACATTAGGGATGTACAATATACTTCTGCGGACGGAGTCCTTTCGATTTTGTGTGTATCCCTTCATTTTCTTTTTCGGCTATTGATTCTAAAGTTTTTCATAACTTGGATCTTGATACGCTACTTTTTTGAACCAATCCCTCCAAGTGAAAGTTAACACTACTCCCAATGTTACTTATAGTTTTCCAAGCATTTCTACTTAAGGTGTCAACAATTGTTTTTCTTTCCCTTTGATGTGTTTTATTTCCATGTCAAATTCACTCGGAAAAATCCATCCATCTAGCTTGTCTAGCATTCAAATATGGATGAGTGAAGAAATACTTGAAATTTGATGTGATCTGTCATCGGTATAAATTTTCTTCTAGAAGGTAGTGTTGCCACATTTTGAGAGTGTGGATTATAGAACTAGTTCAAGATCATACACACTATAATTATGTTCATGTTTTTTAAGTTTTCTAGATTCATAAGCAATAATAGAATTTTATTGTGAAATTACTCCCCCTAATCCTTCTCGAAAGCATCTATACATGCTAAAACTCTTCATTAGGATCTACAATTTTTAGAATAGGTGTTGTGGTAAGTTTCGGTTTTAATTGTTCAAATATATTACGGCATTTTTAGGTCCATTCAAATTTTGTACCTTTCCTTTGCAATGAAGTTATGGGATAGGATAAAGTGGAAAATATTTATCTGATTGTACGTAGTACACAATTCAGTAAAGGACCTTACCGATGATACATCGATTAGGTAAAAGCCATTCTCTAATGGATTTTATCTTTTCGAGTCCTACAACCAATCCTTCTTCTGAAATTATATGCCCCAAATATTTAATTTTATCCTTATAAAACTCACATTTAATAAATTTGGCATACAATTGATTTTCATGAAGTGTACAACACGATTCTAAGGTGTTCTTTATGCTCTACCTCATTTTTGGGTAGATTAATATGTCATCAGTAATACTAGTACAAATTTTTCTAGGTATTTATTCAAGCCTTATTCATTAAACACATAAAAGTGGCGGGGGCATTGGTCAACCCGAATGGTAGGACTACAAATTCATAGTGTCCATATCGGGTTCGAAATGTTGTTTTGTTGATATCCTCATCTTTAATTCTTAACTAGTGATAAGCAGTCCTTAATTCAATCTTAAAAAACACTAAAGGCTCCCTAACTTGATCAAAGAGGTCATCTATACGGGGTAATGGATACTTGTTTTTTATAGTCAACTTATTTAGTTGACGATAATCAATATACATTTGGAAGGTGCCATCGCTTCTTTTTCACAAACATCATCGATGCTCCCCGAAGATACACTCGGTTTTGATGTAACCTTTGTCCAACAATTCTTGTAATTGCATTTTTTAACTCCATTGGTTCGGGGGAGCTCATTCTGTGAGGGGGATCTGAATGCGGAGTTTCCTAGTGTTTAAATCAATTGTAAAATCGATTTTCTCTTAGGGAAAGATGAGGAATTTCTTGAATACTTCTTTAAATTCTCTTATCAGTAATGTTTCCAACTATTTTTTCTCTAGATGTTGTTCTAATTCTTCAACATGTACCACATACACTTGATACCCTTTTATAGCAGTTATTTTTAATTGAAGAGGTGAGATACGCACTCCCACGGAGATGGGTTTTCGGTTTCCTTTGAATATATTTGGTTTTCCTCTATATCAATGCGGTGTAATGTTTTGACCCAACAATTCATCATGGTTTTCTGGTTTTCTAACGGTACATTCATATCGGTATATCATAGGAACCTAATGGCGAGAATATTTAAATTTATTTTTTGTTTGGTAATCATTCAATTTCATGGATATTTTTAGGTAACCTGAGTTACCTTTCATTTAATACCGGTGGCTTCTTGGACCAACCAAAGTACATTGAAACTTCTCCTATTACGAGTTTACATTTTTCTACTACTTGTGGACTAATATAATGTTGGGAATCACGATTTCCGTTAGACCAAAACAGTAGGTGTTAGTCGATGATCGTATGCTGAGAGATAAGGATCCACGAGAGGCGGAGTTAGTCCATGTCGCGAAACACACAAGGAGCGTTGGTTTTATCCAATGTCAACTGATCTCCCCCAACGCGAGCCGGGTGTGGATGCAGACTTGTGACCCTGTGCTCGATACCACTTGTTGGGAATCACGATTTCAGATTAGACCAAAACCACATGAGTGTTCCCAGTACAGTACGATATCGCCGGAGATAAGGAGAGGATCCACGAGAGGCGGTTAGTCCATGTCGCGAAACACGGGGGACGTTGTTTGTCCAATGTCCAACATATAACTCAAAGGTGCCTGCCCATATCTATTAAAATTGTGGAATTGGTGAGTAATACGTACCTTCCATATCGACCATGAAAAGTGAGCGATGTTACCTTGTGATTTCTAAGGTTGCTGATGGTGGGAATGTTCTTGCTACGTGATGCTTTGTAGTGGCCTCTCGCAATGCTTGCACTATCCGAATATTCCGATGTGGATAGTCTCTCAATAAATGAGGTTCTCCACAACTGACATTTCAAAGGCTCCCACATTTTAATAGTTCCCTCCTTCTTATTATTCCCATTCATTGATTTTGAACCGATTTGAGATTGACCAGTTTGAATTTCACTCATTTTACTAAATTTGTTTATTGATGGTTCCTACTGAAAGTTTTTCAAATAGGCTGGTTTCTGACTGCTCCTTTGAAATCACCTTTTTTGTCTAGCTCTTTCCATGCTCGGTCTTACCCACTGAGCTAGCTGGTAGCATGTCTGGCTTTCCTCACTACTTCGTCCATTGTTTTTTGATCATCGAAACTCTATCTTCTCCTTGTAAAGAGTAGGAAAATAGTTAAGAAATCTCTTTACCTTTTCTTCTCCTCTCGGATATAAGGTACATAGCGTAACATATTTGTGAACTTGGTGACTAACTCATCTATGGTAGATGTCCCAATGCGAGTTCATGAAATTCTTTTGCCTTTTTCATCATAGTAGTTTTTTCAAATATCGGGTTTTGAACTTAACTTGAAAATCTTCCAAAGTCATTGTTTTCTCACTCAGTAGCATGGACAATTTTGTTTCCTCCCACCACAAGGTAGCCTTGCCTTGCGGTGATAATGTGACCTAGCTCTTAAGTTAATTTCATATTCGTAAACCTTGAAAGTACTTAACCATATTCAAAAGCCATGCCTGCGCATCTTCTTCTTTCTCTCCGTCATAGGAGGAGGGAGGTTTGATTTCCCGAGAACTCACCTTGTAATTCCTTCTTATGTCTGGGCTTGTTGTCTAGTGGCGTCATCTTCCTCGGACTCATCGAGAAATTGACTCTTCCTTTTCTCTTCCTTAAGGAACCTTCACCCTCTTTCTGTTCTACGGAGTCGGTTCCTTATGAGATTTTCTTGCTCTCACTAGCTAAAGATAGCTTTTGTCATTGTAGCTTTAAACATGCCATATCTGGTCCATTCTATGCAACATAGCCATCAACGGAAGCATTGGGATCTAGCGTGTTTTCTCTGCCACCCCGATCTACATATAGCTCGTCCTCCTGGAGTCATAATTGATAGATGTAAATTTCAATACTAGTCAACGCATACTGGAGGTAAAGCAACATCGATGTAAAATTTAAAATTTATAATTTTTTACGGAAACATATAGTTTTGTGTGAGCACATAAGTTTTGCCTAGTGTTTTAACTCGGGGCTTTGATACCCTTTGTAATGTCTCTCACTTAATTTTTTTTCTTCATTGGATTAATGAAATCCTCACTATATTCATCATCTCCTCCTCGACCTCATTGGTTTACTCTATTTCACTTTTTTAAATAATTATCTTTCTGCAATATTTTGTACGAGATCTTAACTTGATCTTAAAGTTAATGAAAATCAAATATAGAAGATTTTGCTTGTCGCCTACAATTTAAAGGAATCATATTTAAATTATACCTTACCTCTTTCTATATTTCTTTCTCATTTCTATAATCTACCAATTCCTTACTTCATAATTGAATTTTGTTGTATATCTCTTTGGAGAATTAGTTTAATTTTTTCACTATTATAATTATTTAGATATTCAAAAGTTCGATATAATTCCTTATATCGATCATCTTTCAACCTTAATACTATATAATTTTTACAACCGATGATTTAGGACCACTTGTCCCCATGTTCATTCCTTTCGAATTTAATTATATTTCTGGATTCGATTTTAATACATTCTCATCAAATTCCAAGAAGAAATTCTTTTGCTAGTTCAATTTTCAAAGGTAAGTAGTTAGGTTTTTACGTAACATTTCAATGCAATAACAAGGCACCCACCAATTGTCGGTTAGTTGTATACTTTAACACGCTATTAAATTCTCTAGTATGCCTTTCATCCTCGTTTCTCGTTTCTAGATATTTAGGTCGGTTGCTATCGATTCTTAAGGTTTAGGTGGCATTGTTCATTACTCTTCTCTATAAACTTCCTACTATTGCTTTTATACCATCTATTTACTTCGCTCGAATGCGAGGAATGTACCCATGAGATTTTCTACACGAATGTGATAACTCTCTTATGGTTTAAAGGAGCTCTATTCATTGATTTAATGTTTTATTTGGGCATCGTCCTCCATGTGGATGGTGGAAATGAGAGGCTCGTTAAGGTTTTTTCGAGCTATATTATTGAACTTGTTTCTTCCATATTTTCATTGTGTTAAAATTTTTGAGGTTTCGAGGATTTCGCTGCGCCTCAATCTATTTATAACCGAGCACGATTTTTGCCATTTTTGCATCAATTCGACTTCCGGTTGTGTTCATATGCACATGTAACGTTTCCATTTTTTAGCTATCCGGTGACTTCATACATATATTGCTCACTTTGGTTTGTTACTACGATATTGTGATTTTATCGGATAGAAATATTAATCTCTACTCCGAATTTGGTAATTAGTTTAGTTTTATGGTTTCCCATTTTCATATTTTAATATGACATTTCCATTCTTGAAATAATGCACTCTTGTGAACTTATTTTTGAATGTAATGATCTAGGTCCTCTTTATTTTCTTGTCCTAAAATGAATTTATTCTATTCTTAATTAAAATTTGGATATCCAAGGTTTAATGTCGATAGCTCAACAACTTTTTCAATTTCATGATTTTTGTAACTTATTGTTTTAAAATCTTCGGCTTTGCTTCTGATTTTGAGTTTTGTTTTCTTTTCTTGTCCCGGTTTTGCCTCTTGTTGGCTTAAGGAAATGATTTACCATTGGTTCACTTCTAAATACACTCATGTAAAACGTATTGGACTCCCACTTCGATTTTCTTGAAGGCAACGTCTCGATTTTTATTACCGGGTTAAATAGGGATTTTACATATACTATTTTTCGTTTTTTCGGAACTTATATTTTAACATTTTCCATTTATGCCTTGACTCTTTACTTCTACGTAGTAAACTTACGCTTTATATCATTGGTTTTTGTGGGATGTAGGTCGTTCTTCTATGAAGATATTCATTATTGAAAAGTATTCTCTTAATTCCTTCAAAATCGATCTTTGATTTCTATCTTGTCCTTCATATTTTATTTCATCTACCACCATCTTGTTTATTTAAATTTTTCTTCTCATGTACATGGAGGTATATCGATACTAAGTTGACTTTAAGGTATCGAGCCTTTCTCTAATTATAACTCAACATATATTTATTTTGTAACTTATGTCTGTCACTAATGTTTGAGAAATACTACATTGAACATGATCTCTTTTTCTGCGGTATAAATTTCTATTAAAAATTTAATATAGATTTTGATAAAATTCATAAAAAAATTTAAGGATTCTAAATTTAAAATTTAAATATTTTGCGAGATATTTCTTACCATTCTAAATATATTATATGAGGATAGTCTACTAGGACTATAACATTTCCATTTAATATTTTGTTCTTAAATAATTTCTTGTTTTTTGTCCACGATTTGGACACGGTTTCCAACCAAATGGGGAAACAATTTTTTGGAAACCCCAAGAGGTTTTGTTTGTAATGGGTTCATTAAAAATATCCTCTCTCATTTTTACATAGGTGTTACGGTTTTGAAGATTCAAATGAATCTCTAGAGCTCATTTTTCGATTTAAATAATAAATAATTCCATAATTTGTTTTACATAAATTTAGGAAAAGGTTTTTGAGACATGGGAAACTAATTTTTAAAATCTGAAAGAGGATTTTGGTCATAACATCCTCTTTTACAAAAACCTCTTTCACTTTTTCATATCTATTTCGGTTTGAGATATATAAAGACTTATTTTTGACCCTATTTTCCAATAACTCACGCAATTCACGGAATTATTTGGCCATCAAAATATTTTATCAATTTAAAACACTTGAAATCTTCTCATAATTCAATGAATAAAACACTTATTCCTCTGTACAAAAATTTATAGAGGTCTACTAAAAGAATTAATCTTAATTCTTCATCTCACATGAACTTATTCTTACAAATAGATTCAATCATTATATCATCATAGCCCATATGCGGCCAAAATAATTTTCAAAGATTATGGTTACTTATCTCTTGATGCATTCTTGAAATACTCTCTTACTCTTCCTTTGCTCCATTATCATGTATTCTCCCATTCCCTTAATATATTTCTCTCATAGGCTTATAATAAATAGAATTAATGAAATGGAATAGCTTTTTATAAATCATAAAATCATTAGAATTTTTCTAAATCATAAAATAACTCCATATTTTCTAAATCATAAAAGCATTCTATATTTTTCTAAATCCATAAAAAGCATTCCATAAATCTCTCATGCTTTTATTTTTAAACCTAGATTTGCTTTTTCCTTATGAGAAAAATATCACTTATCCATACCTTTTCCAAATCTATTACTAATTATTTCTAAAAGTCATAAAATATACCAACTTGGAAATATCATTTATTTCCATAGAAAGATATAAATTATTCTAAATAAAATAATTACGAAGTAATTCTTACAATATTCTTATAATTAAGAATTAAAAGAATATTCTTCATACAATATCAATATAATAATTAATAATATTTAATTATTTAACAACCCTCATTTATGAGAGTTTTTACAGTGGCTTACACCAGGGATATTATATGGTGGAATATTGACCTATAATGAATTTTTACCTACCGCCTTGGTGATGGTGTATGGCCCATATCAGAGCAGGCGAAGCTTGCAGTGGGGACCATTAAGGCATTGCTTCTGAAAATGTAGCCACACTTTTTTGCCGACCTAGAAGTTGTGTGGTACCCGATGTTGATCATGTAATTGCTTGTACTTAGCATTGGCTCTGTCTAATATGTCATGAAATTGTTGGTGGATGTGCTAAATGCGCTCAATGAAGTTGTTCTCTTTGTTAGATTCAGAGTGGACATGAGCCAAATCGGCCTAAGTAGCCACAAATGGAATGGATACGTCAATGGGACATAGTGGATGGAATCCAATACCCACCTAAAATGGGATGTCGGTTGAGTTGTGGAGAGCCCAATTATAACTGTGTTGTACATAGGGGGGGCTCTCATCCCATGTGCGTGGATGCTTTAAATTGTACATGCACAAGATGTGTACAATCATCCTATTGATGACCTCTGTCTCGCTGTCAGTTTGGGGATGGAAAGTTGTGGACTTGGTGAGCTTGGTGTCAACTGATGACCGGAGGGTGGACCAAAATATGTTAGAGACACTATTGAAATCTGATATGATAGACTAGAGATCACAGTGCACCCAAACTCGTTCAAAAGAGTTTAGTAGTGGCTTCTTTGTGATGTTCTTCGTGCGAGGCCACCATAATAGCCATCTTCGAGAATCTGTCGACGATACCTTGAAAACATAGTCATTTCCATGCTTAGTATAAGGAAGGCACGACATGTAATCATGTAGATGGATTCCCAAGGTCGACAGGGTAAAATAATAAGTATAGAGACCTTCTTGCTTCTTGATGGTCGATTTAGCAGTAATTGCATGCGATGCGGGATACGTCTCTTCCGACATGATATGAAGGTTCGACGATAGAAATGATTAACGATGTTGCCACTATTTTATACGACCACAAATTTACGGTGACTCATTTTTAGCAATTATTACCCTTATCATCTTTGCATGCTCGTTTGAAGGAACACAAAGTTGTCCTAGGTTACATAACTGTGCATCTTGGAGGTAAAAATTTGGAACTTGCATACACCCCAAGAGTGCCTTGTATGTGTGGCCAAATTCTAGATCGCTCTTATAGAGAAGTAGCCAATCAAAATTCTCGTTCCCATAAGAGTTGAAAATGGTGGTTAGTCCCATGATTGGTGGTCGGCTGAGGGAGTCTGCAACATTATTGGTGCTTCCCTTCTTGTACTTGATGTTCAAATGAAATTGTTGCAGATATGCGGACCATTTTTGATGGAGATCATTTTGCAACTTCTCTTGTTTCTGTATGAACTGTAGGGGTCGGTGTTTTGTGTGGATGATTGTTTCCTTCCCTAAAATGTAATGCTTCCATTGTCGACAAGCCTGCACAATGGAATACATTTCTTTTTCATAAGTGGGATACTTGCGAACTGTGTTAGAAAATGTCTCACTCTGATATGCCACTGGATGCCCCTATTGATTAAGAACTGCCCCAATAGCATAGTCAAAGGCATCTATCTCAATCTGAAATTGTTGTTGGAAGTTTGGTAATGTGAGCACGAGGGAAAAATAGAGGCGATGCTTCAATTCTATGAACGCATTTTTTTGAGATTCCGACCAAAAGAAATTTGCGCTTGCTCCTACCTTGGTGACTTGAATCAAGGGGCAAGTGATATGAGAGAATCCCAACATGAACCTACGGTAGAAATTAGAAAGACATAGAAAGATGTGAAACTTTGTTATAATGGTTGGGGCTGGCAAGTCTTGAATGACATGGATCTTGGTTGGATCCACATGCACCCCCCTTTCATCAATAATGTATCCCATATATTGAAATTGGGTCATGCTAAAAGTGCACTTCTCCAAATTTTCACACAACTTGTGTTGCCGTAGTGTTTGGAGGACTTGTCGAATGTAGTGGTGGTGCTCTTCCCAAGTCTGGCTGAAGATTAGAATGTTAGCCATGTACACTACTTAAAATGATTTGGTGAATGGCCTCAAGATGTTGTCCATCAACCTCATGAAGGTTGCGGGAGCATTCTTCAACCCGAAAGGCATGACCAACCATTCAGAAAGGCCCTCCTTAGCTTTGAAGGTAAACTTCCACACATCGGAGGGTTCGATGGGTACCTCGTGATACCCATACTTCAAGTTGATCTTGCTGAAATATTTCACCCCTTTGAGTTGGTCTATAAGGTCATAAATCCTTGGGATCGGGTACCTATTCTAGATAGTGATCTTGTTCAGTGCCCGATAGTCAATAAAGAGTGTCCAAGTCCCATCCTTCTTCCGTACTAACACAATCAGGCTCCCACAATGCAATGAACTTGGGTGGATGTGACCTTTTTGCAGCAACTCCTGAATCTTCCTGTTGATTTCATCGTTCCCCAGAACAAAGCACCAGTAGATTGGTTCATTAGGTAGAAACGCACCTGAGGTTAGATCAATGGGGTGCTTGACCTGACAGTGCAGAGGAACCCATGTGGGTGAGGTGAAAATATCTGCGTAATCATCCAAAACCTTGTCCATTTGTTGTTGTCATGTAGAGGAGCCATGTTTGGAGGTCACAACCACAGTCTTATTCTTGCCCTGGGGGCAGATCATCAGGAAAACAAATTTCCTGGTTTGGAAATGAGCTTACTGCATTATTTTGCAGTAACTAAAGAGATAGTGGTAGGTGGTGGTACCTCTAGTATCATGTACAAATTATTTGCCAAGGTAACAATAAAAACGCGAGGCCATGACTCATACATGACATGTCACTTCCACAAGTATGGCTAGCCTAATAATACATCAAAAACATCAATAGGAGCAATTTCACATAATACCTCATCCATGAAGGGCTTGATGCTATAGGGAAGGAGATACTATTGGCTGACACAGAGATCCCGTCCTTGGTGAAGCCACCCAATGGTGTATGGTTGTGGGTGCACTATGGTCGGCAAGCCCAATTGCTTCACGACATCTACTGAAATGAGGTTCTTTTGGCTCCCATTATCAACAATGAACTGTAGCGGGGAACCCTTTACCCACATCTGGGAGTGGAAGAGATGTTCTCTCTCCTCTGGATCCTCTTGTTCCTCCTTCTAGATCTTCGCAGTGGCAACAGTGGCGTTGGGCTCTGCATCAATAATCTATTTCCATTTGTCATTCCCCTTGTTAGCTTCTAATTTATATTTGGAGCATGTATCTGATTCAGAAGCCCTCATCTCGGCCATGAGCAACTTCTTGGTCTGACACTCACTTGTGTTGTGAGTGGAGCCCTTATGGAACTCACACCACTTTCCTGTGTCCTTATTTGGCTTCATATTTTTGTTCTTTGCTTATGGCTTTGGCAGGTTGTCTTAATCCACCATGCCTTGGCTTTTTCCTTTGTTCTGTGGTTTGGGGGCACCTTTCCCTTGCTTTTGATTTGCAGATCCAAAGTATCGCTTCTTTTTCTTGAATTTCTACTCAATCTTGGAAGCATATCGGTATGTCATACCAAGCGAGGAGATGTCGAGGAACTCCATTTCCTCCTAAATATATCTTTTTATACAACTGTGATACTTTAGCACCAACTGTTTCTTTGAATCTTTGATACCAAACTTTGTGTGCAGGGTATGGAACATATTCATTAGCTCATGCACATCTTCATCCCTTTGTTTTCGTAATGCGGTCCATTGTATGTACATGTCCTCATATCTCCCCATGGGATAGTATTGTTCCTTGATGGAATCTCAGAAATAATTCCAAGTGGGTACGACTGAGAATAGAGAGGGTTATGTCTCATCCTTTTTCTCACAATAGGTTTCCCACCAGTCTTTAACATGGAGGGTAGCTTTGAGGAGTGAAAAATAATCTTCTCCCAGTCGGAAAAGTCATGGACCGAGAAATATCCTTCTAATAGATTCAACCATCTATCTACGACAACTGCATCTATTTGACCCTAAAATATGGGAATGGCAAAGTTTACTTGTACCTTAAAGGGAGTCACACCTCCAGAGTGGCTATTGGATGAAGATGTGCTGCCAGCGGGCAGTTGTTGAAGGATCTGGACAAAGTTATCCATCATCGTGTTCCTTTTATTTTTCGAGGGCCTCCTCAAGCAATATTTTGATAGGATATCCTTCTCCCTCATCTTTCATTTCATCCCCCATAGGCGGTCATCGGCGTTTGCGAGTCTAATCATGAAAAGGTTCAATCAGATCGAGCCCCAACTCCTTATACCCCAACCTCATTGGGGACACGGAAAGAAGGATCAAGAAAAAGAAGACTGCTCTGATACCACTGATCCAAATTTATGCAGGAATGCGTAATCACAAATAAAAATATGCAGCAAAAATAACAGTTCATTTCGTTAATATCAAAGAACTAAATTTTTCTTACAGACAGAATAGAAATAAACTAGATAGGGCAATGGTAGCTTATCTCTGAGAAGAGATGTGGTGGCTACAGGCCTCTAAACTGAGTTATAATGAGGCTCGAGGGCCTATTTATTATTTAGAAACAATTTAAAATCCTAAACATCCAAAACCATAACCCTAAGAGATGAAGAGCCAAAACTATGGGCCCCGTTTGGGTAGATTGGTGTTTCAACTTCTCGGGGACGTAGCTTTTCCATACGATCTCTGTTTGATGCAATAAATAGCTCGTTAGAAATATCTATCTAAGGAGTACAAATTTTTCTGCATTAAAGATAAGCCTCGCCACTCTCGGGTTTCCCAAAAAACGTCGTATAAGGCCTCAAAACAGCTCCGGAAGTTGAGGACCCGAAAGCTATCAAAAATAGTAAGTTGTACCAAAACTAAAAAATTGAAAGAGACAATGGTGGGGCCCCAAGTGGAATAGGTGGGTGGCCACCAATATCCACCTGGATCAGTCACCTATTTGAGAAAGAATTATGGATAATGCAAAAATCCTAACCTCTTTGGACCATATATTAGAAAATATAGAAAACTAATATTTGAATTTCTTATAGTACGTTCATAAATTTTTCGGCTACATGGTCCAAATTTCAATTCTATAGCCTTCGTAGAAAAAACATTATAGATAAAATTCCAAGATGACTTGTTTGAAGCAGTATAACCCTAAAATCCGAACCTCTAATACCAAATGTTATGCAACCAGCTCACAATGTAGAAGAAAAGATAGATCAACGACTTTAAATTATTGTCTAAGGGGGAAACCTGCTTTACATTACATAAATGAGAAATTATTGTATGATGCAAATTATTATACTTGCTTCGTATATATATATTGGAGTTTAAGGGTTCACAATATAATCATAGCCTACATAACAATAATAATGTAAGGAAAAACAATAACAATAGTGAGATTCTATGGTGCATAACAATAACAATATGGAGGCTACATGGGCACAAAAATAACAATGGGGGGATACACTACAATAAAAATAAGGGGGGTGCACTAGTTTTATAGGGACCTAACACTTGTACTGATTCATACCCTGCTATTATAAATGTGAATCAAACAATTCGTAATGAAGAAGGTTCCTTCCAAAAAAGTACAACCATGGCAAGGAATATTTGAGAGGGACCATGGCCAATCATGAAGCTTCTCTCACAAGAAGAGCTCCATTATTTGATGGAAAAAGGTATTCTTATAGAGGGTGAGAATGAGGAATTATCTAATATATTTTGGTTTATGCATGTGTAAATGTGTAGTTGATAGTTTTCAGGTTTCACTCGATGAAAGTATGACATATCACATTTGTTTGTAGCATAGTAAACAATACCATTAATTTGACAATATTGGAAAAAAACCTCTAAAAATCACATTACTTAACCTCTTAACATTATTAAACCAAGACACCTTCCCAATTAAAAAAACCCATACTTTCACTAGATATTGTAGGTATCCATTTTTTCATTAACCTTTTTTACACCCCTTTATATTTTTTCATTAACTTTGAGCTCCTTTTTTTATACCCGCCAAAATAAATATGCTTTACCCCCTATTATATGGTCAATATATTATGTCATTTTTTCCTCAATATATATCCCTAACGTGAACACAAGTGGTATGTTATTTCTGTCCTAGTGAACCCTTGTGATTGTTGTAAATCTCCAAAAACTCTTCCATTTTTCCAAGATGGTAAGAATTTTTTTATAAATAATGTTATATAAGTGAAAGTAATTGTGTGTGCCCTATTAGAATTTGTGTTTGTCGAAGTATTTCATCGTGAATCTATAAAGGACATCTAGGATGAACTTAAAAAAAAATATGAAGGAAATGACAAGGTGGAAGAGGGAAAAACTTCAAACCAATAGGAGACAATTTAAGAGCTTGAAGATGAATGATGAAGAAGGTATTTCACCATACTTCCTTTATGTGAATGTGATTGTAAATACTATTAGAGGAATTGGAGAATAATTTAATGAATCAATGATTTTACATAATGAGGTAAGATATCTCTCAATATTTGATGGAAAGGTATACCTATTGAAAAAATGGAGGCTCTAAAACTTTTAATATGGACTATCTACATGGGATTCTCACTAGCATACTAAATAATGACAAAAAGGAACGTCTATTATGAAGGAAGTAACTTTCAAAGTTTCAAAAAATATGAAAGAACTCAAAGTAAATGGTTATCTAAAGAATGAATTATATGCAAAAGAAGTATAGTTTTCAAGAAATATGAAAAGAGAATATTGAAAATACAAAAGGTAAGCTATGATTCAAATGTTTTAATTGTGGTGGAAAAGGAAATTTTTATACTAAATGTCCATATGAAAATTTTGAGGACATGAATAATGAAGAAGAGAATGAAATAGATTATCCAGGTCGATAGTGGTGGCCACCCACCTATTCTATTTGGACCCCCACCATCGATTCTTTTAGTTTTTTAGTTTCAGCATAGCTTACTATTTGTAGCAATTTTTCGCATCGTGAACTTCCGAAGCTGTTTTGAGGCCCTAAACGACGTTTGCTGGGAAAAACGGGAGCAACATGGGTTGTAGATCAATGTTTCTCACTAAAAATTTATATTCCTCAGATATATATTTCTAACTAGGTATTGAGCGCATCAAACAGAGATCATATGTGAAAGTTACATCGTCGAGAAGATTGATGTACCAATTTACCCAAATCGGGCCCACAATTTTGGCGCTTCATCTCCTAGGGTTAGGTTTTAGGATGTTTAGGCTTTTAAATTTTTTATAAACAATAAGTAGGCATTCTAGCCTCATTGTAACAAATCTCAGAGGCATGTAGACGTCACATCTCTTCTCATAGATAAGCTACCATCTCCCTAGCTAGTTTATTTCCATTCTGTCTGTAAAAAGATTTCAGTCATTTATTTTTAATGAAATGAAGTTTTATTTCCACTGCATATCTATGTTTATGTATATTTTTGTATATTATTTCATTCCTTCATAAATCCCAATCAATGGTATTAGAGCAGTCTACTCTTTCTTTGTTTTTCTTTGCATGTCCCAAACGTGGTCACATTATAGGGAGTTAGGGCTCGATTTGGTTGAACCATTGCAAACAAGGAGGCCGTCAAGAAACAGAGGAACGCGATGATGGATAAATTTGCCCAGATCCTTCAATGGCTACCCACCAGTGGCACAACAACATCCTGCAGCCACTCTGGAGATGCCACTCCTTTCAAGGTATAGCTCAACTTTGACATTCCTGTATTTGAAGTCCAGATAGATGCAGATGTCGTAGATAGATGGTTGAATTTCCTGGAAGGGTATTTCTCGGTCCATGATTTCTATGACCGAGAAAATATTATTTTTTCACTCCTCAAAGCCGCCCCCCATTTCAAAGACTGGTGGGAAACCTAGAGTGAAAAAAAAGACGAGAGGGAACCCTCTCTATTCTTTTCCGCACCCACTTAGAATTATTTTCGAGATGGCATCAAGGAAAAAAATTACCCTATAGGGAGATATGAGAACAAGTACATCCAATGGACCACCTTGCGGTAGCAAAGAGATCAAGATTTGAACGAACTGATGAATTTGTTCCATACCCTACACACAAATTTGGGTATTAAAGATTTAGAGAGACATTTGGTGCTCAAGTACTGCATTTATTTGCACAGATACATTCAGGAGGAAATGGAGTTCCTCTGCATTAACTTGCTTGGCACGGCATATCGATATGTTGCCAAGATCAATTAGAAATTTAAGTAGAAGAAGCGAGACTTTGGATCTGCAAATTTGGAGAGAGAGAAAGGCACCCCTGAACCATAGAATAAGGGGCACGACCAAAGTGGGGTGAGTCACACAAAATCATAAATCCAAAGAGGGACATGGGGAAGTGGTGTGAATTTTATAACAGCGCCACTCACAACACAAATGAGTGTTGGGCCAAACAGTCGCTTGTGGCCGAACTAAAAGCACCTAAATTAGATGCATGTTTTGATCCTAATTCAGAACCAAATAAGAGAAGTGAGAAAGGGAGGCAGATAATTTATGCAGATACCAGCCATTCTTTCCACCACCAAGCTCCAGTGGGAGGATCTCAAGGATCCAGAGGAGGGGGAACGCCTCTTCTATTCGAACATGTGGGTGAAGGGTTCTCCACTAAAATTCCTTGTCAATAGTGGAAGAGAAAAGAACCTCATTTCAACAGAAGTCGTGAATTGACTCGGCCTACTGACTATAGCACACCCGCAATCGTATACCATTGGGTGGCTTCACCAAGGAAGAGATCTTTGCGTCCGTGAGCAGTGTTGTTTTTCGTACATCATAAAGCCATTCACAGATGACGTACTATGTGATGTTTCTCCTATTGATGTGTCTAATGTACTATTGGGCCAACCATACTTGTGGAAGCGACGTGTTTTTTATGAGTCTAGGCATTGTTCTCTTGTTATTACTTTGGGAAATAAATTGTAGAGGATACCAGAGGTAGTACCACCTCCTGCCATATTTTTGACTACTATAAAACAATGCATACCAATGATTTGGATTTACAAAGAAATGCAATAATATACAGAAATATACATGAGCATGGAGATGCAGTGAAAATAAAACTTCATTTCATTAAAAAAAAATGACTAAAATGTGTTTACACACATAATGGAAATAAACTAGGTAAGGTGATGGTAGCTTATCTCTAAGAATATATGTGGCAGCTACATGCATCTAAAATATGTTACAATGAGGCTTGAAGGCCTGTTTATTGTTTAGAAACAATGGAAATCCCTAAACATCCAAAAAATTATCCCCGGGAGATGAAGCGCCAAAATTGTGGGCCCTGTTTGGGTAAATTGGTACACAGATCTTCATGAGCACGTAACTTTGGCATACGATCTCTGTTTGATGCGCTCAATACCTTGTTATAAATATATATCTAAGGAATACAACTTTCGAGTGAGAAAAATTGGTCTATGACTCATGGTGCTCCTGGTTTTCCCAAAAAATGTCGTTTGGGGCCTCAAAACGACTTCGGAAGTTAAGGACCTGAAAAACTGTGAAAAATAGTAAGTTGTGTTGAAATTGAAAAACATAAAGGACTGATGGTGGGGGTCTAAATGGAATATTTTGGTGGCCACCATTATCCACCTAGATCAATAGAAGAACTTCTTATCTACAGAAAAGTGTAATGTTATGTAACCAAATAAGAAAACAGAAAAAAAGGTAGATCAATAACTTAAAAATAAGCCTCCTTGAGGGAGAAAATTCATTTACATCATATAAATGAACAATTCTTGGATGATTCAAATTAAAGTACCTCCTTGGTATACGTAGGATTCTAAGGTGTAAAAATATAATTAGGGCCTACATAAAAACAATAATGTAAGGGCACAACAACAAAAATAGTGGGCTTCTATGGGGCACAATAATAACATTGACGGAGATAGAGTAGTATTATAGGGACCTAACATGCCCCTCTCATTCAAAAAAGTGTTTTCCTCAATGCTTGAGTAGTTATGGATGATTCTGAATAAAATAGTCATCCTCCCATGTGGAGTCTTCAACAAGTAATTTCTTCCACTTAATGAGATACTATGAAATTGATTTGTTTCATACCTCCTAGATTCTTGTTGTTCTGATTGCTTCAGTTGCCAATATTATTTTCCCTTATTCGTCAAGTTATATAAATATAGTTTGAATTGGAAGATTTTCATCTATAAGCTTATTTATGTAGGAAACATAGAAAAATAGGTGTACTCGTGAAGATGCAGGAAACTCGAATTTGTATACCATAGTACAAATCTTTTCCAACACCTTATAAGGGCAACAGTGTTTGGGTTATAATTTATTATCATTCTTATCTTTCTTGAGGGATTATTTTTTGTATGGTTGTACTCATAAAAATGCCCAATCACCCACATAAAAACTTCTTTCATTGCAATGTTGATGTACCTGTTGTTTCATTTAATTTTGCGCCAAATTCAAGTGATCCTTTAAGAGTTGGAGAGCTTATTGTTGATGCTTGATGTGATCTTCCACTATTTGAACCTTAGATTTTTCACTTAAATATGATGTGATGGGAAGTTTATGATATCTATAAATCACCATAAATGGGGTCATTTTTGCTATAGTATGGAAGGAAGTGTTATACTGCCATTTTGTCAAGGATAAAAACTCAATTGATTGCGTTTGTTTATTAGATGCAAAGAAATGAAGATATCCTTCCAAATATTTGTTTACTATATTAGTTTTCCCATTATATTAAATATGATAAGATGAGCTATGAGCTATGAGCTATGAGCTAATTGAGTACCAAGACAAGAAAATAATTGTGTCCAAATATTTCTAGTGAAAATGGGATCTCTATCACTTACAATAGTTTTTGGATTTCCATATAGCTTTTGAATTGTTTCCATAAATGCAGTAGAGACTAGGTTTCCTTTGAAAGGATGAGATAGTACAAAAAAGTGTGCATACTTGGTAAGTCTATCAACTACCACCATGATGACACTCTTTCCTTCACACTTCGCTAAACATGTGATAAAATACATTGATACCTATTTCCAATGTTGAATTGGAATGGATAATGGTTGTAAAAGACTCGAGGTCTTAATTATCTCAACTTATCCTTTTTCAAACAAAACATTTAAAAAAAAACTTTTCAATATCAGATTTAAGTCCATCCAAAAAAAATTCCTTCTTGACCTTGTGGTAAGTTTTTAAGAATAATGGGTTCCCTCCTATGGGAGAGTTGTGAAATTCCAAAATAATATTGTGTTTATGTTGGTAGTTCTTACATATATATAGACAATCTTCTTACCACATTGAATCATTTTTCCAAATAAATAAATTAGATGGACTGGGATATTACTGCAACTTTTGAATGAGTTTCCATAACTTTCATCATTCTTCCATTCATCCCTTGCTTCAGTTATCCAATCAACTTGGGTAATAGAAATGACATAGAGCAATGCTTCCACATCCTCATCCCTTCTTGAGAGTGCATCTGCAACAACATTTTGCTTCCCTTTTTTGTAGATGATTTCAAAGTCATAACACAACATCTTTGTGACCCATTTCCGCTTCTCTTTTGAAGATAATATTTGTTCTGAGAAGTATTTATGACTATCATGATTTATTTTTTTCCTTGAAGTGTCTTCCCATTATGTAAGGGTGCCATTTCTTCAGTGAATGTAGTATTGTAAACATTTCCTTCTCATAAATAGGTATCTATAAATACTTTCCCTTTATTAGGTGACTTTCCAAAGTGGTGGGTATTCCTTCTTGCATTAAAACAACACCAATTACATTTCCTAAGGCATCATATTATAACAATAAAGGTTTTCATGAAGTATAGTATAGCTAATACCAAATCTCAACACAATTCCTCTTTAAGATGTTCAAAGGCCTTTTTTGCTTATGGATTCGCATAAAATGCATCTTTCTTTAGTAACATTGTTAGGGGTGCTACTATATTCCCATAAATATTAACAAAATTGTCATAATACCCTATAAACTCCATAAATCCTCGAAGATGCCTTAATTTTGTGCAGATTTTTCCTTCCTTGATGGATTTAATTTTGTTAGGGTATGCCTTAATGCCTTCTTAGGATACAATATGACCCAAACATTCCATTTCTACTACCCAAAAGAAAAATTTGGAGGATTTTTCATACAATTGCATCTCCTCCAATAGTTTGACAACCCTGTCAACATGGTGAACATGATCTTTCCAACACCTGTTATAGATTAGTATATCATTAGATAATACTAACACAAATTTTCTAACGAAGTGTTTGATACTGGAATTCATAAAACCTTGAAATGCTAAAGGTACATTAGTAAGGCCTAAATTCGTGACCAAAACTTCCTAATGAACTTCATAAGTTCTAAATGTTTTTTCCATAATGTATTTTTTATTCATTCCAATTTGATTATATCCTAAATGCAAATCCATTTTTGTAAAGTAAAATTTCCATGCATTTCATCCAAAAATTCATCAATGATAGGAATGGAAAACTTATATTTAATAGTGAGCTTGTTTAACTCTGCATAATTTATATACATATGCCATGGTCCATCCTTCTTAAGATTCAATACTACTAGAGAATGGAAAGAACTTTCGTAGGTTGAATTATAATATCCTCTAGCATTTCTATGACCATACGTTCAATTTCACTCTTTTGGGCTTAAGGATATTATTAAGGTCTAATTTTTAGAGAAACACTTCCTAGAATAAAGTGAATAGCATGATCATGATCAAGAATAGGCTGAAGATATTTGGGAGTCTCAAAAACCTTGGAATGTTTGTCAAGCACGCTTTGAATATTTTGATAAATGGATGACTTAGATGTTTGAACATATAGTGAACATAATTGTGTAACTACCCCTCATTCTTACATATTAAAAATCTTGGTAATACCATTATATTTGATTATCTTCCAAGATTTCTCTATGATACCCCTTAATTCAATTTCCTTTCCTTCCAAGAAAAAGTTCAAGAAAAGTTTTTCAAATTTAAAAGTTATCATCCCCAGAGTTTGTAACCATTAGAATATTAATACAACATCCACACCACCCATTGGAATGTAAAGAATTATAATATTCAATACATATTCCCCCATGGTCATATTTATATTAGGGAACTTACCTGAGAAATTTATAGTTCCTTCATTTGAAACCATCACTTGAAACTCTGGTGCTAGATATAGAAATAAATTCAAATATTTAGCTACATTAAAATGAATAAAATTACGAGTACTACATGAATCAATATGTATTATTAACTTTTTATGCTTGATACATCCTTCTATCTTGAGATTTTAAGGAGTTGTTAATTCCATTCAATGCATTACAAGATATGGTCTGATTAATTTATTCTTTTTCAGCCCCTAGGGTTTTTCCTAGTGTATATCTTCTTCTTTTCATGTTTCTTATTCATTTTCATCCTCCTCTTCACAATGTATGTAAAATTATGTATTATCAACATAGTTATGGCCTTTACTGTGTTTTCTATCATAACTATAACAAATCCCTTTTTTCTTTTATTCTCCAATTACTGTGGTGTCAACCTTGTAGGTTATGAGAAACTAGGAGTGATAGCACTTCCATCTTCATAGTTGTGAGTGGTATACCTCCTTGTTGCCATGATTTTTCTTTCCACTTTTCACACCTCCCTTAATGCATTATCCAATGACTTAGGTTCTCCAATCCAAACCTCATGTTGTATGTTATCCTTTAAATTTCCTATGAATACATCAATCACAGACTCCTCTAGAATATCAACTACTTTGACATTCAATATTTGGATGTCCTCAATGTGCTCCAAAATTGTGCCCTTTTATTTGAGATTTATCATTTGGATAAAGAAGATGTTTCTCATTATATCCTCATAATGTGTTACCAACCTCTGTAACAATTGTCCAACTTACAAGTGCTTTACGAGAACAAAGCCATTGATACCATAAAAATTGATTGGATTCTAAATATAAATATGAAATTTGTACCTTTTTTGTGTGTACACATAATGGAGATTAAAGAAACCATTTATCCTTCTCCCAACCAGCAGGACCAGCCCACCAGCCAGCCTCGTTTTGTTTGTCTTGCCACACATTCCTAGCAAAACGTCTTAGCAACACTGACCAACTTCGTTGGGTTCTTTCGTCAAGCTCTGCAGTAAAAAATACTAGCCACCCAAGTCTTACCATATGGATGAGCACTGTGGAACATGAAACTCCTGAAAAACAACCCTAACCTCTTCCTTATCTTTGAAGGAAAAGGCCAAGGAAAGAATTCTAGAGGAGTGGCTTGCCCAATCCACCCGTAGTATCCATGTTACCATATCCTTGCCATCAAAATTCCTCATATTTATATCTAGAATTTGGTGGGTCATAGACTCAATGTTTGGGTCTCTAAAATTATAATTTGTATTCCTTTTTTTCTCATCATGATTTTCATGGAGTACATTATTGCCACTAGGAAGCCTTTCTTGCAGCAAATTTCTCAACCATTCCAACTTAACATTCATCACATCCATGTCTACATTAAAAACTCCCATGTCTACCTTTAAATCATCATTGAAACCTTCCATGTTTGGTTTTAAACCATACAATTCATTTTTGGTTTCTCTTTGTGAGAATGAAATTTGTTTCACATCGTCGTGTAATTTTGATATATCATGTTGCATTTCTTCCTTTTATTCATTTTTCATAGTATATCCTTCTATTGGATTACTGGGTGTATCCATTTTTTTGTTGCAAGGAATATGGGAACCAAATAATGATTTCTTTGATTCATTATAGCATTTGAGTAACTTCAAAATTATTTTTCAAAAAACAATTAAGGAAATTCAAAAATACACTTCTTTTAAGAGCTTGATTTAGATTTTGTTGATAAGGTTGAAATTGAAACTATTATATATTTATGATTTCATCATCCAAAGGTCTAAATTGTTTCCTAAGGTATCCCTATGGGTCTTCCTTCCAACCCCACTAGTTAGAAAAATATTGGATTATCTGATATGAAGCTATGCAAAATCTCCCATGATGACTTGATTATGGACTAGTTCAGAAGAAATAAGTTGTATGATATGTTGTGTCTCATTTTTTAACCTTCGGTCCTATTGGCTTGTGACCTTACATAAGATGGAGTAGTGATCCCTATCAGGAAAACATAGGGCAGAGTCATGAATGAGATTAAATCGAGTCGTGAACACTAAAGTAGGTCAAGTCGTGAACGAGGGGCAAGTTTTCCATGAACAAATAAGAAATTACCTGGCACACCCAAAGAGACAAGGTCGGAAAACCACAACAAGGGAGAGGTGAGGACTATTGGATCCAAGAAAAGATTGATAGCAAAGATTTAAATAGCAGATCACAAGTTTTTTAGGATGGCCACAAGGGTAAATGTTAAAATGAGCGAAATGTGATTTGCGATGAGGTGGGACTCATTCACCCATGGCACGCATATAAGTCTTTCCTATTTCCTGCACTTTGCATCCCATAGGTTTTTAACCTTGCCTCTTAAGACTTACGCCAATCATTGTTTTTCACCGATGCGATGAAGAAGGACCCATCCAACCTTTATACATTACCCAAATCCGCTTGCAAGCCCTTATATTCCACATTTTCTTTACCTTTTTCCTCTTCACACTTTGTAGTGTTTAGCACGTCGCATATAAAATTTCACACAATTTATCACTTACCACTTAAGCAGCCAAACAATATTTTCTGTAAGTTATGATGTAGTTGGCCCCACCATGAATACCTTCCCCCCCCCCCACCCCCGCCCGTGACATAGCTCCCGTGTAATTAGCACAATGAAACCTAATACACCTATCCATATCTGTGTTATCTTCCCAACGTATGAAACAGGCTCCACCCTCTGTATTAACCTCTCCTTTATTCCATTTGTACATTTACAGTTTAAGATTTTACCCCTTTTGTGCTTCTGAACCAAAACTTAAAATTTTGCTCATATACGAGCTCTAGGTTGGTTACTTCCCTCATGTCACTTACCTCCTTCTACTGTAACCAACTTCACACTGTTTATAGTTTATCTCCCTGTGCTATGCTAACAATCTTATGATACGTGCGGTTGGGTCCCACACGCACTCCATATCATACCTCCCCCGCTTTTATACTTTTCATTTTTTGTTGTTTTACCTCCTGTTAACTATAAAAAAAATTAAATCTTAAAATAGCAGTTGATTTACCATGCCTTCCTCCATTCCATGATCTTCTCACATGTCCTTTGCTAAACCGTCCACATCTCTAAATACTGCATTTACCCCATTATAATGGTCACATACTTGATTACCAACTGGACTTCAAAATTTTACCATGGGTGGCGAGGGGGGGTGGTGTCCAAAATAGGCAGTATCCATTACCACTCACTCCTCCACATGTCTTCCTCTCATCATTTAGCACCCCCATTCTCTGATACTTCTTACCACTTAAGACCCCCTCCAAAATTTGGTTTCTGGTTTTCAACAGCAAGAGTTTTTAGTAGACCATGCAGTTATGGTTTATTCAGTCCCTCCAAGAGCTCCCCACTAAAGGATTCAGCATGTACATCACAAACGAACGTTCCATAACAGGAAGTTGAAATCATGAGAGTTAGGGAGTGGAGGATGCCGAACATCAGATGGAATTACATGATGAATTCTAGACCGCTCAGTTGTTCTTAGCCACTTCTCGCCACTCCTCTGAATATACTAGAATTTGGCCTCCCTGGATAACTGTTTTGCCTCTTTTTACTGTTCCGGTAGTGATTTTTTGTTGGTAAAATCCTAATTTTACCCAATTCTGTTACGATTTTTCTATTGTTGCAGTGATTTCTTGATGCACGCTCTAATAGTTTGTTAGGATATTTGGTTTCACCCGTGTGGGTCAATAATGATAGAATATTGGATCATAAACCCACAAGGATAACCCTATATGTAGTGAGTTCTAAGGTGAAAGAAAGGTTCTATAATTCTCAAGAAATTGGCTGTAGTTTTGTAGGATTTTGTTCGTTGTGCTCTGAGACACATATTTGGGAGAGTTGTTTAAACTTAATATGATATAGAGTTGTTATTTGGATTCCATATGGAGCAATAAGTAGTATGTATCTGTTTCTTTTTGTTATTAGTAATCTCTTTTTTTATTTGTAATCATCTTTCATGGTATGTTTCTTTGAAGGTTTTGTGTAATGTAGCTGACGGTGGTGTGCAATTTTATTCATGAATTTGTGTCTGTATAATGCTCAAGTGTTAACGCTCATGTATTAAGCTTGATGCACTCCCTTAATTCGTGCTCCACGAACCTCTTTTGTTGTCCATACCTCATTAATATTTGTTTCCTTTGAGTTCATAGGGGACAGATTCTTAAATCTCTTAAGCCCGTCTCTTGTGGGTTCCTTCTCTATTCCCTCTCAACACCTCTACATATTTTTAACATTTCTTCTCATTGTTTTATACTTGGCCCATTTAAAATCCATCTAGCCATGCCACCTCTTAAGCCCTCTCACAGTCTAGGGAATTCATATGAATAAACTCCAAGGTATTATTCATCCATGAACCACCAAAACCATTGTTCTCTTATTCAATATTTTGTCAGAGGAATTTTATAAAATTGTTCACATTTAACCTTTGATTTTAAGATGTCCTAGGCATTGGTCTTCTGCAACTGAAGGCTAACTCTAGGAGCGACAACATATTTTTGGCGCCATTGGCGGGGACCGAGTTAGAAAACCTTTCCCTGAGATAAGACATTGTCTTCACCCTTCAATTAGTTGAGCACGAAGGGTTGAGAGTTGCATAGCCCTCACCTTGGTGACTCCACTATTATCAAAGCTCCAATCAAGTGTAATTCTGGCTTACACCAGGCACCATACCCGATTAGATACTTCTTAGCAAAGAACCCCTTTTGTATATGATCCTAAAAAGACTATTTTTTAAGATAATCTGGAGGGAGAAGTAACCCATCCAGGCTGACCTACCCTCATTTTCTTTAGAAGATCTGCCTTCCTCTTTTTAGAAAAATGATATCTATGGTCCTAGATCCATAGCCTATGTACTTGACTATCCTCCAGAAACCTCTTCTTTATACAATTCAGACATAAAATACGAAGCTGAATCCACTGATACTTATTTACCTCCCTTGAATGCTACTCCAGAGGCTGAAGAAGTCAAAGAAGTCACAGCATTTCAAAGCTCATTAGAGATAAATATCCTAACCTCTACTCAATATATAATTGTTGTACTACAACCAAATCATCGCCAGAACTTACCACCACTGCCCTTCATGGCTGTACCATGCTTTCTCCTCAAAAAATATGATCCATTGGCTTTACCTCAAGTATTGCATGACATGCCTCAAGATTACCTAAATCTCTTGCTTGGTTCACCAAGGAAGATAACACTTCTGAATAGAAACATATTGAAGACTTCTGTGCCTTTGTTGAGAATGTGAATGTGGAGCACCTAGATGTGGTGTTGATGCTTTTGGTCCAATCCATGGATGGAGAGGCTCAAAAGTGGTTCAAATCTCTTGTTAATAATGTGGTCACCACTTGGGAAGAAATGGAGAATTTCTCCGCACTAAAATGGGGAGAGAAGAGGGACCATGGATATGTCCTCATAGAGTTCAACACTCTTATAAAGAGACACAATGAGGATGTAACAAAATTCATAAAGAGGTTCAATAATCTCTACAATAATCTCCCTATTGAGATAAAGCCTCTCCAAGCAACTGCTAAGGTGGTTTTCGCTTGAACCTCAGTTTGGGTTCACCCTAAGAGAAATAAATTCCACATCTCTAGATCAGATCTAGACTGATGCACTCAAGGTGGAAGAAAACTTTGCTTCTACTGGTAAATTTAACGGGAATATAGAGCATGAAGCAAGAAGAAAGAGTAGGGAGGAGGCTTCTACTTCTAATCAGGAGAGGTTGTCACGGGAGTATAGAATTGAAGAAATGAACATGCTGATAAAGAACCTCTCGAATAAGCTGGTGAAGCTTGAATTGGAGGCTAAGAATCCCTCTCCTTGTACTAACCAAATGATTCCAAACTGTGGAATTAATCCCCAATACTAGAATCCCCCTCTATAGTTGTTGCAGCGGGAAAGGAAGGAGCAGCAAGATCACATCCAACCTCCTCTATATCTAGAAGGGGAAATGGAGGGACAAACTGAGGAACTCACAGACAGCCAAGAAGGTCAATTCCTCGCTTACTCAGGTGACAAAGAAGGTGAAATCACCTTGAAAAAAGGGATACAAGAGAAGGAATCCCCCCCAATGGATAAAGATATTGACAATTACTGTAGGCAGTTTGTGGATTTCATGAAAGATTAGCTCCACAAGAAGTATGACCTCAGGTCCTCTAGGAAAAGAACCCGAGTGCAAGAACAAAACGAAGAGTCAATACCAAGAGAACAGACCTATTCTAGTTATGCCAATAAGGGGAATAAGCCTTTATAAGAGTCTACACACCATAAAGTCATTGCATCCACTTCCACAAAGCAAGGCTATGATCCTCTCGCAAACTAGAAATCCTCATCTATGGCCTTGAACCTTCCTGACCATCCTAAAGAGAAACCCAAAGAAGTAATTGCAGAAAAATATCACATGGCCTTTAACATCTAGAAAGAACTAGATAAGGTCAAGATCTCAGTTCCCCTAATCGAGCTCCTAAATCAGCCTTCATACCAAGCCCAAATGTCCCAATTCATGTTGCCCGATGGCGTAGGCCCTCTCCCTGGTACCCTCAATCTCTGAGAGGAAAGACCTATGGTAGTCTTTGGACCTCATGTAGAATTGTTTTACTCGACCACTCCCCCATTCTATGTGTCTCTAGTTATACATGACCTATTACTACACAACTGCATGATAGATTCTAGGGCTTCACATAATCTATTGCCATTGTATTTCATGGAGCAGTTCAGGTTGTAGATTACCAGACCTTACAAATATCTGTATTATTTTGATTCCAAGAGGTTAAAGTGCTTGGGCATGATAAAATATCTGGTAGTAAACCTAGCCCAGATTCCGGCCAAAAGCGTAGTGATGGACATTGTTGTAGTCGACATCCAAGATCGGTTTAGAAATTTGTTGTCCAGATCCTGGGGATCCAAGATTACAGTGTCCATAAAGATGGAACTTTCTTACACCACTATTCCAGTTTTTGGTGGGGAGGAAAGAAGGTTATAGTAAGAATCCATATTCATGAAGATGATCACCAAGGCCAATGGTTCCACAAATTCTCCAGTATATGGTAAGGAGGGTGAATTCTCTTGTCTTATTCTCGAGAAGGATGAAAATTTCCTACAAGAAACAAATATATGTCCTATAATACGTAATAATTCTATGAGCAGAGAGGAGAATAATATATGGACCTTGGAGTTTGATGGAGCTTACACCCGAGAAGGAAATGGGGTCGGGGTACTCTTGATATCACCAGAATGATGCTTGATTCCCCTCCCCTTTAAGCTAGAATTAGAAGCCACAAATAATGTGGCTGAATATGAAGCCCTACTTTATGGTTGCAGATAGCATGGAACATGAACATATAAAACCTCAAGGTGCTTGGAGATTCAGAGCTTGTAGTGAGGCAAGTTAGGATCCAATGCCAAACTAAACACCCATGGATCAGAGTTTAAAAGAATGAGGTATGGGATTTATTTGAGAACTTATTTTTTTCTTTTAACATTCAATTCATGCCAAGGGAAAAGAACAAAATGGCGAACTCACTAGCTATTGGTGCTAGTAATTTTTCCCCCCCACAAAATCCTTCGCTCAGATATGAGGTGGAAGTGTGATACATCCCCTCCATTCCGAACAACATTAAGCATTGGTAAATCTTCGAAGATGAAGAATAGGTCCAACGTTTTATGGAAACAGTGTGCGGGTTCTCAAATATGGTGATCGATTCAATCCCGGAGGATGACAGTGAAGAGCCAAAAGCCAGGTGGGAAGAGACAATGGTTGGACACCGTTTTATGCAATTAAAGGGAAATATCATCCCCAAGGGACTTGTGACATTGGATATATTGTTTGACAAGAATGATATCCCAGTAAATCCAAGCAAAATAACCCTCGACGAGCCTATCAGGGATGTGAATTTTGGGACAGAAGAAGATCCGAGGATTGTGAAGCTGTCAAAAGGGGTTCCTGAAGAATACCAAGGTTAGTATCTCAGTCTATTGCAGTCATAGAAATATGTTTTCTCCTGGCAATACCAAGACCTGAATACTTTTGACATAGACATTATACAACATAAAATACCCCTGAAAGAATATGCTAAGACTCATAAGAAAAAGTTGAGACAGGTCAACCCCCTTCTCCTCCTCGCTATCGAGAAGGAAATACAAAAGTTGTTTCAGGCCAAGATCATTTTCCCCTTAAAGTACTTTGAATGGGAGGAGAACCTGGTGCCTGTAAGAAAGAAGAATGGTGAAATCAGAATTTTTGTGGACTTCCACAATCTGAATAGAGCCTCACTCAAGGATAACTATCCCCTACAAAAGATGGACTGCATCCTACAAAAAGTGGTGGGATTCTCCCGCATTTCCATGATGGATGGCTTCTCAAGATATAATCAGGTCTTAGTGCTATCGGAAGACCAAAAGAAGACAATTTTCACCATGCCTTGGGGAACCTCCATTTACGCTCAAATGCCCTTTGGCCTGATAAATGTTGGTGTTACAATTTAGCATGTGATGGGCATTGCTTTCATAGGAGAGCAAGACAATTTTGTGGTGATTTACCTAGACAACATCACCATCTTTTTGAAGAGTGATGCTGAACACATAAAGCACCTTTGATGAACCTTTGAGAAATGTCGCAGGTATAGCCTGTCTTTGAATCCTCAAAAATCCATGTTTACCTTGGGAGGAAGGAAAGTTACTGGGGCACATATTAACTAAGGAGGGAGTGAATATTGACATTAAGTGGGTATAGGTGATAGATGGCATTACCCTACCAATAAATAGAAAGGAACTACAGGTGTTCCTGGGAAGAATAAATTTCCTCAGAAGATTCGTTCCCAACTATGCCGAGATTTTCTGAAACATCACCAGGATGTTGAAGAAGAACACTTAAGTTAGATGGACCCTTCAATCAAAGGACTCCCTCAATAGGATCAAATAGGCCTTTACAGAAGCTCCAGTGTTTCCCGGTCTAGATTATGGGAATTTGTTCATGATTTCTCTTTCACATCTCCTCACACAATAGCTATGGTACTTTTATAGAAAAATGATGAAGGACAAGAACAACCTGTTGCGTTCTTCATCCAAGTCCTGCAAGACACTAAGCTGAAATATGATATCCTATAGAAGCAAGGTTATGCACTATTCAAATCCCTAAAGTCATTACATGTGTATGTGTTATAGTCTTCGATAACCTCTTATGTTCCCATAGCAGTGGTGAAGGATATTTTGGTACAGGGCGACAGTGAAGGAAAAAGGGGAAATTCGATAGCCAAGATTCAGGAGTATGAATTGGAGATAAGGCCTACCAAGCTCATCAAAGGCCAAGGGATGGAAAAAATCTTGTCTAAATATAAATATCAAGCTTTGGGATAAATCTATTTATGACAGGAGGAGAGGCACCAGAGGACATAGGTGCATATCAAGGCATAGCATCTTCCACTCAAAAAACACATATAAAGTACCTTCTCTCCTCATGGTATAAAGATATAATGGAATATATTTTAATGCTGAGATGTCCTCCTAACTATGGTAAGTCCAAGTACTTCACCTTAAGGCTGAAGTCTCAGAAGTATATCGTGACAAATGGGAGAATTTTTTGGAAGGACCCAGCCGATATCCTACTATTGTGTTTAACAAAGCAGGAAGTGGACCAAGTGCTGACTATATTGGAAATATTGTCATTGATGGAAAAGGAGGCAGCAGAGGCAGAGAAAAACAAAGGAAAGTAGTAGAGGCAAAGGGGAAGACAATAGGTCTTTACAGGGAGCATGAGAAGAACAGAGGGAGAGTCTATTTATAGAGACAGTGCAAAGGAGACAACATAGATGGAAACTGTTGAAATAAAATGGTCAATCAGCAGAGGTAGAACCAGAGGAGGCCTCGAATGATTTGTTTTTTCTTGATTCCTTGACGATGACCTACATAGAGACCTGTATAGAGACCTACACCGAGTTGCATAGTGTTAGGAAGCCAAAGAGGGCAATTAGGAGAATAGAAGGCCATTAACTTTGAAGATCTAGCTGAGGACCAGAAGATTGTAAGAAATTTCATTTATATGAAGAACCTATTTATTCTTATGTGCACATTCCTGTTGGTCTTATGTGTACATTGATTTATTCATTGATATATATATATAGTGTATGTGAGGAATGGATGGACCTCTGAAGCCAACTGTGTAATTGAATTTTGATGTATGGGAGGTTATGGCATTATTGCACACCTTTGGCAGACAAAGGGGAGACTGTGATTGGGTATTGGAAATCTGGCCTGTGTGGCCAATTTCATAATGGGCAAAGGATACCTACGGTGTCGAGAAGAAGCCCAATAATGGAGTTCTGAGATTCTACACTCGTTAGAAGATGCAAGGTTATGCCATTGACTGTGTGGTTTGAGTTAGAAGTGTCGAGGTCGATAAGGAGGGACGTTAATCTCAGTTTGAGTATTCTAAGGCAATGGCATGGTCCTAAAATGAAACATTAGAACTGTGCGACGAAGTGGTTTGACTACAAATGAAACGTTGTTAAAGTGCACGATAGAAGCCTGAGGGAAAAGGAGAGGAACCACGAGCGCTGTGAACAGTGACAGTGGGTTTGGAACACCCGATGGTTTTCATCACACCGCTTTTGTACGGTAAGCTGTATTTACAATTCAAACACGATATATGCTAGGAGCTGATACGTGGTCTTAAGAGGGTTGGAGAAACTGCTCTCATTGCATGGCTATCGCGCATTAACTGTCGACGGTGAAATGAACGCGATATTGGATTATGGTCGTCGGATCATCCTGGACGGTGCAATAAGCATCCCACCGTCAGATGAAAAGGGTGCGTTAAGAGGCTGGGCCACAGTTCATCGCATGGCTTCTGAGAGTTAAATCTCATATCATTTAATCATGCGATTACTGTAGCATCAGAGGGTTGGATTGCGATAAGACATGCGTCGTTGGATGTGAATGGGAAATGAACTACTGTGATCGACCACATATATGTGTTAAGTTGTTGGCCTGAGGCAATTACATAGGTTATTGTCTGAGGTTTAAACCTTAGTCGAGGTGTATATTAATGTTATAACAACTGACGTGATGATATGAAGTTTTAATAAGTCGTGGCTTGAATCAAAACCGTAATATATGATGTAATACCATACATTGATGATAAATGTAATATGAGGTGTTGGCGGGGTTCATTCCTTGGAGGTTACACCATATTCATTACACAATGAGTTTAACAAGTTACAAAATGGGTTTGGTACAAAGTTTTCATTTTAATTATAAATGTTAGTGAAAGCGAAAATCAAACGTTGTTATAAAGATTCTTAACATTCGAGTGGGGGGCATATTATATTATGGATATTGATATTATAAAACGTTGGATATCGATTCAAAGGCTTTGATATATGTTGTGGGCCAGATTGTTATGTGTAACGAGTTATATGGTTATTTGGGGATTAAAATTACTGTTTAAGCTTTGGAACTATTATAGTTCACACATTATTTAATAGAGCGGGGATGTAGTAATAAGGCGCCAACCATATAAATTTAACATATGCACTGTATATGACTATTGTGCATGAGTTAAAGGAATAAGAAGGAGAGGTATACATATGCATTATGCATTCGTCGACAATTGAAAAGTTTTAATGTGAGCACAGTATTTTGATTTTTTATTAACCAAAGTCAAAGTTTATATTAACAAATCTTCATATGAGCGCCTATACAGAGGTTATTAAAGGTTTGAAGCCGAGAATTAGAACCTCCACAATGAATAGAGATTGCCCAGATTAGAGAGATTGTGGACCCTTTTTGAATGATTAATTGATGCATGAGACTTTGATATTTATTAGTGAGCTAAACTTATAAAACAGGCATATATATATCAAATACACAACTACAGTGAGCTTGGAGAATATGTACAGAGGTAAACAGAGACTGCAAAATTGAAGAGGTATGCAGCGAAGGGATTTAAAATTGTAGTGAACAGGTATACATGCACAGGTGCTCAGAGTTGCAGTAAACAGAGGTATGTAGGATAGTTGCATGACAGCTACAGAAAGGAAAAAACCAGCAAGTGAAGGGCTGAGTGAAGTTTATATTTTGAAACTAAAAATGTAAATGTTTTAATTGTTTTATATTGTTTGTGATGCAAAGGCAAGTATCCAAAGGAAAAGAAAAATCCCACTGTAACATTGAAATTTTTACATATTGTTATATTTTTTAAATGAGTTGGACAAAGGAATGAAAAGGCAGAAGCCAAAGAGTCATGGATGTTCACTCCAAATTCCTTGTGGAATACAAATAGTCATGTGATGAACTCTATAAATAATATAAACTTGATATGCATAAAGTAGTTAGAGAAAGCAAGAATAGAGAATGCAGAGTACAGAAGATTGAGGCATAGAAGATAAGGAAGAGAGGAGCAAAAAGAGATGCTACTTAACAGAGCTGATATTTGAGGGAAATCAGCAAACATTTCTTTTGATAAATTGAGGAAGTTGGAGCTTCCATATCCAGTTGAAGCTTGATAGCTGTCAGTTGTAGCTGAATGAGGTTGAAGCCTCCTGTAGGTTGGTGCCTGCAGAAAAACAGTGGTGAGAGGGATTTGGAGCTTGCCTTTGCATCACAACAATAATAAGATGTGGTTTTCTCCCTTTATGGGTTTCCACTTATATCTGTTGTCTCTATCTGTGTTACCTGTGTGCTGAGATGATTTACTAATTCTGCTTAATGTTTGCTGCTCTCATAATAAGTTTGATGTCTCATTAATTTAATACTTGCTGCAACATATTAAGGCTGTTCATATACTAAGGTTGGTTATAAAAGCAAGCTATAAATAAGTTGATGAAAAATTTAAAAACCCATATATGTGTTAAACTGATTCACCCTCCCCCCCTCTCAGTTTAACTAAGAATTCAACAGACTGAATTCCATGAAGGGATATGCGGCAAGCATTATAGCTGGAAATCCATTGGACACAAGATCTTGAGGGTAGGTTTCTTATAGCCTAGACTGTTTGGTGATGTACGTGCTCGTGTCTAGTCCTGCAAGAAGTGTCAGAATTTTGCTGAAAATAAAAGGTATGCACCTCTCCAATTGATGCCAATACATGTTAAAAAACCCTTCAAGTAGTGGGGAATTGATTTCATAGGAGATATTCACCCAGCCTCTAGCAATCAACATCGATGGATCCTCACTGCTACAGATTACTTCACCAAGTGGGTAGAAGTCGTGCCCATAAGAAATGCTACAGATTTAGTGGTGATCAAGTTCCTGGGAGAGAACATAATGGATAGGTTTGGATGCCCTACTAAAATCATTACAGATAATTCCCAGGCTTTTAAGTCGGCTAAATTTTTACACTTTTTTCAGCGTTACGACATCTCTTTGGGGCATTCCACTGCATACTACCCATAAGGCAACATGCTGGTAGAATCATCTAACAAGACACTGGTGAGGATTTTGAAGAAGACCATCAATGAATATCAAAATAACTGGGATTCTCAGCTCAAGTTCACACTCTAAGAAAATCTCATCACCACTAAAATATCCATAGGAAAGTCCCCTTATGAGCTGGTGTATGGAAGACTTGTGGTTTTCTTGATTCATCTTTCTTTACCTGTAACACAATTCTTATAAGAAAGTGGGGAGGATCCAAATGACCTTATCCAAAGAATGACTCAGCTGGTGAAGTTGAGTGAAACCTGGGAACAGGTAAGCCTCAGATGATCAATGTATCAAGAAAAAATGAAAGGCTTATTTCACCGAAAATACAAAGATAGAGAGATCAAAATTGGGGATTTGGTGCTACAATGGGATATCAGGCAAGCAGAAAAAGGGAAACATGCGAAATTCGACCCCCTCTGGTTTGGTCCATTCAAGGTGGCAGAGGTCAAAGGAAACAACACTTTCATGTTGGAGAACTTAGAAGGATACATAATTGAGGCACACGTGAATGGGAAGTTCCTAAAATTCTATTTTCATCACTGATGAGAGGTAATCCAGCTCACTGTATATATAACACTCCATTGTCTATACTCCATTTTATCTGCATTTATCTCATTCCATATTCTGCATCATCTTCAACTATTCCCATATCATTGCATCCACTATTTGAATTTTTCCATTTCATTTTCCATATAATCCTCCATTTAATTGCTCATTTTTGTGTCCACTCGATCATTGGTATAAAAATTTGTCTAATCAAGTATGCATTTGCGACTCCATGATCCCAATAAGGCACAGGCATTAAGGTCTGCAAGTTCTCAACACACTCAGAATAGCACGTTGTCCCTAGATGGAGCCAATGTTGGCCTGTGACCTTACATAACATGGAGAAGTGGCCCCTATAAGGAAAACATAGGGTAGAGTCCTTAATGATATTAGGTCGAGTCGTGAATGCGGGGCAATTTTTCCACGAACAAATAAGAAATGACTAGGTGCACCTAAAGAGACAAGGTCATAAAAACCACATCAAGGGAGTGGTGAGAATCGTTGGATCTAAGCAACAATAAATGGCAGAGATTTAAACCAAAGATCACAAGTTTTTCAGGATGGGCACAGAGGTAAATGTTAAAATAATCGAAATTTGATTTTCGATGAGGTGGGAGCCATTCACCCATGGTGCACATATAAGCCTTGCCTCTTGCCTGCATTTCACAGCCCACAGTTTTTAAACCTTACCTCTTAAGAATTACGCCAAAACTTTTTTTTTGCCGATGCGATGAAGTGAGACCCTTCCAACCTTTATACATCACCCAAATCCGAATGCAAACCCTTTTATTCCACATTTTCCTTATCTTTTGCCTCTTCGCACTTTCTAGCATTTAGCATGTCACATATCACATTTCGCACAATTTATAACTTACTGCTTAAGCACTCGCAAATTATTTTGTGTAAGTGTGATGCGATTGGCCCCACCATAGTAGCTCTCCCCCCCCCCCCCCCCCCAACTTCTGGCCACTTGTAATACGTGTCATATAATATGAAACCTCATATACTTACTGCATAACCCTTTTCTGCATTATAACTCAGCCAATGCAATGGCCTACACCCTCCATGTCACCTCCTTTCTCCCCGCGCTTCACACTTCGCGGACTTAAGATTTTACCTCCATTCTTATAAACTAAAACTTAAAGTTTGCAATTTGTGGGCTGCAGTCGGGTCCCACTTCCCCTCCACGTCACTTCCCTCCTTCCCACACTTCGCACTTCACACTGTTTAGAGTTTATCTATACTGATTCATGTTAAAGTTTGTGATTTGCAATGCGGTCATGTCCCACCTTCCCTCCACGTCACTTACCTCCCACCCACACTTCACACTTTGCATTTTTTGGTGTTTACATCCTCTTCAGTTATAACAAAAACTTAAATCTTGCAACTTGCAATGCGGTTTGGTCCCACCATGCCTTCCACCGTTTCTATCTGGTATTCACACAACCCATCATCGTTAAGCCCTTCGCATCTCTCTGTCACCTCTGCTTCACCCCAATGCATCCGACGGTCCTTAACACATTTCAAACCCCCCCCGGCCTTCAAACTTTTACTATGGGGGGGGGGGGGATTCGAAATATGTAGTATCCATTACCATTCATTCCTCCACATGTCTTCCTCTCATCATTTCACACCCTCCTTCTCCGACACTGCTTACCACTTAAGAACCCCTCTGAAATCTAGTTTCTAGTTTTCAAATACAGCAAGAGTTTTTGGTAGAGCATGTAGTTATGGTTTATTCAGTCCCTCAAACAGCTCGCCACTAAATAATTCAGCATGGACATCAAAACCAACCATTTCAAAGGGAGTTAGGGAGTGGAGGACTTCGAATAGCAAATGGAATTACATGATGAAGTCTAGACCACTCACTTTTTCTTAGCCACTTCTTGCCACTCCTCTGAAGATTCTAGAATTTGGCCTCCCTCACTAACTGCTTTGTTTCTTTTTACTATTTAAATAGTGATTTTTTTCTGGTAAAATCTCGATTTTACCCAATTCTGTTATGATTTTTCTGTTGCTTGAGTGATTTCTTGATGCACGCTCTAATAGTTTGGTAGGATATTTTTATTTCACCCATGTGGGTCAATCATGAAATAATATTCGATCATAAACCCCCAAGGATAACTCTATATGTAGTGAGTTCTTAGATGAAATTAAGGTTATGGAATTTTGAATAAATTGGTTGTAGTTTTGTAGGATTGTGCTCCCTCTGCTCTGAGACACATATTTGGGAGAGTTTTTTAAACTTAATATGATACAGAGTTGCTATTTGGATTCCAGATGGAGCAATGAGTAGTATGTATCTGTTTCTTTCTATTATTAGTAATCTCCTTTTTTATGTGTAATCATCTTTCATGCTTTGCTACTTTGAAGGTTTTATGTAATGTAGATATCGGTGGTCTGCAATTTTATTCATGAATTTATGTCTATATAACGCTAAGGTGTTAACACTCATGTATTAATCTTGCTGCACTCCCTTAATTCTCACTTCACGAACCTCTGTTGTTGTCTGCACCTCATTCATATATGTCTCCTCTGACTTCATAGGGGACAGATTCTTAAATCTCTTAAGCTTATCTCTTGTATCTTCCTTCTTCGTTTCCTCTCAACACCTCTGCATATTTTTAATATTTCTGCTCACTGTTTTATACTTGTCCCATTTAAAATCCATATATCCATATAGTCTCTTGAGCCCTCTCACAGTTTTTTGAATTCACATGAATCGACTCCAATGTCTTTTCCATCCATGAACCACCAAAACCATTGTTCTCTTATTCCATATTTTGTCAAAGGAATTTTATACAATTGTCCACATTTAACCTCTAATTTTAAGATGTCCTAGGCACTAGTCTTCTACAAATCAAGGTTTTCTCTAGGAGCGATAATGGGTTCTTAAAAAGATACACAAGAAAATACATTCTATGCACCTTCTATCACTTTTTACAAAATTCAAATTCGATTTTTGAAGAGAAAGTTATGACAATTTTTCCCGGAGCACTTGTTTGAGACTGAATTATGGAGCATAAGAAAACCTTATCTTCCTTAGAACATATCTCCAAAATATAGAAAACTAATATCTGGAATTGTTATGGTTTTTCATCAATGTTTTAGCTCCATGTGGTTAAAATTTCAGCCTCTAAATCCCCGTAGAAAAAAATTATAGAAAAAATGGCAAGATAACATGTTTAAAGAAGTGAAACCATAGGATCCAAAGCTCTAATACTATATGTTATCTAACCAAATTAGAAAACAGAAGAAAATATAAATTAACAACTTGAAAATAATCCTCTAGGGGAAACCTCATTTTCATCACATAAAGGAACAATTCTTGGATGATTCAAATGAAAATACCTCCTTGGTATATATGGGAGTCTAAGGGGTCAAAATATAATTAGGGTAAACATAATAATAATTTAAGTGAGCAAACATTAAAAAATGGGCTTCTTTGTGACACAATAATAATAATAGTGGGCTTCTATGGAGAACAAAAATAATAATATGGGGGATACACTAGTATTTTAGGGACCTAACATAAGGTATTTCACCATAATTTCTTTATGTGAATGTGATTTTAGATAATATTATATGAATTGGAGAAGAATTTAAATAATCAATGATTTTACATAAGGAGGTGAGATCTATATCTTTAGTATTTAATGCAAAGGTATCATCTATTGAAAAAATGGAGCATATAGAAATTCTAATATGGATGATATACATGGGATTCTCACTTCATATAAAATGAGGACAGAAAATGCATGCCTACTATGAAGGAAGTGCCTTTAAAAGTTTAAATTAATATTAAAGAACTTAAAGTCGATGATTATTCCAAAAATGTGTTAGTTTCATAATCAGTATAGCTTGTGAGAAATATGAAAAGAGGATATCTAATATACAAAAGGTAAGTTATGATTCCGAAGTTTTAATTATGGCGGAGTAGGGAATTTTTATACTAAATGTATTTATGAAAATTTTAAGGAAAACAATAATGAAGAATAGCTTGAAATATAAGAAATTATTATAGATAAAAAATAGGAAATTATTTCAAGAAGAAAGTTTTTCATTCTAGAGAAGATAGTAGATTCTTAGAAGAGAATGATGAATATGCATCTAATATTGATGAATAAGAACATGTTTTCATAACCTTTTATGGAAATAAATTTGATAGATAGGATGAAGGAAATCAAGAAGAGAAAAAATATTTAGAGGACGGTGATATTAATGTTGACGTAAACCTTAAACAAAAGCTTATTAGTGCCCTAGAAGAAATAGATAGACTCACAGGAAAGATAAAAAGCAAGAAGGACCTATACAAAAATATGATAATAAAAAGGGTCATCATCTTGATGAAATAATATATGTCGTTAAGACGTAAATAGAAGAGAAAAAGGGGATATGATAAGTAGTGAGAAGCTAGTTGAAGGAAAATGAAGAAGATTGTGGAAAGCTAGAAGACGAAGCTACTTCCTTGAGAGAAAAACTAGAGAAAGGAAATTCTCCATTGAATAAAAGCATGAAGTTTTGAAAGAGTATTAAAATATTAGATGATAGTATTAGCTGTCAAAGGTCACATCTCATCAAACTAGGTCTTGTCCACATCAAAAATAAAAATACTTACAAGGGATAATAAAGCACAAAGCCATCATAAAAGGAAAATGAAGAAAACACCAAAATTTATGTTGATGTTTTCAATAACTCCTTCAAAAATTAAAGAAGCACCAATAAAGAAAATTAATACTAATAGAGACTTTTTTTTGTCACAATATCAAAAAGAATGAATTCAAAAGAGTTTCTCCACCAAGAAGGTCAGTTCACATCTTCTTAGAGACCTTATTTTTGTCACAATATCAACATGAATGAATTCAAAATATTTTGTCCACCAAGAAGGCCTTTCACATCTTGGTATCAAAATATATTCTTTGGCTATTTATTTTCTTATAATATTTTTTTTTCATAGAGAAAAAAGTGTAGAGCTTATGTAAGAAATGACTGCAAAAAATAAAAACAGAGCTATAAGACCTCAAATAATATCTTTGTGAGAAACAAAATAATGAAATTGGCGTTAGATGATACAACTCATTTTCATCCCTTTTGAATCATGTCGAATGTCATATGTGTAAGAACTATGGGAAAAAGGAATGTCATTATAGAAGAAGTACATTAGGGTTTCTTAACCAAAATAAAGGAAAAAGATATTACATGACATAGAGAACAATGCACAAAGGTATGGAAACGGAAGCAAGAAAACTAGGAGGAATGTGGACTTTCTCTATATAAAGAAAAAAAATCAAATGGTTTATTCATAGTGGATGTTCAAAAAACATGACATGTGATAAGATTAAATCTATTACTCTAAAAGAAGAAAAATTATGTACTTTTACCTTTGCGGATAATGCACAAGAAAGGATAGTCAGAAAGGGGACTGATAATCTTGATCATGTAAAGAGTAAAACTCATAATGTCATATATGTTTAAGTATACACCAAATTATTAAGTGTAAGCCAAATGTATGATCATATTTAAGATCTCACATTTCATTATGAAGGATGTGAAATAAGGAAATCTGAGGTTCAAAATTATTACTGGTAAAAGTAATCTGGACCTCAAGTAATGCATATGTCCTCGATGAAGTTAAAAAATAAAATTGTTGTATGGGAGTAATATCTATCTCAAATAATTAGTAAAGGAAAGAAAATTCATAGGGGTAGTAGCCAGTTTTCACTTATTTCAAAGGGAAAGATGTTTCATACAAAGGGAGAAGTTGTAGATACGGAGAGTAGTCATTTCGATTCATCTCAAAAGGCGAGACTTGCAAATTGGGGGAGTTGTTTAGTATTAGTTCTCAAATTTATAGGGTTCACATGAATGAAAAAAAGGGGATGATGTTGAATATTTTTGTTTAATATATTTCAAAGTTAATGGGAGACTGATAATGTCAAATTTCTAAGGGGAATATTACACTATTGTTGCAAAATTGACTACGAGTTTCCAGCAACATGAATACCTTATTGAAAGTAGGGGAATATAACACTATTGTTGAAAAATTGACTATGAGTTTCCATAATGAATAAGGGGAATACATTTTGAATATTTTTCTAATTTATTTCAAAGAAAAGGGGATACTATGGGTGCCCAATACGAATATTGCAAGATGAATATTGTTTGGATGGCTAGTTTTTTCTTGATGTTTAGTTTGGATACCCTATCTTTGGATGCATTTTTTCACTAAATACTTAGCTCAAATGGGATCATATATGGTCGAATTTTTATTTTGGTACCTTTCCAATGGTATATGGAAATCCATCTAACTCCATAGGAATGAGCAGATATGAAAGATTCTATCAAGTGTCCCCAACCATTAAGTACAAGTCAACCCAACTAGCTTTACAATCGAACCCCATAAGTAAATGTAGAAACATTACAAATAAAGATTATATGTGTGAACTAGAAGTCCATCTAAATAAGAAGAGATTTGAAGTGTGCAATAGAAGTTGGGGAATAATTTTTAGGTCTTAAATGTGGATAAAAAAAAGTGATTTTTGGATTGAATGCAATCTTGATATTTTCACTATAACTATTCTTCTGCAATGTTTCAGACTATGAATCTTAGAGGAGATAGAGGAGAGATATTTGTGAACTTGTTGAAATAATTTTAAATTTTAAAGTTTTAAGCTCAAAGATATGATCTAAGGAAGGCAGGGTTCATGAAGGCTCCTAAAATATGCTTATAATACTCTAGTTTTCCACTTTTAACTTTTCTTTGGGATATTTGAGACTATGAAATGTGGAGGGGGCAGAGAGGATATCTTCATGCATCTTGGAAGAAATTAATTTTTTTGTTTCATTGTAATTTTGGATGTATGTTCTAAATAAGTTATGGTTCTTGAATGCTCATGAAATCTTGTTCAAAAAATTTACCTTGGAAGTTTTTCTATAACTTTTCTTATGGGATATTTAATACTGTGAAACTTAGAGAAAATTAAGATAAGTTCTTGATTACTGGTGTTAAAAATTTTACACTCTAGTTCACTATATTTTCATAGATATGATCTGAGAAAGTTAGGGTTCCTGAATCCTATGAATTATGTTTTAAATAGGTCAACGTGGAATTTTTGTTATAATGTTTTTTAGATATTTTACAATGTGAAATATGGAGGAGACGGAGAAGAGATATATAAGTACTTTTGTTAGAAATTTAGACTTTGGGTTTATATAATTTTGGACATATGCCCTATGGAAGTATGGGTTACTAAATAGTCCTAATCTCAACTTCAAATAGGATAGTTTGGCATTATTTCTATAACTTATCTTTTGTAAAATTTCAAAATGTCGAAATTTATAAAATATGAGGAGACATACAAAATTACCTCAAGTAAAAAATTTATAATCATATTTGTAAAAATCGACATGTGACATGTTGTACAAGTTTTTTCTTGGGAAGTTGAAAAAAACAAGAATTTTTGGGAGAAATAAACCTTCTGAGGCTACAAGAATCAAGAAAACCTGGTGAAGGAAGATGTAGCAAGTAGATCTTGTGAAGAAAGAAGAAACTATCAAACTCGATGAAGTAAGAAGTAGTAATAATACTTAATGAAGTAGGTTAGTGCCTTTGAATAACTTATAGAAGAGGGTCTTGGTGTCTCATATAGGTTTGTGTCTAAAAATCTAATAAATATGGGATTGGTGTCTCATTTAGATTAGTGCCTACAAATATGGCAACATATGAGATTGGTGTCTCTTGTAGGTTGGTGCATACAAATATTTCCATAGAGGGGATTGGTATCTCCTATAGGTTGGTGTATACAAACATTGCATCATAGGTAATTATTTCCTAATCTAGGATGATTCCTACAAATAATGTGGCAAGGTAGATTGGTGCCTCCCATAAGTTTTTTCCTGCAAATATTGTAGCAAGGGAGATTTGTGTCTCATATAAGTTGGTTCCTACAAAGTTTGAAACAATAGGTTGGTGTATACAAAGTTTGTATTAGTTGGTTGCTAGCCTAAAAATATTTGATATAAATAATTTTTCATTTATATATTGTTTTCCATATGTGATATTTTTTGTTATGATCCATGGATTCTTAAATAAATATGGAATGTTATTGTATTAAATCACACTCCCCACATTAGTATAAGTGTGAATCCAACAACATTTTTACCCTTATTTATCCTAGGATAAAACGTCTAGAGTAGGACACACACACACACACACACACACACACACACACACACACACACACACACACACACACATATATATATACATATATACATACATATATACATACATACATATATACATACATACATATATATATATATATATATATATATATATATATATGTATCTCATTATCTACACATAGACTTATTAAACCTAAGGATGTGATATTTTTTTCAAGTAGGATTAAAGTGGAAGAGGAACGTCTTGATAATTGTGATGAATGGATTTATGAGTTGGTGTTCCAAAAATTAAGAATGTCTTTGATGGCATGGCTAATATTCCAAAATATTTTACTCTTATTCATAAATTATACCTTTCCCCTACTCCTATAGACTAGAACTATGTGCCTTAAAACTCTCCATAGCATATGAATCTAATACATTTGACTAGGAATGATATTTCTTGAAATTATTGCAATTATGCTTTTCAATATTTATAGAAAAATCATAAAAGTATGAAACATGGACTAGTGCCAATTATATAAATTGTTATGAATGGATCAATGGATGTTCTTGGAAGTCTTCAAATATATATTTGAGGAATTCGTAAAAATTTGTCTCCTTAATTATATATTCATACAACACTACTTTTTCTTACAACTAAACAATTGATAGTGTTTGACTAAGGATACATAGAAAATAGTAGTTGAGCATGTTTTTACTAGGAGGTATGTCAACGATGCTTTGATTTTCTCTCAATTTTGAGAGCTTTATTGAAGTTATTGATGATGTACTATTATGATTAATAAATACTATTAACATGTTCTCTTTTCAAGTCCATTGATGAAATAGGAATTTCCTTTGGACTACAACTGGGAGAAGCACAAGTTTAAGGGGAGCATCCTCCCTATCATTAATCTCAAAGAAAGAGATTTTTAGATAGGGTGAGTCAATAAATTCAATAACGCTCTCAAAATTGAGAGAAAAATAACAACACAGTTGACAAACCACCTAGTGAAAACATGGCCAACTAGTATTTTCAGTGAATCCTTAGTCAAACACTATAAATTCTTTAGTTGTGAGCAAGACAAAAACTGGGAGAAGAGCAAGTTTAAGGGGAGCATCCCCTTATCATTAATCTGAAAGGGGGAGATTTGTAGATAGGGTGAGTATTGTACCAAGGGGGATAACTTTTTCTATTCCTAGTGGATGATGTGTTTCATTATAGGATATCCATTAATGGCAAAGATGGGTATTGTTGGAAAAAAAAATTCATTGATGCCAAAGTGCTTATATACTTAATGGTATATTCATGGTGCATTATGTATTTCATTGAAAGATTTTAATCAATGAGAAAAGGGGGTTTTGTTAAAAAAAATTATTATCATTCATGTCAAAGGATTTATACCATTGATATTATATAGGAGTATCAAAGTATATTACAAAGAGGATTCTCATGAAAATAGAGAAGTTAGAAACAGAAATGGTTTTTTCAAGCCAATGATATTTTCCAATGGTACTTTCCCATAGTATTTGAAAAAGTGAAATAAAAATGGGAATTTATTTTTTGATTAATTATTTTATGTGAATTTTTTAATTAACATGTATTTTCATGGAGGTTTATGATAATGTGTACAAGGAAAATGCATTGGAAGCAAAGTATGCATGACAAAAAATGAAATTTTTGTAGTGAAAAATTCATACTGAAAATTTCACTATAAGTTTTTATTTTTGGCATGGGGATGGGGGTTCCTTGATATCGTAAAATTTTACACATATTGTGGATAAATTTAGGGGAAAAAATGATTAAAAATTTAGAGCTTGGTTCACTATAGTTTTAGAGTTATATGCTCTTGATGTTGTGGTTTGTGATTGGTCCTAAAATCTACTTTAGACAATCAATTTTGGAATTTACACTACAATTTATTTTTTTGATGTTTCAGACCATGAAGTTGTGACGATATAGAGATGAGATCATTGCATACATATGATAAAAATTTTGGACATTTATTCATTATATTTTCTAATATATTCCCTATAGGGGTTAGAGATGATAAATGCTTTTAAATTAGTTTGAAACGTGTCAATTTGAAATTTTTTTTATAACACATTTTCTAAGATGCTTTATATTATGAAATTCTTGATAATATATAGGGGAGGTTATTAGGTACATATCGTTTAAATTTTATGCTTTAGTTCTATATACTTTCAGAGATATACTCTAAGGAATTTATGGTTCCTTGTTGCCCTTCAAATTAGTTTAAAAAAAATCAGTTTGGAGTTTTTACTATAGCTTATTTTTTTAGATGTTTCAGACTATGAAATTTTCAAGAGAGAGGGGAAAGAGCTCCATGTACCTATGGATTTTTTTTTACTTTGGTTAGCTATACTTTTGAAGGTACACCATGTCGAAGTTAAGGTTTTTGAATGGTTATAAAATCATTTTCAAATAGGTTAGCTTAGAATTTTTTCTATTTCTTCTTTATGGGACTCTTCAGATAGTGAAATTTGTAAAGGTTTGGGGAGACATAAATAAGTTCCTTGGGTAAAAATTTCATAATAAAATTTTCAAAATTAGATATGTGGCATGTTGTACAACTATGTTCTTGGGAAGAGGAAAAAAACAACAAGATTTGGGAGACTTACCAAAAATTTCATTTGGAGATTCAAATTTCACTCAAACTTTTTGAAGGAATAAGTATTGAGTAGTTTTATTAAATGTAAAATCAATAAATAGATTTGGTGAGTGTAGAAGTAATGAGAATATATTGTGAAGGAAGGAGTAGCAAGAAAAATTAATGAAGTCAATGTGAATGTTATTATCTTTTTAAGAAGTTGTATGCAGTAAAAATAATTATAATTGAGGGTTTTTTTCCAAACAAAGGGATCAGTGCCTCTTGATAACTTGGTGCTTGCTAGTGGATATTGGTGTCTCCAACTCCAGTAGTTTGGTGCTTACCCATTTCTATAATAGTGGGTATTGGTGTCTCCAACTACGATATTTTGGTGCTTACACATATCTACAATAATGGGTATTGGTGTCTCCAGTATGTTGATTCCTACAACCAAGGCCTTGAAATCAGTATAAGAATTTCCTATCTTGTAGATATAAGTTAGATTTTAGGAAAAATAAATAATTCTTTTTGATTCATAAAATAGAGAAAAATTCTTACTATCTTTTTTATCTATAGAGTTAGGACTCTGAAATAGAAAAAATATAGAATTAAGCAACAAACTAGCATAAGAAATCCATTACTAGTTGAACAAGTAGTAGAAAATCAACATATAATAGTCAATATCAGGAAAACCATCTAGAAAGGTGTCACTTTAACCAATTTGTGAGTGTGGAAATTAATAACCAAAATCCTAAATCATAATTACCCCACCTCTAAATGATCAACCATAATGATGACAAAAAATATCTACAAAGTAGGAAGAAATTTGGGTCTTCCTTAGAGGAAAACACACATGTCAAACTGAATCACGGTGGATACTATTGTCCTCTGAGATAATTATAGGTTATTTAATTATGCCAGAGCATCTACAATATTTTTCTGTTTAAAGGGTTTTTTGGATGACCAATGTTATGAGCATATTACAGGCAATTGCTTAAACTTTAATAATATTGAACATTTAGAAAGGGATGTTATTTTACTTATAAATAATAATTTGATTTGAAATATGTGAAATGAAGAAATGTAAGAAGTTGTGATGTACTTAACATTCAGATTGAATTTTTAGTTAATCACAAGAAATAAAGGTGATAAATAATGTCTACAACTCAACAATATGTATTTAACGTTATGAGGATGACAGATAATTTATAAATGTAGAGGGACTTATACAGAAACAGAGTCCAATAAACCAATCTCTAAAATGAATGATAACTCTAGAGGGGATTTAAGATAGATTGGTATTCAATTTTATCTTACCCAATTATCCTAATCAAAATTAAATACATGTGGAAAAACTAAATGAAATGTAAACTAGAAAAACGCACAAGGAGATAATTTGTTTGAAAAAAATCCATAATCCTTTCATTAATATGCATTGATGTGAGTTCAATACAATTTTGATTTGAAAGAGCTCATGCAAGGGTTCAACCCTTTGCAATTTTTTTTGGGAAGTATTTATACAATTTTCTTCAAAATCTTTAGATTCAAATATCTAGATACTTTTGGAAATATCCAAAATTGTTTATCAAAACAAAAATGAAAAAATATAGAAATCTGAAGGATAAAAAGTTGTTGGATCTAAAATAAAGGATTTCCGGTGATGGCTAGATCTGGAAAATAGGAGTCTTCGTTGCTGAATATGTCTTGGATATCTTTTGACTATTCATTGTAATAATCCACACAAATTTTTCCATTTGTGCTCATCTAGTAGTGACAACTTATTCAAATTTTCATAGATTTCGTCTACCTTTATGTATCTTTTGAAAGTGGGTTTGGTGAAAAATAAATGAGGTACTTCATGTCTGATTGAAAACTCCAAGATGAGCCCTTCCATAAATTATTTCCCTGTAATGCTCTTTATAACCGTTGCAAATTTTGACCTGTCCCTCGTAATTTCACATAATTTGGTTTAATAATATTCAAGCTAGACTAACTCATTTCTCATTCCTTATAATCTAGGAATACCCTTCTGACATAACACATTAAACTTCTTGTGAATCCTCTGCACTATATTCTGCAAATTCTCACACTTGTTTTCTAAGTGTAACATCATATTCTTCTTAGTGAGAACTTTCGTCACTTCCAAACTGCTATATATTATGTCTTCAATGTTCATCTCTTCCAATTCCTCTTTCAACTTTGAATTTAAGAATTTGATGTTAGCTACCACATCACTGGGTTTAGTATCTGTTTCCTTCTCTACCTCTGCAATCAAAGTGTTTGATTTTATGAGAATTTCACTATGTTAAAATATGATTTGAATGGATGGCCATATCTTGGTCATCTCTTCATTTATATCAATCCAGATATTTTCCTTGGCTTCAGAAATGGTATCAGTCATAATTTTTTGATTCTCTAAATATTGGAACCTCTGGGAAAGTTTATGATTTTTTTGTAACTCTAATAAATATGCACCGTCTGATTTAATTTGTTGTTCCTCCAATTTATCCAATTTCTTAGTAAGCTTTTCGATTTCTTTACCTTTGATAGATAAACCATCCAGTGCTTCAGTAAAATATGTTTTTGTTGTGGTGGATTAAGACACGGTTCTTGAAGTCGATAATGTAGTTTTGTTGAAGTAGATCCCTCTCCTGTTGATGTACGTGTTGTACGAATCACAGCCAATGGAATGGCTTGTACTAGAATAGTGTGCTCTTATTTCTCTTCAAGTATTTTTTTGGTCTCCTTTTCCATTTTGGAGATTTGGTCATTTTGTTCAATAATGATTTTGAATAAATCCTCTTTCTCTTTCTCTAGTTCTCCAATTTTTTTAGCATGTGAATGTTCAGTTGAAGGAATCTTTAATTGTTTTCTTAAAGCTGTAATGTTTGTATTATTTGATTTAATGATTTATTCAGGAGATTTAATGTTATTGGGATCATATCACAACTTTATAACCAACTCTTTGAAAGAATTGATTTTATTATCTTTAGCTAGAGAAGAAATATTCTCTAACTTCAACCGAATTTGAATATTCTACACTGAGTTTTAATGCTTGGCAGCTATCATGGCAGAATAGGTTAAGGTACTAAATATCATTTCACCTAATTTCTTATGATGAACCATCTGATCTATAGGATGAATAGTTTTTGCATCAAAATATAAGATGTCATTCTTATAGTCATTTGTTGTTTGAGGTTGAGGGATCTTAGGCTATACAAACAAAATCTGCATCTTTCCTTCTTTTAAGTCAAAATCTTATAGAAGCCTGTGTTGGGAAGTTGTCGTTTGCTTCTAAAACTACAAAAATGTAGTGACCTTCAAAGCTATGTTCTTTGTTTTAATATCTCGATAGGAATAAAATATACTTGGTTCTTTTTTATTGCTCTGTCCCAATTCCCTTGTTGGTGACAAAATGGGCGTAAATGCTATCATTGGAGTCTATGGAATTGATGGAGATTGTGGAATATTGTCTTGTATACTTGAAACTGAGGGAGTACATGCTCTACAGAGAACAACTAGATGTAATTGTTCAGTACTTTCTTGCCGACCCTCTTCCTCATTTGCCTCCCTTGCCTTATTTTTATATACAATAAAATTATTTACAGAGACTTATGATAGTGAAGGGGAATTGGTTTCCCTTGGTATTTTATCTCACTTTTCTTGTGCTAATGGAGTCTATGAAGAAGAAAGAATTTTCTCTTCGACCTCTTGGAGAGTGTTTTCATACCATTACTATTGATTCATGAATTTCTTGATCTCTGGTCTGGGTGTGTGACCAAAAGGGACATATTTAAGTTATGTTCTCATATTTCAGAGAATGCCTAAAGGGTCATAGGACCAGGTGAAACTGTGCTTGAAATTCATCCCTTTTAAGATAACATCTGCCTCTTGTCTTGATGTTCTTGTATTACATGTGAAAGGACCTATCTGTGTTTTTATCTTAAAGTGAGATTTATTCTTAGCTTCCTGAAAATGTACTTGGTCCATGTTTATCATTTTTCTAACGAATTCCAAGGAAAAAATCCTTATGGTAACATACTTAGGAAGTTTGTAAGGGGTTAATTCACAACCATAAATCCTAATTTCTGAGTAGCTCTTGTAAAAATACCAATCACCCTTTTTAGTTTGATAACTCAACTGTAAAATTATTTTAATTTTTGGGTCTATCCAAGGCTCTGCATTGCTATTTAACAAACTTGTTGCCACATGCAAAAACTGATCCATAAATTGACTAAAGGATAATTTTATGCTCTTCTTTATAACCAAAGGGGTCCAATGAATAATTGACTGAGAGTTACCATGGTCATCCATATTCTGTAATTGAAATGGAAATATCTCTGACTGATAGTAAATAAAAAGATAAACTAGAACTGAGGCATATCTAAATACTCCTTCACTTGATGATTTCATGAATTTCTCTTAAATCATTTCCGATATGAATTCATTGTAAGAAAAGATGATTGGTGGCTTTTTTCACTTTAGAAAATATAAAGGAAGGAAAAGATATTCCCATCTATCCAATGGTCTGAATGATAGCATAAAATACAAGAAAATATGAAAACAATCTTTATTGGCCATTTCTGGAAAAATTAAGGATGGATAGGGAGGGTTGGTCTTAGGTAATTGGGTATCATGTGGCAAGAATGTCTCACAGACTTTGGCTCTTTGGGGGAAATCTAGTTTGTTGTACATTTCCATGAAAAAATATGGATGAAAAGTTGTTACAAGGGGATCATATTTGATTTGAAGCATTTCATAAATAGACTGGCCATTAATGTGAAACATGATTTCACCATTTTGTGCAACTATGGTTCTTTGGCTAGGTATATAGCAGAATTGGCACGAGATGACAAATTTGGGAAAATAGGGAGTTTGAGGGAAAATGTATTGAGGCAAGGTATAATCCCATAACCTAATTCCATCGATGTTATCCAAGTGCTTTTGATGGAGCCCATTTTGAGTTTCATAAAGGTCAAATTAACAATGGGTCTCAGATATCTGGTAAAAATGGTCAACTAGTGGGTGATGGTCTAAGTGTATAGTTGGGGGTAACATTGGATTGTTCTGAGAAGTATATTTATTTTTAGGAGCCATAAAAAATAGAAAGGGAAAGGGCCTGTCTATAAATACCTAATAGAAATGATAGATTGGTGAGAGAGGATAGGCATTCTGATGTTACTGGATTTGTGTGGAAGTTGCTCCTGAGATTGCTAAAATCTTTGAACAACTGAGAAAACCATGATATAGTGAAATAGCGTGAAAATTGAGATTTTCACTCAAACCAGAGCTTTTAACAGAATATTGGTGAACGTTAATTGGCACAGGATAAAATTTATTATAATAACGTTACAACGGAATAGATAGTTATAATAATAATGTTATAACAGTTAAATGGAGGAGAGATGGTAGGTATTAATTTGACAAGCAAGCTGACATGTAAGCTGACAAGAGAATGGCAAGAAATGGCATAACAATCAACAAATGAGAAGAGTGGTTTTGGAGCCAACCTAGAGGGGCGTAGAGGCAGTAAGTTGAATTAGAGGGGGAGCGGGGGGGTGCAGACTTGACAAGAAGATGACACTTATGATAGCGTGGTTTCAAAGAAACAACTCTACCTGGACCACTCCCCCCCCCCCCCCCCCATCAGATATCGTTCGGAAGTACTAGGGGGGTGCAGGTTGGTTTGGGTGTCGATGATCCGAGCACGCAACATCTTGACTGTTCAAAATGTGTATGCTTTATTGTATACGGAAAAACATCACTTTATGCTAATTTATTACAATTTATCTAATTAACCATATTAACGTATGGTTATTTTATTTAAACCATGATATAATATAATCTAAGAAAAACATCCTAAGTGGCATTTTGGCTAGCGCACTTATAAAATAAAACCTTTTGAAAATATTTATACCAAATATTTTTATTTTCTTTTTCTACTCTCTATGCCTAACATTTTATTTTTGTTTCTTTTTCTTTCTATTTCCAATGACTAACATTTTTTCATTTTATCCTTTTTGTTTTATTTTTATTTTTTTGAAACAATATAATGAACATTTTTATTTTTATTTTTCTACTACAATATCTAACTTAACAAAACGAGATATGTTACAATAGATACCTCCCATGCGAAACTTATTATGCCTCCATTGCATGGAGAATGCCACCTTTGGGAAATACCAAGCCCCCTCAGAAATATAATTTCCCACATCATGAGACAACAATGTAGATTCCTTTGAATGATACCCTTATTAAGGAAAATTGTTTTGAAAGGAGAAAATGGAGGTCAACTTTGAACGAATTATGTGTGCACAAGTCATGAGACTGATTAATATAATATCTTTGGGTGCAACCATATTTTATACCACTACCTCAAGGCACCCCGATGGCTCTAGGCTAAGCTCTCAAGTGAATTCAACCTTTACCAATGGTGAAAAACTCCTCACTTTCCACCACTGTATCCAACACCTTTGTTCTTAGGTTCAATGTTGAATTCAAATGTAGATTAAATATATCCATATGATCACAATTGGATTATGACTTTGTTTATACTTTGTTTATATATAAAAAAATATGTAGCATAATTATTTTTTTTTTCCAATACTTTTAAAACAATAAGGTGGTATTTATAAAAGATTACAAAGGTTGGAGTTATACGATCTCATTTTTTGATGCCATTCTAACCCAATGACTCACTAAACAAATATTAAAATATGACATTAGATAAATGCTACATCCAAATATTGAAAAGAAAATAACCTACGAGATATATATATATATATATATCTATATATATGTTTAGTATTACTCATATATGAAATAGTTTTTTTTACTAGAATTCACCAAAATCCACTAATACAATTTCAAGAATTTTTTTTGTTTTTTAAAATATATTTTTGAATGTATAAATACACTGAACACCCTTGAAATCCCTCGAATTATGTATATCAAACAATTTAAATAATTTTTTTTTAACAAACTCTATCAAATTTTCTTTAAAATTAACCAAAATAATAATAGTAAAAAAAACCATTTCGTTTATAAATTACACTACACCTATATATATTTGAGAAATTTTGATATTTAATATTATAAATATTTTTTCATTTATTTAAAATTATATTTAAATTTAATAAATAAATTGTAATGTGTAATTATTCTAAATCATTTTTTTATTTATTTCATTACTAACTCATGTAAGTTCATGCATATTAAAAAAAATCATAAAACTTTCAACATAAATTGACCTCTAGAAAAATGTAGCCTAAGTCGCTCATAGAATCCAAAGAGAGACTTGGTAGCGTGGAATGTGTCTTGCTCCAAAAGAAACTAATAAGACACTACATGGTGTGTACTTATTATTATAAGTGAGATTTAATGATTAAAAATATGTATGTTCTTTTTATTGTTTGGCAATCTTATATAAATGTAGACAAGTGTATAGAAATAAAAGTTATTTCAATATTATATTTTTTTATAAGTTTGGTTAGGTTATATTTTTAGCATGCTCAATATATTTAGAATGTGAGAAATTGAACCTATTAATTTACATTAAGGAGTGTCTTAATAGGGTATCCAATCATCATTTATTCAAAACTCTATAAATTATCACAATGTTATATTAAAAAATATAAATAAATTAACTAAATAGAAAAAATATATGCATAGTAAAATATGTATTTAATAATATATTTTTTTAAATAAATATACTTTAAACATAAATTTATAACTATTTATTAAAAATACTTATTATTTTACAACTATTTTAATTATATGTTTGATAAATTTAAATGATTTAAAAAAATATATATCAAGGAAATTTTTATATTAATATAGAAAATATTTTTAGTGCATGCTTTGGACATCTTAGTTAGTCTTGCCATGCAAGTTTAGAAACAAGAACAAAGACCATAATTAAGTCTTAAGCATGATTTTTTCAAAATAACCATGTTATGATAGACATGGCAAGTGTTTACATTTCAAAACATTGGCCTAAAAACCATGGAAACTAGAGTGAATGAAAAAAAGGGACACATAAACTATATGTTATATAAATTGAAAACATAGTTGAGGATGTAGCATGCTATCAGAAAATGAAGAGACTAATTGGCTAGAGTAGGACACTAAGGATGCCTTGGTGATGCTTGATCCATGACTACTTCCATGTGTTGTATGCACTCATCCATGATTTGATAAAGTATGTGCACCTCATCCATGTGGAGGAAAAACTCATCTTTTCTTTCATTATGATCGAATAGGACCTTTCCCAACATATTTTCGACATGTTAATAGAGTTCAATAATTTCTAAACACTATTTTGGGTGTGCTCTGAGACTACCCAAATTAGGAACCGAGTTTGACACATTTTCCATGACCTTTGATTAAAATACGTCATCTCTTTCATTGGCCACTTTCAGTTCAATGTCAACAATTTCATTTTGAATGACCAATGACATGTGTTCACCATATGTATTGACTAATCATGGGCCTAGGATTAAGTGTGGGCATTGATATGGGCATCATGGCCTCCATTCCCCCTCCTTGAGTAAGCCTTCTGGCATGGCCTATTGACAACTCAAGGGAGAGCATCAAGTTGAATGGGAAGTTTTAGGATAACACAAAGCAAGCAAGAGGAGAGGTAAGCAAAACCAAGCTGAGGGGAAGGATGGTGAATATTGAAACCATGAGTGGAGGCAGGAAGGAATCTAGTGTTGAGGATTAAACTTTGAGAGAGATTTAAAATTAATAGATAGGTTAATGGAAAAACAAGTCATAAACTAGAAATGATAGAAAGACCAACCATGGAGCTATATGTTGAAAAATCATGAGTAGGTAGTATGCTTGAGAATTCAAGTTGACAATGCTAAGGAGAAGTAGCGTCATGAGAACCAAAAAAGCCTTGTTGCTAGCAAGGTCATGTCTCAGTCTTGATGAGAAAGATGAAACAAAAGTAGCCTTAAACAAGAGAATGAAATGAGAAGAAGGGAAAGGACAAGGATAAGAGAGTCTAGTCCTTATGATTGCTTAGATTTGCCTGGATAACGAAAAAAACTATTTCTTATTTACACTCTAAAATTACCACTTCCTTCACCATAAAACAAATGTAGTGTTTAAAGCATTCTCGACTGCCCCACAAAATCACAAAAGTATTAAGACTAGCATGGCCATTATTGACAACCTCTCTTTCCTTTAGATTCTTCATGACATAGTGAATGCAATGAGCACTCAAAAAATACCCTAGCTAAGTGCTCACTTCTGCCCGTTATTACATTCCATCTAGGATCATCTAAACTTATTTAAAATAATTCTGAAATTTTCTTTTTTAATTTAAAATTAATTAAATAAAAAAACATATTTTTATTTAATTTTTTAATTTTTATATTTATTTTAAATTTACAAATTTTTATTTATATATCCAAAACAATCATTTAATTGGACTAGTTTTGTATTTCTCAAAGGAAGAAGTTTTGAAAAGTAAATACCAAAATTTCACAACTACGCCTCTCACTTCGACCAATTTTCTGCCTACTTTATTCACGATGGAAATGGCTTGTTTGCTACTCATATTCGACGCCCCAGCATACTGCTCACCTATCCAGATGTACAAGTGAGATAGTTCGTTTTTTGGAACAAAAATCCATATGGTTCAGATGGATGAGTAGGATAGGAAAAAAGAGTTGTGTACGTGTTTTTTTGGTTTTGGAATTGTGTAAAAGTAAATTTAAAAATTTAGGTAGTTAAAGTGTTTGAATTGTTTTTTAATTGTGGAAATAGATTTAATACCATTAAAAAATTGTAGACACTTTAAATATTAAAGTTTCACATCTCTAATTCAAATTTTGGCAAATTTCAACAAATTGTTTTCATAATCTACCAAAATCTCTACATTATTTTGTGAATTTTTTAGACTACACAAAAAAACATATATATAGCCTCATTTCTTAGTTCACGTGTAACATATTTTACGTTACACTGAATCTCCTGCCCGCTGCCAAATTTTTAATAGGACTCTGCTTTCTATATTAATAACGCTGTTCATTAGGTTAAAGATATTCATCGTCGTTGTTGGATAATCGAGACTAGTTACTGCGAGAAACTGAAAATATGAGACAAGTCGGAGAGCAACGTGTCACCAACTTTGAATGGAATCCTCAGATTGTTAAAGGCCCTTGATATCCAACTTTCAATGGCGTAGATTATTTTATTTCTCAGTTTTATTTTAGAAAATTGAATAATATATTCCTTAGTATAATATATATATAATAATATGCTTTTGTATATATAACTAAATTCAATTTATACATATTTCAAAACCTCACAAATCTATAATATATCTCCCATATATCAGTTTACGACCCCTTCACATTGTCAATCATTTTTGGACAGAGCCGCGAGTAACGCCGAAGAAATCGAGTAATATGATAGAGTCAAGAGAAATCTAATGCCATACGCAAACCAACCAACGTTGACCTTGCAGCAGAAGGTTGGGAACAAAAGCATGACATTCACAACCCAAAATTCATGCGTCTTGACTTCATAACTGCGACTGGTCCTATAGACATTGGGCAGGCTTGCAAAAATTTGTTTTATCTTTTTTTGGTTTAGTTGTGTGGGTTTGGAGATATTTTTATGGAATTATAATTGAGGAACATTTAAGTCGTTAAAATCATTTTGAGACACCAAATCTATAACACACCAACCCTTATTATAACTAAATATATTTTCAATCAATTTTTTTTTTCTTTTCCTAAAATCTATTTAATCGTTATATCAGTTTATAATAATAATAAAAAAAACAATGGAATGATATTTTAAATCTCATGAACGAATACGTCCGTAATCCTCCATGACATTTTGATGCATGCAAAGGTAGTCATCGAAAAAGTTTTAGTCATTGTCATCGTGCATGAATTTGACGGCGTGTTGATAAATTAATTTGGAATATGGATATGCTGCCGATTAAAGTATTTATTAAAATTGATTTACGGTACGTTAATTAAACTATTAGAAAATTGTGTTACTTATACTTGAATTGTATTATATTTAGGGTGAACCTTTCACATATTATCACTGTATAAAGTTAAAAATATAGGCGATGAGGAAGGAGACCTATGTGATGGTGCTGAAGAAATATTAGAAAAAAGAGAAGAAATTTGTTAAAAGTAATATTTAATATCATTTTTATTATTAATAAGGTATTATTAATAATAGAATATTAATAATTTTTAATAGTAATGTTATTAATATTTATATGGTTTTTTTTTTTTAAGTTTTATGGGATTATTACGTTGTAAGGCGTTATTATTTGAAAACAACTTTGCTGTGTGTATCATGTTATAATGTGAGATCGTTAGATTATATGTTAGATGATTAAAACATATCCAGCCGTTGGATGAAAAAGTAATGGTAGTTGCAAATATTTAGTTAGTCGAAGATTTCTAGGGCTTCACGAATTCATTGCACTTGCAGAGCTTACATACTCGATTATGGCATTTTTTCCCTTTTACTTTCATGCCCTGTGAATTTGGGTACTCGTTGAAGGATTGCCCTTTGGGCAGTGTCAAACACCAGTGCAGTGCGGGTCAAAGTGAGGACCGAGAGATACTCTGCCCTTGCGGTGGTAGAATATGCCTCATTCTTACCTCGCATGCCGAGAAAAATCCTGGCAAAAAATTCTACAAATTCCCTGGTAAGGTAAGCTATTGAAGTCATCCATTGTAAATTTCACAGGTTCAGTTCATAACATATCATGGCATATCATGGGTTTAGGGATTAATTTCTTTTATCACTCTAGTCTTGATTTTTATGGAATAATTATAGGGAGCTGCTCAATGTAAATTATTTCAATGGTGTGATACACCATTCTCTTCTCTCAACAGAATTCTCTAGGAGGAGGAGGGGAGCTTAAACGACAGTCTACAACTCCCACACACCCCAGTAGCTGAAGGAGCGTTTAGAGGGAAGTTTGCAATTTCCACGCAGAGTTCTCCAGTAACATGAGGAGGAGAGTTTAGAGCGCAGCCTTCAAATCCCACAATTAATTCTCTACCAGGAGGGGTTGAGGGCTTAGATTCCTGGCTTAGATTGGAGCCTATAAATCCCACACTGAATTCTCTACCAGGAGGGTCTAGAGGGAAGTCTCCAACTCCCAGCATTAGCAGCGAGAGAATGGGAAGAGGTGGAGAGATACCTGTTGGGTTTCACAAAGGTGGGCGACTACTGCTATTCCATGAAAATATCCTTCGAGATCAGAAAACAAAAATATTTGGAAGCTTTACACAAGTAAGCATGTCCTTGTTTCTTAATGTGTTTTCTCGCCAAAACGCAGAGATGAGTGAGATTGCAAAATTGGTATGTTGAAAATAAAAAATTATCATTTGGGTATTTACAGGCGGGATCGGGCTAGAGTTGTAGAGATATTGGTGAATGATCCCAAAGTATTTTCTTCATTCAATGAAGAGCTCTTCAAAGAAATCACGCATCTTCTTACCTTAGGCAACTTCAGGTACGTTCTTTATATTATATATTTGGCTTTTCGAGTGGGAAAGAAGCTGTGAAATCATGCATTAGATTTCAGAGGTCCTGTATAATTGGAGTGAGTTGGTTTTGGTATTTGGTATTTGTAGGGAAATGAACAGTTGTCTATGTATGGGGATGCAAAGTCGACCAGGACCATTATGCTTGTAGAGCTAAAGAAATTGCTAGAAGCTATCCTCTGTTCTGTGACAAACTCACATTCCTCGCCTTCAAAGCCTCAAGGCTCAGAGCACTGATAAATCAAAGGTAGGGTACTTTTTATCGTTTAGAAGTTCATGGAGGCCAATGGTTGATCTCTTTTCCTTTTGGTTTTGAACTGGTCAAGATGAGTGTTTTTAGCAGTCCTTCACTACATACTTCAGAAAAATGAAATAACGAATTACTAATTAGACAATGAGAATTCTTTGTTTTTGTTATGCTACAGTTTTATTTTGTTACAAGGGATAAAAGTACTGACATAGCATAGTCTGCCATTGGCCTTTTTGTATACAGCCTCAATTGGCAGCACCGGCTATGTAAAAATCCCTGACCTAATCCTGATATTAAGACCCTTTTTGTCGATCATCCATGCACATCACCAAATGGGACACAAGCACCAACACCTTCAACTAATCCACTTGTGGGTACACTCCCAAAAGGAGCAGTCTTTCATCCTATTTCTACCCATAGTGTCAATCACTCCCAAGAAGGTTAGGGTAAGGGTTTGAGCGAAAAAAGGTTGCTAGTTGTTCGATTAGGGTTAGGGCTCCCATTTATCTCTGATCATAGCTAATTCTATATTTATTTTCTCTTAGCCCCTTTAGAAGTTTCATGGAATTGAAAGCGAAGTTGGAGCTTCTCTTTTGACAGTGTATTTCTATCAGCTGGCCATCTTGACACTCGATCCGGTCATTTAGTGAAACAGATTAGCGTCTATTCGATTGTCCTCTGGTTATGTGAAATGAATGGTATATATAATAAGCTGCCTTTGCAGAGCATTCGAGTTTCTCACTCAGAGCAATGGCATAGTTTTTTTTGAGAGGTGACAATAACAATGCTATTGCAAAATCTCTGTGCTGCTACGATTCTCAATGCGTAACGAGCCTCGAACAATTTGCCATATTTTTCCACATTTGTTTCTAGAAATAAAATTTCTATAATTTTTAAAGTTGTCTGATTTGCTTGGTTAGCATTTACTTGAATAATTGGATGCATGTTTTTTGGTTTGGTTTATTAAACTTGAAGATCTAGTCAGATGCGTTTATTCATCTTGTGTATATTCCATAATTTTCAGTTATTGGTTATGTCCATGATGCCACTACTTGAGAAAATATTAGGATAAGTTTATGCACATTTAAGATTGGCATTTACTATTCTATTCTTCCATTCAGAGGCTTTGAAAGTACAGAGGGCACATTTATTTTTAGATTTGGTGAGCCCCATTTTGGTTGATAAAATTATCTCTATGGGAATATGCCATGTATATTTTTAGTTTAACTTCAAGATTGCCTCTATCAGTTACATGAATTGTCTGTTACCCTTTATTCTACTATCTAGTATTGACTTTCCCTCAACTATGTAACTTATTTGAATGAAAAATTTGTTGGGAATATCGAGATTCCATGGTATTGTTGTTTCTCCCCATAGGCTGCATTTCTGTATGTGCAACTAAAATTTTTAGCTCCAAATTACTTTTAGGAAGGATTAAGACCTCTGTTATTTTTGGTAAACGAAGTGCTTTTGTCAAAGAACACAACAATTATGTTTCAATCAGTTATACTTGTTGCTTTAGTTTTAACTCTGGTTGACAAAGATTTCAGTGGTATAAAGCTCTGGTTTTACGTCTGCTTGACATGGGTTTTAGAAGGAAAATTACGAGTGCCAATCAACATGTTGATAGTGTTTTCAACTTTTTTTTTTATTTGTATTATTTATAATATTTTTTGTATTTGGTTTTTGTTTCTGTATTTTATTGGTGAACACATTAAATCACTTAACCACTTAAACTGTTACCTCAATTTAGAGGGTTTCTTATGGACTTTGTAGTCAATTCCAAAACTAGGTTGTTGTATAATAGGGCAAGACTACTGTTTCTTCTTCTTCAAAACTAGAAATGAGACAATTTTATGCAATTCTTTATTTTCTTTCAAAATATATGATAAAGATCATATAATCTCTGCAGTATAGAGAATGATCAATATGAGTAAAAAAATTATTTTAGTTAAATAAAAAATTACGGAAGTTACTTCTAGTGTATGGAAGAAAATTACCGCTCAAGTTAGTGAGGAGTGACTTGATGAGATTGTCCCAAAAATATAACATAGAAAGATATATACCCATCATAGAAAGGTAGTAGTCTTTATTACTTAGTATTTATAGTGAGAAATGGTTGACTAAATGAGTAAAGTACCTACAGGAAAATTGACACAAGCTTTAATGTCCATCTACATAATCGTAACTTCCAAGCAATTTCTTATTGTTAATCCATATGAAATTTAGGACAATTCATGGGTCTAATCTATGAGATAACCCATTGGCTTGGACAATAATAATATGAAATTCAAAGAAGGATGAAAAATGTTAACTTAACCATCAATCTTAGCCAGAAACCAAGAAGGAACATGATACATTGCACCAATTCAACCATAGATTAGGGATCCAAATCTAATGACTCACAAACATAAAATTTAAACATAGAATTTGGAAGGGAGGATGAAGGCATACTATGCTTTGGTGATTGGAATTTTTGACACTGAAGTTAATTCAGAAACTCTTGAAAATTTGGCAAAAGGATTAGCATGAGCTCAAAAATAAGTCTTCTTCACATTTCTTTTACTATTTCAAGAAAAAAATGTAGAAAAATCAACATAGGAAGGGGGAAACATAGCAGTCTGAGAGTAGGGCTACGTAGAGAGAGGAAGTCTAATGTGCCAGAAATAATGAGCCAAAGTGGCAAAAAAGTATGGTTCATTTCAGAAAAAAAAATTATATTAATACTTGTAAAGAACCAATTGAGAGAATTATTTATCCACTGACCAAAGAATAATGCACAAACAGACATTGGTGTGTATAATATAGATGTGGGCATTGGTATGTATAATCTAGATGTGGAGAAAGATCCCAAAGAAGAACTAGGCTGAGAGCCTAAAAGGAAGCTCAGATAACACTAATAGTGCACATAGTTGAAGCAAAGAATTGATGAGGTGATCAATCTCAAATTGATTTTCTATAACATAATAGCATGCATGTAATACAAAATTAATTCAAAACTAGTTATTTTGCCAAAAATATTTTGCTGAAGACAAAAACGACAAATCAGGCTATAATAATAATGAGAGATTAACTTAAAAGGAAAGCAACACTGAATAATATGTATACAAAATATGGCCTTCTCAATCTTCTAAATTCATATTTGTTTCATGGAATTCAGCTTCTGTGAACCTAACCTTCCTTATACTAGAGTAGGCTAGGATGGTTCGATGGCTGGCTGGGATGGATGGAAGATAAATGAAGGAAGTGCTTTTGGTGCTCAATGTTTTGCAGGGCTAAGAAAATGGAAAAAGTAATCAAGGTTGGGCTCACTCCAAAAATATGCTTATAAACTAGATCTTTATTACTTAGTATTTATAGTGAGAAATGGTTGACTAAATGAGTAAAGTGCCTACAGGAAAATTGACACAGGCTTTAATGTCCATCTACATAATCATAACTTCCAAGAAATTTCTTATTGCTAATCCATATAAAATTCAGGGAAATTCGTGGGTCTACTCTATGAGATAACTCATTGGCTTGGACAAGAATAAGATGAAATTCAAAGAAGGATGAAAAATGTTATCTTAACCATCAATCTTAGCCATAAACCAAAAAGGAACATGATACATTTTTTCCGCGGAACATGATACATTGTACCAATTCAACCATAGATTAGAGATCCAACACTAATGACCCACAAACATAAAATTTAAACATAGACTTTGGAAGGGAGGATGAAGGCATACTATGCTTTGGTGATTGGAATTTTTGACACTGAAGTTTATTTAGAAACTCTTGAAAATTCCGCAAAAGGATTAGCATGAGCTCCAAAATAAGTCTTCTTCACATTTCTTTTACTATTTCAGGAAGAAAATGTAGACAAATCAACATAGAAAGGGGGAAACATAGCAGTCTAAGAGTAGGGCTATGTAGAGAGAGGCAGTCTAATGTGCCAGAAATAATGAGACAAAGTGGAAGAAAAGTATGGTTCATTTCAGAAAAACAATTATATTAATAATTGTAAAGAACCAACTGACAGAATTATTTATCCACTGACCAAAGAATAATGCACAACAAACATTGGTGTGTATAATCTAAATGTGGGCCTTTTTATGTATAATATAGATGTGGAGAAAGATCCCAAAGAAGAACTACGCTGAGGGCCTAAAAGGAAGCTCAGATAGCACTAATAGTGCATAGAGTTGAAGAAAAGAATTGATGAGTCGATCAATATCAAATTGATTTTTTATAACATAATAGCATGCTTGTAATACAAAATTAATTCAAAACTGGTTACTTTGCCAAAAATATTTTTCTGAAGAAAAAAATGAAAAATCAGGCTCTAATACTAATGAGAGATTAACTTAAAAGGAAAGCGACACTGAATAATATGTTTACAAAATATGGCCTTCTCGATCTTCTAAATTCATCTTTGTTTCATGGAATTTAGCTTCTCTGAACCTAACCTTCCTTATACTAGATTGGGCTGGGATGGTTCGATGGCTAGCTGGGATGGATGGAAGATAAATGAAGGAAGTGCTTCTAGTGCCTAGTGTTTTGCAGAGCTAAGGCAATGGAAAAAGTAATCAAGGTTGGGCTCTCTCCAACAATATGCTTATGAGCTAGACCCAGCGAAGAAATTCACTCAACCATTTTGATTGCCTAATAAAGATTGCTCTGTATATTAGGTTTTAAGTATACCTTTTGAGGCAGAACTGATGGAAAACAAGGGAGATCCCTGAGAGGTCTTGTGAAGGATGCTTCCAATGCTCTGTGCACGTCCTCTTTATGCCCAAGCGTTTTACATAGCCTATCAATCTGCAATGTGAGGAGAACGAATGGTCCTCAGACAAATATTAGAATTTATGAAGGCCATTAGTGAGGCCTGCACCAAGAACACATAATCCTCAATGCATAGACTCTCACTTAATAATATTGCTCTGTATACCAAGTTTTAACTATACCTTTTGAGTCAGAACTTATGGAAGACAAAGGAGATCCCCTTGAGGTCTTGTGAAGGATGCTTCCAATGCTCTATGCAAGTCGTCCTGATGCCTCAGTGGTTTACATAGCCCATCAATCTATAATTTGAGGAGAAAAAATAGCTAATCAGATATATATTAGACTTTATTAAGGCCATTGACGAAGCATTCACCAAGAACACAAAATCATCATCATATAGACTCTAACTTAATAATCTCATTCATGTACTTTCATTTTACATAAAGATAAAATAACATTATGTTAAGCTAGAACATTAGAAATATTTATCTTTCCTTCCATCACAAGAGAAACACTCACATATAAAAAATTAAAAACTCATAAATTAATGAAACCAGACTAAATCGATCATAGCATAAAATTTAAATACAACAATCCATGTGCAATCTAAATGGTCAATCTAACTCCAATCCTCATTTGGTGTTTAGAAGCATCCAACATTAATCATAGAAAATTAGAAGTAAAAATATGAGTGCCAATTTGGTGTTATGGTTGTTGTTTGTTATTCTGGTTGACAAAGATTTCATTGGTAGAAAGCTCTGGTTTTACGTCTGGTTGACATGGGTTTTAGAAGTAAAAATATGAGTGCCAATCAACATGTTGATAGTGCTTTCAATGTTTTTTTTATTTGTATTATTTATAATATTATTTGTATGCCAGTTATTCTACAGGTATTGTTTTCCACAAACTAAGAATGCTTATGTTTCTGAGGAATACCCATCAAAAAAACTTAAGCTTGTAACACCATCTATCATTATTAGTATAACTTCCATATTTCATTTGAATTGTATTTTTATTACTATTAGCAAGATATATACTTCCATATTTGTTTTGAATTTGAATTTTACTTTATTTTTATTTTTGAATCTTTTTCAATATAGCTGGAGTGTGCCTAATGTTGAAGAACATACGTTTCCTCCTTACAGTATAGGTTTGATGGAGGTAGTTATGGTGTTTCCTTTGCAAAATTTGATGATGGTGCAATTGCTAGTTATGTCTAATTTGAACAGATAACTTTACATTAAGGAGTTCCTTAACATGTAACTAATGACCTTCTATCCAAAACTTAATAGACTATGAAAAAATTTATTTAAAATAATGGAGATAATATAATAATAAAATAGTAATTAATAATATTAATATATATGGGTAATGTTAATAATATTATTTTATCGATTTATCTTAATAATTAAGATAAAAAAATAATAAAATTATTATTATTATTATTATTAATGTTGAGATTAATATAAAATAAGTAATAGTATTAATATTTATGATAGTCCCTCCTCAAATAGTTTTTCTTAAGACCTTAGTGACTTGAGTCATTAGCATCACTTATCCCTAACAATTTGACAAAGAACACATACTCGTGATTGAATCCCTTCAATCTAATGGCTACTTCTCCTCCTACATTAGAAAATAATTTCACTCATACCTCCATCCTAAATCCAAAACCAGTCACTCCTCTCCCACTTAACCAAAATAACCCTTCTTTACATCCAAGACATTGCTAACGACATTACTAATATTTTGTGGAAAAATAGTATTCAAACGTCCTTCAAACCTTAGATCACCCTTAGACAACTATTTAGGTAAGCTAAAGATAAGTTTGATCCCATGCTTGGCCTTGGATTCTATGAGGTCCCTTGCTCCTATGGGAAGTATTACATTGACCAAACTAGTAGATCCTTTAAGGCTCATATCAAAGAGCACATGGCCGATAATATCCATAATTAAGTCTCCAAATCAACCATTGTCAAGCACCCTCACAATACAAAGCACCTCATATACTTTGAAAAAGTAAGAATTATTACATCTACTCATTTCCACATTGTCCATTTCCTTAGGAAATACATTAAAATTTAAAATATCCCTAACAATTGTGACGACGAATATGGTTTTAAATATAGTAAGTCCTAGTAGCTGACCATCCACTGTATTTCCCATAAGCATTCCCCACACTCTACCCACCACTAACATATTCCTTGGCACCCTTTCCCCTCCATTTTTCTCTTTCCTAATTCCTTTCCTTTTTTATCTTTTAGTTGCTACCCTTCTTCCTTATTTCTCTTTTAACCCTTGCTTTTACATTTAAATAAAATAATATTAATATTAATAATGCTAACATTAGTATTTTTAGTTTTACAGTAAAATTATAAATTTATTATTATTAATATTAATAACTTCAATATTAGATTTTAGACTCCTATAGTATTCTTTTGTTGAAATAGAATTTGGATTTCCCACATTAGAATTCCAAACTTGTCCATGTTTCTAATCCCAAAGATTCTATCATTGAGACAATGTATGAGGAAAAATGAGCCAATGCAGGGACAATGTTAAAAATTATAAATCGTGGGCTAAACCCCAAATGAAAATTATTAATATTATTATGAATAAAAACATAAGGAAAGCTAATAAATATATTTTTTATAGTATCATGTCTTTCGGATTAATCACATAATTTGGCTTTGGTCAACATTTCGAACCAACTAATATGGTTCATCCTAAGGACAACGTGAGAAAGTTAATCAATCTTCATGAATAAATAGTATGGATGCATCATTTCTTGGAGATAGTGGTTAAAAACTAGCCGTTGGTGAATTAGATGATTTAGTTAATTAGTTATTCCAAACACTTGAGAGGAAATATTTATTAATTAGGTTAATTTCAATGAATAATCATTAAATGATACCAAAAGAATTATATTCATAAAAAGCGTGTTATTATAATAATAATAATAATATCATTTTTATGATAAACTTTAAGTATATATGCAAAATAAATGGATGTAAAAATTTTTATAAGGGTAAAGGGATTAGGAAGAGATCAAAATATTAATAAAGATATTAAAAATTTAATAAAAATATTATAATAAGAAAGAAGAAGGCTAAAGAAAATTAACTGAAACAAAGAAATAACATGGGGAAGAAAATCATAAATAGCAACAGGAAGAACATAATAAATAGGGAAATAAATAAAGAAAAAGACTAAAAAACCTAATGCTCAAAGAATCCATACAAGAGAGGAAGGAATCGCATAGAGAGAGCTAGATTCCAACTCTTACTTAATTTCCACCCATCATCCGTGTTGATATTCTTAGCATGTATGTCAATCTCAATAGGCTTCTCTAAGATTCCTATGGTGGAAATGATCAACCCTAGAAATGACCTTGGAATTCTCAATACGGACATGGTGACATAATTTCTCTACAAGAGAAGATGTGCAAGAAAAATTGTGGCCATTATGTGCAGCATGCTCCTGCATTCTCTTCTTAACAGACTGACTCATTTCTCTAATATAGGGTATACCATAGGAACAAGGAATGAGGTAAACACATTTTTCGTCCTTAGACTCGACAAGGTAATTGATAGAATCAAGAGAATTTATAATAGAACAAAGAGGTTTGAATGAGGAGGAGACATTATTCCTTCTAAGGAGATGGGAAATCCTGTCTGTGGTCCCTTAGATAAATGAGAGATTAACCTTGGAGAAATGATCCACATGAGTAGTTTTTCCATTTAACCCTTTATAGGATTTTTGAAAGGCTTTAAGATCCTAGGATCTACTATATCCATTATTTTCAAAGACACCAAGAAGATGAGATTTATTTGATTGTAGGTGGTCATCATCGGAAATTCTTATATCACGGGTAGTGAGAGTGCGGATAACACCAGATTTCCATGCAGGAAAATGATGAAAAATAACATGAAGATATTGTTCCATGTGAGTTTTCTTGTGAAAAAAATGGTCAGAAATGGAACCATCATCCGTTCTAGAGAGGAGAATGTCTAGGAAAGGTAGGCACTTGTCCACCTCAACTTCCATTGTAAACGTAATGGGATATGACTGGAAATTCAGGTGGCATAAAAATAGCTTTAACTTCTCACAAACATGGGGCCATATGACAAAAGTGTCATCCATAAACCTCTTCCGCTTTTTAGGGAGAAATTGAGCTGAGGCTGAGGCTATAGTTTCAAATATAATAATAATAATAATGATAATTCCCTTGCAGATTGGAAGAATGTTGTTAACCTCTCTAGCAAAAATTTTGATTCTTCTATTTTTACTCTCTTGAATAAAGGGCTTAATTTTTGTGTCACGCAGAAGAAGATTCTGATCGATGAAATCATCTGTAACATTGAATATGGTATTAAGGAACTTCTGGATAAAGTAAAGAAGACTATTATACAAGATTGTGTGATTGTTCTTAGGAAGGCTATGCCTCCTAAAAGGAACCTTAGCAAGCCTAAGTTTATTTCTCTTAAATCCCTATGGGGTGACCCTGACATTGTCATAATTAAGGCTGACAAAGGTGGTGACATAGTCATTTTGAATAAATCTCACTATGTCAACAAAATGATGGCTCATATTTCAAATAGTGGCAGTTACGTCAAGCTGAAAAAGAATCTCATTAAATTTATTTCTAAAGAGGTTTCACTCACAATTAAGTCAGATTTAGCTCTTAAACCTATCTCTAGGAAGCTTATTGAAAGAAATCCCCTCACCCCTAGCATTTATGGTCTTCCTATAATTCATAAACCCAAGGCCTCTCTGAGACCTATTATCAACACAATAGTTTGGCCTACTTATCTTCTTTCTAAATTATTAGCCCAAAATATTAAGCCCCTTTGGGTCTCACTGATTCCTATGTCAAGGACTTAGATTCCTTTATTAAGGAATGGAAAGATATTAGATTGGATCTTGGTGATTTGTTAGTAATTTTTTACGTTGTCACTATCCTTATTTACTAAAATCTCCATCCAAGAAGTTATTGATGTCATAAACCAAATCTCAGACTAGGACACAGCTAAATTATTTTGTCTTTTCCTCACCTCAACCTTCTTCAGCTTCCAAGGTGAGATCTATGAGAAAGCTTGTGGTTTCTCTATGGGTTCCCCTCTTTCCCCTATTGTCACAAACTTATATATCGAATTTGTGAAACTAAGGCATTAGGTTCAGCTCAATTTCACCATAAAAAGTGGAAGATGTTTATGGATGATACCTGTGTGATATGCCCCCATGGTCGTGAGGAATTAGAGATATTCTTGTTCCACCTGAATTCCCAGTCAGATTCCATTAAGTTTACGATGGAAGCTATCGTGGACAGGTTCCTACCCTTCTTGGAAATCGTCCCCTTTTGAATGGATGATGGTTCCATTTCTCAAGAAAACTCATAGGAAATAGTATCTTCATGTTAGTTCTCATCATGTTCCTACCAAGAAATTTGGTGCTCTCTAAACTATGGCTACCCATGCTCTAAGAATTTCTGAGGAAAACCACCTAGAGTCAGAGAAATATCATCTTTGTGATGTCTTTGAAAATAATGGATATAGTAGATCTCAGGGCCTTAAAGCCTTTCAAAATTCCTATAAAGGGTTAAGTGGAAAAACTATTTGCGTGGTTCCTATCTCCAAGGTTAATGTATCGTTTATCCAAGGGACCACAGCTAACATTTCCCATGTCCTTAGAAGGAATAATATTTCCTCCTCCTTCAAAACTCTTTGTTATTGTAGAAATTATTTTGGTTATGTTAAGGACCCTGTCAACCCTAAGGACAAAAAGGGTGTTTACCTATTTACTTTTTCTGTGGTATACCCTATATTCGAGAAACGCGTTGGTCCATTAAGTAGAGGATCCATGAGCATGATGCATACATTAGGCACAATATTTCTCGCACATCTTCTCTTGTGGAACATGTAGAAAAATCTTGTCACCATGTTTGTATTCAGGATTCCAAGGTCATTGCTAGGGTTGATCATTTCCACCATAGCAAGCTTAGAGAAGCTATTGAGATTGAGAGGCATGCTAAGAACCTCAATAGGGATGATGGGTGGAAATTAAGTAAGAATTAGACTCTAGCTTTCTCTATGTGATTCCTTCCCCTCTAGCATGCATTCTTACCACATTAGGCATTTTAATCTTTTTCTTTATTTATTTCCCTATTTCTTATTTTCTTCCCCATGCTATTTCTTTGTTTTTGTTAATTTTCTTTACCCTTCTTCTTTTTATTATAATATTTTATTAATTTTAAATATGTTTATTAATATTTTGATCTTTACCCTTATAAACATTTTTACATCCATTTATTTGGCATATAAACATAAAATTAACCATAAAAATGAGATTTTTATTATTATAATAATAGATTTTTTATGTATATAATTTTTTTGGTATTATTTAATTATTATTGGTTGAAATTAACTAAATTATGAAATATTTCTCATCAACGGGTTGGAATAACTAATTAACTAAATCACCTAATTCACCAAGGGCTACTTTTTAATGACTGTATCCAAGCAGTGATGCATCCATATTATTTATTCACGAAAATCAATTAAATTTCGCACCTTATCGTGAGGATGAACCACATTATTAAGTTTGAAACGTCGGCCAAATCCTAATTTTGTGATTAATTTGAGAGACATGATACTACATTATGGATCACAAAAGTCTCAGGTCTTAAATTATTTGAGTAATGTAAACTTTTGATATGTGGAGTGTACAGAGATGTGTATATGTAATGTCTGTAGATGTCATGTGAGTAATGTAAACTTTTGATATGTTAGAGTTTATAGAGATGTGTAGATGTAATGTGTGTAGATTTCATGTGAGTAATGTAAACTTTTGATATGTCGGAGTGCATAGAGATGTGTAGATGTAATGTGAAAAAACTAATGTGAGAAATGTACCACTTTAATACCATGGTCTAAATACTGTGGGTCAAATACCATATTTATAAAAGAGGTATGGTAAATAAATAAAATATAAATAAACCATAGGTATGGTAAAAAAATAAAATGTCTTTTTATATTTAATCCATAATCCTATTTATATTTAGGAACACTCAAAAAATGGTTACATTTAGGTGAATCTTGAGCTAAATACCATGGGCCAAATTATTATTAATACCAGGCCAGAAAATATTATTAACCCTAATATTATTATTATTATTAATTATAATATTCACAATATTATATTATAATATTAATATTATTAAATCTAATAAGTCTAATAAAATTTATTTAGGTGAATCCTGAGCTAAATACCATGGGCCAAATTATTATTAATACCATGCCAAAAAAATTAACCCTAAGATTAATAATATTATTAATTATAATATTCATATTATTTTTTTTCTATGTAAGACTAATTCTATTATGTATAAAAAAGTACTAGTACAAAACTGCCTCAGCATCTACTGTGAGAGCCAGACCACTGGGCTTGATAGTCAAGCAGGTCATAGAGAGTCTGGATCGCCCAAAATGGGAAACCGATCCTGTTAACTTCAAAGTCTTGGCCGCCCTTATAAGGGAAACCGGCCTTAAGTACATGCATACCAAAGTAACAAAGATATAGAAACTGAAAATAACCATCAGCCATTCCGGCTGAGTCTTGAAACCAGTAAGCAAAATACTCCAACAATGATTAAACAAAGAAACCTGGAGAGTTTGAAAACTGAGCTTGTCACCCTTCATGAGCTGGAGACATCGGTTCCTCGACGATCTTGCATGCATATTCATAATATTTGCTGTTGTCGTTCATTCCAGCTTGAATCAAATCCTTTAAGTCGGAGTCTTCATCTGCTTTACATAGCTCCGAATGAGGAGGGAGAATGGAAATCGCAGGGGGGCCTTCTTTGTCGGTGGAGCAAGGGGCATGAGGGAGCGAGGGAGAAGCTGAGCGGGTGGGAGCGGGATAAGGGATCTCTTAGCGTAGAGTGACAGTGATAAGAGCAAAAATGATGGACTGAATAGAAGTGCAATCAAAACGAAGCTTAGCATGTTGGGTGGTCAGCCGAATGAAGGTTCTGGCATGCGCACTGCTAGGAGGAATAGAGGCTGAAGGATGGGCAAAAGGGCCAGCATGACCAGAATCGAGGGTGCACCCCCGTCCTCTTCCTATGCCCCTGAGCAGAGCATGAGGGTGGACAGGCTCTTCATAGGCAGAGGAGGATCCTGAAACGGAGGAGGGCGAAGGACGATTAAAAGAGGCATGGCCCCGACTAACACCTCGCCGGCATCACATCCTTTAGCGGATACGAGGCATGGAGAAGGGATTAGGACGAAGGTGACACGAGAAGGAAGAACCGTCGGAGGACCCAAGCACTCTGACAGAAGAGTGAATACCACAGAGGTGAGCCAACTAAGCACTGTCAGGAATGTCTGGACCTCCAGAAAGATCTGCAGAAGCGTAGGGATGAGGATTAACACTGCAAAGGGGGCTTTGAGAGAAATGAAGCCCAGGGAGAGTCTCAAGACAAGCAAGAAGGCTGCACCGATGACTAGTTGGAGTTCTTACACTAGAATTTGCGAAGCCAGTAGTGCAATCACCATGGAGGGGAGTCGGAGAGCTCCCACAACAACCACAGTCATGCACGCATGTCATATTGAGAGCCAAGGCCAGGAGAACCACCATATGAAATGGCATAGCGGAGCAATTAAGAGGGTGATCGCCATCCCAAGGTGGAAAGTTAATGGCTTCATTAATACTGGTACAGGGAGCCATATGGGCTTCCCATGTGGGCTCCTTCAGGAGCAGCGCAGGGGCCCAAGTCCCATCAAGCCTCTTCAACATCTGCATCCGAAATATAATATTCATATTATTATATTATAATATTAATATTATTAAATCTAATAAATCTAATAAATTTCGATCAGGTAGGTTGGTATTTGAGTACACTATATTCATTGTCTATCTTAGGTAGCAATAAACATGTGATATGTCGGAGTCTATAGATATGTGTAGATGTAATGTGAGAAATGTACCACTTTAATACCATGGGAATACCGTGGGCCAAATACCATATTTACTACAAAGTCTTTTTATATTTACTCCATAATCCTATTTATAATTAGGAACACTCAAAAAGTGGTTTTATATCGTGAGCTCAATACCACGGGCCAAATTATTATTAGAAATATGCCAAAAAAACATTATTAACCCTAATATTAATATTATTATTTTTATTAATTCTAATATTCACATTATTTTATTATAATATTAATATTATTAAATTTAATAAATTTGGATCACTTAGGTTGGTATTTGAGTACACTATATGCATTGCCTATCTCACGTAACAATAAACATGTAATCATAAATGTAAAAATAATATTTAATATTTAACATTTAAAATTTAATCTAATTAATCTAATGTAAGCCCTAACGAAAATTCACTTCTCTCCCTACATATATAAATTTAACACAAATTTATTTGTGAGGAAGAATCTCTCTGATTTTGCGAACAGTGAAATAATATTTGTGAGAAAGGATTTTAGGACTTGTTCAAAAGTTGTAGCAATAATATTTGTGGGAAAGGATTTCAGTGTCAACAATTTTTTTTGGATTGATTTGGAAAATAATATTTGTGGGAAGGATTTCAGTTTGATTTTCAGGTTTTTTATTTTTTTTCTACCTTTTTCTTTATGTAATGTAAACGTTTGATATGTTAGAGTATAAGGTACATGTAGATGTAATTTGAGAAATTTAATATAAGTAAATATTTGAAATGTACTAGGTGTATATTTTTATTTATTTACCATGCCAACACTATGAACTTTCCCATGCCAACACATTGCAGTCAAATAATATTTGTGGGAAAAGATTGTGGGAAGGACTTTAGTGTCAATGAGCTGCAATTGATTTTAAGGTTTGATTTCTATTGCTCCTACATTTTATTTTTTTCTACCTTTTTTTTTATATAATGTAAACTTTTGATATGTGAGAGTATAAGGCACATGTGTAGATGTAATGTGAGAAATTTAATGTAAGTAAATATTTGAAATTTACTAGGAGTATATTTTTATTTATTTACTGGGAGTATGGTAAATAAATAAAATCTCTTTTTATATTTACCCTAGAGGTATGGTAAATTATTTATGGGTGGTATGGTAAGTAAAATTATTTACGAGGTATCGTAAGTAAATAAATGTAATGTAAGTATATAGGGATGTGTAGATGTAATGTGTGTAGGTCTGGAGTAATGTAAACATTTGATATGTTGGAGTGTATAGAGATGTGTAGATGTAATGTGTGTAGGTCTCGAGTAATGTAAACATTTGATATGTTGGAGTGTATAGAGATGTGTAGATGTAATGTAAAAAATGTAATGTGAGAAATGTACCACTTTAATACCATGGGGGGCCAAATACCATATTTATAAACGAGTTATGGTAAATAAATAAAACAGAAAATTACTATTAATACCATGCCAAAAAAATTTATTAACACTAATATTAATATTATTATTAATTATAATATTAATATTATTAAATCTAATAAATCTAATAAATTTTATTTAGGTGAATACTTAGCTAAATACCATGGGCCAAACTATTATTAATACAATGCCAAAAAAACATTATTAACCCTAATATTAATATTATTGTTAATTATAATATTCACATTATTATATTATAATATTAATATTATTAAATCTAATAAATCTAATAAATTTTATTTAGGTGAATCGTGAGCTAAATACCATGGACCAAATTATTATTAATACCATGCAAAAAAACATTATTTACCCTAATATTAATATTATTATTAATTATAATAGTCACATTATTATATTATAATATTAATATTATTAAATCTAATAACTTTGGATCATGTAGGTTCGTATTTGAGTACACTATATTCATTGCGTATCTCAACTAACAATAAACATGTGATATGTCAGAATGTATAGATATGTGTAGATGTAATGTGAGAAATGTACCACTTTAATACCATGGGCCAAATACCATATTTATAAAAATGGTAAATAAGTAATTAAATAAAACATCTTTTTATATTTACTCCATAATCCTACTTATATTTTGGAACACTGAAAAAGTGGTTTTATTTAGGTGAATCCTAAGCTAAATACGATGGGTCAAATTATTATTAATACCATGCCAAAAAAACATTATTAACCATAATATTAATATTAATTCTAATATTCACATTATTATATTTTAATAATAATATTATTAAATTTAATAAATTTGGATCACGTAGGTTGGCATTTGATGACACCATATGCATTGCATATCTCAGGTAACAATAAAAATGTAAACATAAATGTAAAAATAATGTTTAATATTTAACATTTAAAATTTAATCTAATTAATCTAATGTCGGCTCTAATGAAAATTCACTTCTCTCCCTAAATATATAAATTTAACACATATTTGGAAAATAATATTTGTGGGAAGGACTTCACTGTCAACCAGCTTCAAGTTTTTTATTTTTTTCTACCTTTTTTTTTATGTAATGTAAATGTTTGATATGTGAGAGTATAAAGCACATGTGTAGATGTAATGTGAGAAATTTACTGTAAGTACATACTTTAAATGTACTCGGGGTATATTTTTATTTGTTTACTATGCCAAAACTTTTCACTTCAATAATATTTGTGGGAAAGGATTTCAGCCTAACAAACTTATTTGGGTTGATTTGGAAAATAATATTTGTGAGAAGTATTTCAGTGTCAACGAGCTGCAATTGGTTTTCACGATGACTTCTATTGCTATTTTATTTTATTTTTCTACCTTTTGTTTATGTAATGTAAACTTTTGATATGTGAGAGTATAAGGCACATGTGTATATGCAATGTAAGTAAATATTTGAAATGTACTAGGGGTATATTTTTATTTATTTACTGGGAGTATGGTAAATAAATAAAATATATTTTTATATCTACCCTAGAGTTATGGTAAATTATTTACGAGGTATGGTAAGTAAATAAATGTAATGTAAGTAAACATTTTAAATAGGGTATGGTAAGTAAATAAAACCTCTTTTTATATTTACTCCATAAACCTATTTATATTTAAAGAAAAATTAAAAAAAAAAAATTATTGAGGTGAAGCCTGTGGGAAAAATACCATTTTAATAACATGGGCTAAATACCGTGGACCACATACCATATTTTTCTATTTCTCCTACATTTTATATTGGAGCGAAACTGAGAGAGAGATATATATATATAAATGGGGGAGGAGAGAGGTAGGTAGGAGAGGAAGGAAGAGAGAGAGGAGGAGAGAGGGAGGGAGGTAGGAGGAGAGAGGGAGGGATATAGAGATGGACTTGGAGGGTGAGAGAGGGAGTGAAGAAGAAATACATAGAGAGCGAGAAGTGGAGAGAGAGAGGGAGTGACAAGGGAGAAATAGAGAGAGAATGTGTATGTTTGGGGTGAGATAAAGAGAAACATAAGGCGAGATGGATGGAATGGGCAAAGAAGGAGAGAGGGAGGATATAATAACATAGTTGGAGGGTGAAGAGAGGGAGAGAGAGGGAGATAGAGAGAGAGATAGATGTGGGAGAGAAAGGTATAGAGGGGAAGTAAGAGAGAGAGGATGTGAGAGAGTGGAGAGAGGGAGGGAAAGAGAGAGGGGGGAGAGAGGGAAGATGACTTATTGGACTGGATGCATTGATTCCAGTGTGGATGGTGATTTCTAATGCTATTTTTCTTGCACTATGTGAATTGATTTTAGTGTACATGTTGAGAGTGAGAGAGCGAGAGAGAGAGAGAGAGAGAGACAGAGAGAGAGAGGAAAAGATAGCGGAAGGTAGGAGAGAAAGGGAGAGAGAGGAAGGAAAAGAGAGAGGAAATGAGATAAAGGAAGAGAGTTATGGGGGAAGAGAGAAAATTTGGGGGAAAATAAAGAGAGAGAGAGAGAGATGAAGATAGAGAGGAGGAGAGAGGGAGGGAGATATAAGGAGAGATGGAAGGATAGAGAGATGGAGTTGGAGGGGTAGTGAGGTAGGGAAGAAGGAATACATAGAGAGTGAGAAGTGGAGAGAGAGAGATGAAGTGACAAGAGAGATATGGAGAGAGAGTGTGTATGTTTTGGGGTGAGATAAAGAGATAAAGAAAGATATATGGAGAGGAGGGAGGAGAGAAGGAGAGAGGGAGGGATATAGTAACATAGTTGGAGGGTGAAGAGAGAGATATATATATATGTGGAAAAGAAATGCAGAGAGAGGATGTGATAGGGTGGAGATATGGAGGGAAAGAGAGATGTAGTTTGAGGGGGGAGATAGGGAAGAAGATTTATTGCTTTAGATGAATTGATTTCAGTGTAAATTGTGATTTATAATCCATTTTGATTGTTTGCACTAGTTGCATTGATTTTAGTGTAGATGTTTATTTCTAATTATATTAAATTTCTTGCACTAGATGCATTGATTTCAATGTAGATGCTTTCTAATCCTATATGATAGCTCATACTAAATTCATTTATGTCAATGTAGACTATAAATTCATATTCTATTTCATTGCTTGCACTAGATGCATTAATTTCAGTGTATATGTTGATTTCTAATTATATTTGACCGCTTGCACTAAATATGTTGATTTCAGTGTAGATCATGATTTCTAATCCTATTTGATTTCTTGCACTAGATGCATTGATATTAGTGTCGATTTTGGTTTCTAATATTATTTTCTTACTTGCACTAGATGCATTGATTTTACTGTAGATGTTGATTTCTAATCCTATTTGATTACCTGCACTAGATGCATTGATTTCAGTGTAGATGTTGTTTTCTAATCTTATTTTATTGTTTGCATTAGGTGCATTGATTTTAGTGTAGACGTTTATTTATGATTTGATGTAATTGGATGTACATTGATGGTAAATTAATTTTAAAGTGATTGGACTAAGATTGTGCATTGTATTGAGTGCAAGGACACAAAATTCTTGACAATGTAGATTAATACTTGTGTTATAGTAAATCAACCTATTAGTATTGAAGAGCAAGAGAGAAAATGTATGATGTTTAGTACAATAGTTCAAGCTAAATATTTAATTTGTTTTATTATTTCAATTTTCCTTTTCATATAATCGATATGAAAAATGACAAAACTTACAAGGGTGGCAATAAGAATAGTAAAAGAAAATAATTTGAGATTGTTCCTAATGAAGACTATTTGTAACTGACTGCATTCTTATTATTTTCATTTTCTATCATTCAACTCTATTACAATGTCACTTTGCATTCAAAAATATTATTTCATCATTAAAGTTATTAACAATATTTGTCATCTCAAAAAACTGAGGTAACTAAGAAAAGTTTAAAAGTAAAATGACCAGATAAGACATATTTAACATATATAATATTATTATATTTATAATATTTACATATTATTGATAAAATTAATCATATGTTTGATAGATTTTCCTTGGCTACACACGACTAAAACCAGCCTAGATCCATCTTAACTTTCGATCTATCAGGCGCCAAGAGGGATCAAACCTCTCGAGGCACAAAAATTTCCTCAAGTTTTGCACTCAAAAAAGAGGTTTGCACCTCTATAGATTTGAACCCTCTCGGCGCTTGATAGATCTAGCCTACATCCATCTTAAATATGGATCTATCAAGTGCCAAGAGGGATCAAATATCTCGAGGTGCAAACCTTTCCTCAAGTTTTGCACTCATAAAATAGCTTTGCACATCTAGAGTTTTGATCCCTCTCGACACTTGATAGATCCAGAGTAAATATGGATCTAGACTGGTTGTGACAAGATGCACTCTACAACCCAGTATATAGGGATGTTTACATGTAATGTGTGTAGGTGTCATGTGAGTAATGTAAACTTTTGATATTTCGAAGTGTATAGAGATGTGTAGATGTAATGTGTGTAGATGTCATGTGACTAATGTAAAATTTTGATATGTCGGAGTGTATAGAGATGTGTAGATGTAATGTGTGTAGATGTCATGTGAGTAATGTAAACTTTTGATATGTCGGAGCGATGTGTAGATGTAATGTTCATAAAGAAATGTGAGAAATGTACCCCTTTAATACCATGGGCTAAATACCGTGGGAAAAATACCATATTTATAAAAGACGTATGGTAAATAAATAAAATATAAATAAACCATAGGTATTGTAAATATATAAAACGTCTTTTTATATTTACTCCATAATCCTATTTATATTTAGGAACACTAAAAAAATAGTTTTATTGAGTTGAATCCTGAGCTAAATACTATGGGCCAAATTATTACTAATACCATGCCAAAAAAACATTATTAACCCTAATATTAATATTATTATTAATTACAATATTCGCATTATTATATTATAATATTAATATTATTAAATCTAATAAATTTTATTTAGGTGAATCCTCAGCTAAATACCATGGGCCAAATTATTATTAATACCGTGTGAAAAAAACATTATTAACAATAATATTAATATTATTGTTAATTATAATATTCACATTATTATATTATAATATTAATATTATTAAATCTAATAAATATAATCAATTTTATTTAGGTGAATCCTAAGCTAAATAACATGGGCCAAATTATTATTAATACCATGCCAAAAAACATTATTAACCCTAATATTAATATTAATATTAATTATAATATTCACATTATTATATTATAATATTAATATTATTAAATCTAATAAATATAGTAAATTTGGATCACGTAGGTTGGTATTTGAGTACACTATAATCATTTCCTATCTCAGGTAACAACAAACATGTGATATGTCAGAGTGTATAGATATGTGAATATGTAATGTGAGAAATGTACAACTTTAATACTATCGACTGAATACAATGTACCACTTATTACCTTCGGCCTGAATATAGTGGGCCAAATACCATATTTATAAAAATGGTAAATAAATAAAATATAAATAAACCATAAGTATGGTAAATAAACAAAACATATTTTTATATTTACTCCATAATCCTATTTATATTTTGGAACACTCAAAAAGTGGTTTCATTTAGTGAATCCTGAGCTAAGTACCATGGGCCAAATTATTATTAATACCATGCCAAAAAAACATTATTAACCCTAATATTATTATTAATATTATTATTAATTCTAATATTCACATTATTATATTATAATATTAATATTATTAAATTTAATAAATTTGGATAACGTAGGTTGGTATTTGAGTACACCATATGCATTGCCTATCTCAGGTAACAATAAACATGTAAACGTAAATGTAAAAATAATGTTTAATATTTAACAATTAAAAATTCACTTCTCTCTCTACATATATAAATTTAACACATATTTGGAAAATAATATTAGGGGGAAGGATTTCAGTGTCAACGAGCTGCAATTGATTTTCAGGTTTTTTATTTTTTTCTACCATTTTGTTTATGTAATGTAAAAGATATGTCGGAGTATAAGGCACATGTGTAGATGTAATGTGAAAAATTTAATGTAAGTAGATATTTGAAATGTATTGGGGGTATATTTTTATTTATTTACCATGTCAAAACCTTGCACTCAAATAATATTTGTGGGAAAGGATTTTAGCCTCAATGAAATTATTCGGATTGATTTGAAAAATAAAATTTGTCTGAATGATTTTAGTGTCAACGAGCTGCAATTGGTTTTCAGTATGAGTTTCTTTTCAGGATGAGTTCTATTTCTCTTGCATTTTATTTTATTTTTCTACCTTTTTGTTTATGTAATGTAAACTTTTGATATGTGAGAGTGTAACGTACACAGATGAGAGAGAGAGAGAGAGAGAGAGAGAGAGAGAAATGGGGGAAGAGAGAGGTAGGTAGGAGAGGAAGGAAGAGAGAGAGGAGGAGAGAGGGAGGGAAGAAGAAATACATAGAGAGAGAGAAGTGGAGAGAGAGAGGGAGTGACAAGGGAGAAATAGAGAGGGTATGTGTATGTTTGGGGTGAGATAAAGAGAAAAATAAGGCGAGATCGAAGGAATAAGGGGGATAAGGAGAGAGGGAGGATATAGTAACATATTTGGACGGTGAAGAGAGGGAGAGAGAGGGATATATATATATATAGAGAGAGAGATGTGGGAGAGAAAGGTATAGAGGGGAAGGAAGAGAGAGAGGATGTGAGAGAGTGGAGAGAGGGAGGGAAAGAGAGAGGGGGGAGAGAGGGAAGATGATTTCTTGCACTTAATGCATTGATTTCAGTTTGGATGGTGATTTCTAATCCTATTTTTCTTGAACTATATGCATTGATTTTAGTGTACATGTCGAGAGAGAGAGAGAGAGAGAGAGAGAGAGGAAAATATAGAGGAAGGTAGGAGAGAAAGGGAGAGAGAGGAAATGAGATAGAGGAAGAGAGTTATGGGGGAAGAGAGAAAATTTCGGGGAAAAGAAAAAGAGAGAGAGAGAGAGAGAGAGAGAGAGAAAGAGAGAGGCAGGACGAGAGAGAGGAGGAGAGAGGGAGGGAGATAGAAGGAGAGATGGAAGGATAGAGAGATGGAGTTGGAGGCGGAGTGAGGGAGGGAAGAAGGAATACATAGAGAGTGAGAAGTGGAGAGAGAGATGAAGTGACAAGGGAGATATGGAGAGAGAGTGTGTGTGTTTTAGGGTGAGATAAATAGATAAAGAAGGAGATATGGAGAGGAGGGTGGAGAGAAGGAGAGAGGGAGGGATATAGTAACATAGTTGGAGGGTGAAGAGAGAGAGAGAGAGATATGTGGGAAATAAATGGAGAGAGAGGAAGGAAGAGGGAGGATGTGATAGAGTGGAGAGATGGAGGGAAAGAGAGATGTAGTTTGAGGGGGGAGATAGGGAGGAAGATTTATTGCTCTAGATGAATTGATTTCAGTGTAAATTGGGATTTATAATCCATTTTGATTGTTTGCACTAGATGCATTGATTTTAGTGTAGATGTTGATTTCTAATTATATTAAATTGCTTGCACTACATGCATCAATTTGATTGTAGATGCTTTCTAATCCTATATGATTGCTCACACTAAATTCATTGATGTCAATGTAGACTATGACTTCATATGCTATTTGATTGCTTGCACTAGATGCATTAATTTCAATGTATATTTGATTTCTAATTATATTTGACTGCTTGCACTAGATGGATTGATTTGAATGTAGATGATTTCTAATCCTATTTGATTTCTTTCACTAAATGCATTGATTTCGGTGTAGATGGTGATTTCTAATCCTATCTTATTTTTTACACTAGATGCATTGATATCAGTGTCCATGTTGGTTTCTAATCTTATTTTCTTACTTGCACTAGATGCATTGATTTCAATGTAGATGTTGATTTCTAATCCTATTTGATTTCCTACATTAGATGCATTCATTTCAGTGTGGATGTTGTTTTCTAATCTTATTTGATTGTTTGCATTAGGTGCATTGATTTCAGTGTAGACGTTGATTTCTAATTTGATGCAATTGGAAGTACATTGATGGTACATTAATTTTAAAGTGACTGGATTAAGATTTTGCATTGTATTCACTGTAAGGACACAAAATTCTTGAAAATGTAGATTAATATTTTTTTTATAGTAAATCATCCTATTAATATTGAAGAGCAAGAGAGACAATCTATGATGTTTAGTACAATAGTTCAAGCTAAATATTTAAATGGTTTATTATTTCAATTGTCCTTTTCATATAATCGATATGAAAAAATGACAAAACTTACATGGGTGGCAATAAGAATAGTAAAAGAAAATAATTTGAGATTGTTCACAATGAAGACTATTTGTAATTAACTGCATTCTTATTATTTTCATTTTGTGTCATTCAACACTATTACATTGTCACTTTGCATTCAAAAAAAATATTTCACCATTAAATTTATTAACAATATTTGTCATCTCAAAAAACTGAGGTAACTAAGAAAATTATAAAATTAAAATGACTAGATAAGACATATTGACCATATATAATATTATTGTATTTATATTATTTACATATTATTGATAAAATTAATCATATGTTCGATAGATTTTCCTTGGCTGCACACGACTGAAACCTGCCTAGATCCATCTTAACTCTAGATCTACCAAGCGCCGAGAGGGATCAAATCTCTCGAGGTGCAAACCTTTCCTCATGTTTTGCACTCAAAAAAGAGGTTTGAACCTCTATAGAGTTTATCCCTTTCGGGGCTTGATAGTTCCAGCCTAGATCCATTTTAAATCTGGATCTATCATGCGCCGAGAGGGATCAAATCTCTCGAGGTGCAAACCTTTCCTCAAGTTTTTCACTCAAAAAAGAGGTCTTAACCTCTAGATATTTGATCACTCTCAGCACTTGATAGATCCAGAGTTAATATGGATCTAGGCTGGTTGCACCGAGAGGCGCTCTACAGCCCAGTATATGGGGATGTGTAGATGTAATGTGTGTAGGTGTCATGTGAGTAATGTAAAATTTTGATATTTTGGAGTGTATAGAGATGTGTAGATGTAATGTGTGTAGGTGTCATGTGAGTAATGCAAAATTTTGATATGTCAGAGTGTATAGAGATGTGTAGATGTAATGTGTGTAGATGTCATGTGAGTAATGTAAAATTTTGATATGTCGGAGTGTATAGAGATGTCTAGATGTAATGTGAAAAATCTAATGTGAGAAATGTACCACTTTAATACCATGGACTAAATAACGTGGGCCAAATACCATATTTATAAAAGAGGTATGGTAAATAAATAAAATATAAATAAACCATAGGTATTCTAAATAAATAAAACCTCTTTTTATATTTACTCCATAATCATATTTATATTTAGGAACACTCAAAAAATGGTTTTATTTAGGTGAATCCTGAGCTAAATACCATGGGCCAAATTATTATTAATACCATGCAAAAAAAACATTATTAACACTAATATTAATATTATTATTAATTATAATATTCACATTATTATATTATAATATTAATATTATTAAATCTAATAAATCTAATAAATTATATTTAGGTGAATCGTGAGCTAAATACCATGGGCCAAATTATTATTAATACCATGCCAAAAAAAATTATTAACCCTAATATTAATATTATTATTAATTATACTATTCACATTATTATATTATTATATTAATATTATTAAACCTAATAAATATAATAATTTTGGATCACATAGGTTGGTGGTATTTGAGTATGCTATATTCATTGCCTATCTCACGTAACAATAAACATGTGATATGTCAAAGTGTATAGATATGTGTATATGTAATGTGAGAAATGTACCACTTTTATACCATGGGCTGAATACAGTGGGCCAAATACCATATTTATAAAAATGGTAAATAAATAAAATATAAATAAACCATAGGCATGGTAAATGAATAAAACATCTTTGTATATTTACTCCATAATCCTACACTCAAAAACTGGTTTTATTCAGGTGAATCCTAAGCTAAATACCATGGGCCAAATTACTATTAATACCATGCCAAAAAAACATTATTATCCCTAATATTATTATTAATATTATTATTAATTCTAATATTTACATTATTATATTATAATATTAATGTTATTAAATTTAATAAATTTGGATCACTTAGGTTGGTATATGAGTACACTATATGCGTTGCCTATCTTAGATAACAATAAACATGTAAATGTAAATGTAAAAATAATTTTTAATATTTAAAATTTAAACTTTAATCTAATTAATCTAATCTCGACCCTAATGAAAATTTACTTCTCTCCCTACGTATATAAATTTAACAAAAATTTATTTGTGAGGAAGAATCTCTTTGATTTTGCGAACAACGAAATAATATTTGTGAGAAAGGTTTTCAAGAGTTGTTTGAAAGTGGTAGTATCAATATTTGTGGGTGTAACATACACCCATAACCTCACATGTAAATGCAAGGAGTTAAAAATATTTATACAAGTTACCCACGAGTAACTTCTCCAAATCACTATTAAATATTCCATACTACTCAGTAGATAGAATGTTCACCAATTCATAGTGTAACCTTAGTATAAGAATAATAAGTTGCTTAACCATTAACAACCTCTATTGTTGTATATTAACATAAAATGGTATGATGTAACCTTGCATTCATTTCATTATTCATGTAGCCATCACTTACTGGACATTATGAACATCAAAGCAAGAAAGGAATTGACATCATCAACTAAACACAATAATCAATCACATCATTGAACAACAACATACCCTGGAAACCCCGTAGGGTAAAAACCATCAAACGTTTAATTTTATTATTAAACGCCCGTGAGGGTATTCAACCCTCAGTCAATGGCTTATAAGAGAGACCATCCCTTAACCATATTTATAAATTTTAGAAAGAAATATACAAATATCTAGCTCAAAGCCATTACAATAATTACGATAGCATTTACCCACTAATATTCATATCTTCATATCTTGGTGGCATGGATGTACCTACAATGTACCATCGTACATTGGATCATCCTACAACTCACACTCATCTTCATGAACCATAATCATTTACCTGCCACCATGTTAAGCATAATATTCCCTTTGTACAAGTCACCATCATTTCCTGTCATGGACGTCATCAACAAGATTTTATAACATGATTAGATAAAGCCTTAATCAATCAATAATCAATATTTAAGTGATCCTTTAACACTTATTCATTTGCATACATGAAATGTGAATATAATGTCACAAAAAGATTTATTCTAACATCACTACCTTAGTGTAAGAAATTAACTATCAATTCATGTCAAAATAATCCCCACATTATTATGACACTTCTCGCACACGCTCACATTTGTACAAGACAAATCACCACAATTGTCCAAGAACTCCTCCAATGGAAAATGAAACAATGTGAATTCGAGTTACTTAAACTTTAACAAAAGAAAAATCCCTTCAGATATTTATTTTAGAGCATGCAAATATAATAAAGCTAGCACGTTGAATGTTGTTCCAATGCATGCAATGCATATAGTTTCCAAAAGAGTCTACACAAAATAATTCTTAACACAAGAGAGCATGTAAACACATGTTTTTTTCTGTAAAACTAATGCAATTAAAGCATACAAATACAAGTCTTCTTTTTCAAATATTATACTAACAATATTTTCTAATGTAGTCTAACACAACATGCTATCTTTTCCCACATACAAATATGTATATTATTTCCAACGAAAGGTAATACAAATATTTCATGCATATGAAAAAACTAACATAATATTTAAGATAGCATAAAGTACTCACATATAATTTTTCATAAGAAACATTGTAACTCACTATTTATTCTATCCATGCAAAGAACATATCTCTATAAAAAAATGGCTATTAATTGGTGCATGCAAGAGCTTATCACAATAGCTCTTCTTTAATATATGTAGCACAAATTCCCTTCTTGGAATTACGCATCATTAACTATTATTTTCATGTAAAGATATACATAATTATTTCTCCGAAGGAAGCTAATATAACTTAGATTTTTTGCCTTTATACTTGTAGTTTCAAATGCTTCCCTTTCAGAAATTGACCATAGATGACCATATTTATGCATAAATCCTAAGAAACATTCACAAGGTTAACTTAAAATATTATGCATTCTTATTCTTGTATGAACAAGATTCATATGCATCTTTTATAAAAATAATATTTATTTTTCATTAATTCATGCACAAAACTTCTATCCAATATTTTTTCACTCATGCAAACTTTAAATGAAAACATAGGTAACATTTTCACCCAAATTCATGGAAACCCTTCCAAGAAAATTCATCTAACTAACTTTTATCTTTCTTTTTTTTCACCACCCATGAAAATATATCCCTAGTTACGCTCTTTATTCTACATTCATTATCAAGAAAATAACTTGGATTTCTTATCATTTCATTTTCAAGAAAATTATCTTGGATTTCTTATCATTTATGTTTCAATAAAATAATCTTGGATTTATTATCATTTCATAAAATAAATGTGTACAAATCCCTTTTTAACTAAAGAGCACGCATCTTATATTTTCTTGTATATGCAGTGTTTATAAATGTTTACATATTTCATTCGATATATTTAACATAATAAACTATTATTTGTGCATGGAAAAAGTATCTTCTTTGTGCATGGACAAAGTATTTTCTTTTCCAAGAAATATAGCATAATATATTTTAAGTAAAATCCAGTTTGTGCACGAGGTGTATTTACCTCTCAAAGAATTGAGCTCCTCCCTACATTCATATATAACATAGTAGATATTAAGAAAAATCTAGTTTTTGCACAAGGTATATAAAACCTCTCAAATAATGGAGCTCCTCTTATCTTTTACCCACATTTACCCACATAAACAGGTAAACATGGAAAATATTTTGAAGGAAATAATCAAACACAAGAACCATTCAATATTTCACCGAAAGAAAAAAAAAAAAACATTACTTATCTTTTTACTCACAACGTTCCATCTCCATATTCGATCTTCCATCTCCATATTCTAGCCTTGAGGACTCAACTTGTGTCCCTTTTTTTATATCTGTTTGATAGTTGCATAAAAATAGCGTAGGTAGTTGTTGTGATTTTAGCTTGAATTAGATTAGTAAAGGTTGTTGTGATATGCAACATATATGGTTCTTCCCATTTGCAACTGGCAGTGCTGCACTAATTGAGTGGACTCGCATCAAAATCTCGCTCTCGTTTATTCGATGAGGTTACTGTCTTTCAAATTGATGCTATAAACCCGCCCTCTTTGAGGTCCGCTATCGTAATGGACATCGAAGTATGCCTCCTGTCCTTCCTCACTCTGATGGAAATGTAAGAAGCCCATCTAAAAATTAAGAACAACAGAGCAGGAAAAACAAGAACCCCTTCCCAAACCTCTCCAGAGATCTCAAGTAAATAATGAATACCCAAGGGTTGTTATCAAGAATTTGTTTTCAACCGATTCTTGATTAAACAGTTAAAAAAGTCATCAACGTACGATTCATTTACCATGTGTAAATACATAAGGTTGCGTAGGTATGTTACATACTCCCCCCTTTGAAGAGAACACCGTCCTCATTGTGCTTCTCTCACTGAAACTTAAACTTATACTCATGATATAATAATATAGCAACCCAAAGGCGTTCCTCCCCCTTCACAATGAAGTACTTTATTTTTCTTAAATTCCATTAATTGAAACATGAATGTTTCTATCCATAGTCATAAGCATGTATAGCTTAAAAAAAATATCCCATTTCCATTTTTAACCACTTATCCATTATTCAAATTCATAAAAATATAGAAAAATACTATACCAACTTACCATTACATACCAATTACTATTGGAAATAATGATGGTTTTTACACAAGCTCTCTGAGAATGGTTGAACAACCCATCAACACTCCATGGAAAGATCCTGTAATGTATGACAAACCAATTCAATCACATTAGTCACATAGTTTCAATCAAATGAAATACTTGCAACTATCAAAAATTCATCCAATATCAAGAGATGTTTTAGTAAGAGTACTTCCACAAGTATTGAGAGAGAACCAACCCTCTAATCAATGCATCACATGCCCACTGTCTTAGCTCCTACTAAAGACACCCACAGAGTACTTCAAAAAGTACTCAGAGAGCACCTAACTCTCTAATCATACCAATGGTCAATCAATGCATCATGGGCATATCATAGCCTCTGCTAAGAAATTCAAACAAATTAGTAATAAAATAAATGAACTTATACATTCAGTAATTCATTTTATGAGTGCTAAGCTCCTTTCCTCTTAATATATACATAAAATATTTACACAATCATATAAAAAATCATTTTAATATAACACATAACTTATTACTTAACTTGTTCCACTATGAGAACCATAATGGTAAAAAAATGCTCCTCCAAACCCATGGGAGTTGGTTTCTGCAACCAAATCGAGTCATTTTCACATCCAGACAGTTATTTGACAAAAAACCATTCCAAGTCCAGTATAGAATTCCACTGGAAAACCAGCTCGAGAATTCGAATGACCACTCAAGGTCTAGTATAGGATTCTTCTTGGCAACATATGCTTATTCCTATGACAACGTCCCGTTTATGAGGAATTTTGGAACTCCTCCAATGGGCTCCAAAATCAATAGAATTTCCTTAGGTTTTCCCCTCTTGACCAGCTTTGCCAACTCTTTTCCCTTACTGAGATAATCCATCTCTAGGGAGAGGAAATGTGAGTAGTTAAGTGCCATCAACCCCTCCAGGTACGCAACCACCATCAACCTAAGGCTTTCTAGCCTTTCACAACTGTCTGGCATGTTAAATTTATCTTTTAGCATTGTTTCCCGTAGTAAATTACATAATGAACTTTGTGCACATTATACATAAAGAAAAAGAAAATTTATGTACATCATACATCATACTTGGCCCTCCACATGGGTCTAATGATATCTAGATTAACAGGGAACATGAATAACATACATGTGTTATACATTATGATTTCCCAAATAACACAATCATGCACATTATAACATTATAATTTATCAATTACCGTCGCAATTTTTCGATGACACTATTTTAATTTCACTGGTTTTTTTTGTTACCATTAAGCTAACCATGCTTAATCTCATCAATGACAATAATCATAAATATGCATTGTTAAAAAACAAAAAAGATTCACTTTCAAATTAATTTTAGCTTCATGCATAAAAAAATTTCATGCATACAAGTATATATAAATATTCATTAATATGTATGTGTCAATAACAATTGGGATAACAGTCCCATCGGTAACAGTCCAACATTTCCAATTCCAATAGTGTACTGTTACCAACAGTCTGACACGTGAAGTAACTACTTGTTCACCACTTGCAATAATATTTAATAAAAAACTATTCATGCATATTGGTTTTATGATTTAGCCATACAAAACTAACTAATGAATGCCACTAATAACCTTAATGCATCCATGACATGACTCATTCAAAAACTAGTCATTCGATAACTAGTCATTATAGTCAAGTCTCACTACTTGACCCATTGTGTATTATTAACATATGAAAGGGTTAATTCAATTTAATTTTAAAACACTCTCATCCTCTTCAAGGACATTCCACGTATTTTTCATTCATGCATTAGTTTCACACACCATCACTATACATATTTGTCTTTTTCGAGTAGTGCATGGTAGCTTTAATTATGTTTATTAAATGTATGAGTAATATGTCATATACCCAAATGTTAATAGTCAATTCTCTCTTTCACTAGTGAGGACTCATGTTGTTCATAAGTACAACAAAGGTTTTATTGTCCTTTATCCTCAATATGATTCCAATGTTATGAAAACCATTTTGCAACAATATTTATTAATTTTTACTCTTCAATGTAGTTATAAACATGAATCACACAACTCATGTCAAGAGTAGACTACTGCATATATCATTCAATATGTAGATTGATAGAATCATATATCAATCAATATGTAGATTTCTAGAATCATACCTTAACTGATGACCATTAGTAGCATACCTCAATTTATTTTCTCTTAACAAATCCCAAAGGTGCTAATGCTGCAACCTTTAGCTCTGATACCACTTGTAACATATACTGAAAACCTCACATGGAAATGCAAGGAGTTAAATTTTTTTATACAAGCTACCCATGAGTAACTTATCCAAATCACTATTAGATATTCCTTACTACTCATTAGATAGAATGTTCACCAGTTCATAGTGTATCCTTAGTATAAGAATACTAAGTTGCTTAACCATTAACAACCTCTATTGTTGTACATTAACTTAAAAATGTATGATGTAACCTTGCATTCATTTCATTATTCATGTAGTCATCACTTACTTGACATTATGAACATCACAACAAGAAAGGAATCGATGTCATCAACTTCACACAATAATCAATCACATCATTGAACACCAATATACCCTGGAAACCCTCTAGGGTGAAAACTAGCAAATGTTTAATTTTATTATTAAACGCTCGTGAGGGCGTTCAACCCTCACTCAATGGCTTATAAGGGAGACTATCCCTTAACCATCTTTATAAATTTTATAAGAAATATATAAATATCTAGCTTAAAGCCATTACAATAATTACGATAGCATTTACCCACTAATCTTCATATCTTCATATCTTGGTGGCATGGATGTACCTACAATGGACCATCGTATATTGGATCATCCTACAACTCGCACTCATATGCATGAACCATAATCATTTACCTGCCACCATGTTAAGCATAATATTCCCTTTGTACAAGTCACCATCATTTCCTGTCATGGACGTCATTAAGAAGCTTTTATAACATGATTAGATAAAGTCTTAATCAATCAATAATAAATATTTAAGTTATCATTTAAAATTTATTCATGTGCATACATGAAATGTGAATATAATGTCACAACATGATTTCTTCTAACATCACTACCTTAGTGTAAGAAAGTAATTATCAATTCATGTCAAAATAATCCCCACATTATTATGACACTTCTCGTACACATTCACATTTGTTCAAGTCAAATCACCACAATAGTCTAAGAATTCCTTTAATGGAAAATGACACAATGTGCATTCGATTTACTTAAACTTTAATAAAAGAACCAACCCTTTAGATATTTCTTTTGGAGCATGCAAATATAATAAAGATAACACATTGAATTTTGTTCCTATGCATGCAATGCATATAGTTTCCAAAAGATTCTTCCCAAAGGAATTATTAACACAAGAGAGCATGTAAACACATGTTTTCTTTTCTGTAAAAATAATGCAATTAAAGCATACAAATAAATGTCTTATTTTTCAAATATTATACTAACAATATTTTCCAATGTAGTCTAACACAACATGCTATCTTTTCCCACATACAAATATGTATAGGCTTTCCAACAAAATGTAATACAAATATTGGATGCATATGGAGAAACTAACATAAAAGTTAAGATAGAATAAAGTACTCACATATAATTTTTCCTAAGAAACGTTATAACCCAATATTTCTTCTATCCACGCAAAGAACATATATCTATAACAAAATGGATATTATTTGGCACATGCAAAAGCTTATCACAATAGCTCTTCTTTAATGTATGTAACAAAAATTCCCTTCCTGGAATTACACATCATTAAATATTATTTTCATGTAAAGATATACATAAATATTTCTCAAAAGGAAGTTGATATAGCTTATTTTTGTTTCCTTTATACTTGTAGTTTCACATTCTTCCGTTTTAGGAACTGACCATAGATGACCATATTTATGCATAAATCCTACGAAAAATTCACAAGGTTAACTTAAACTTTTATGCATTCTTGTTTTTGTATGAACAAGATTCATATGCATATTTTATAAAAATAATCTTTATCTTTCATCAATTCAGGCACAAAAATCCTATCCAATCTTTGAGCACTCATGCAGGCTTTAAATGAAAACATAGGTAACATTTGCACCCAAATTAATGGAAACCCTTCCAATAAAATTCATCTACCTAAATTTTATCTTCTTTTTTTTTCACCTCCTATGAAAACATATCACTAATTGCCCTCTTTATTCTACATTCGTTATCAAGAAAATAAGTTGGATTTATTATCATTTCATTTTCAAGAAAATAACATTGGATTTCTTATCATTTCTGTTTCAGGAAAATAATCTTGGATTTATTATCATTTCATAAAATAAATGTGTACAAATCCCTTTTTAACTAAAGAGCATGCATCTTATCTTTTCTTGCATATGCAATGTTTATAAATATTTTCATATTTCTTTCCATATATTAAACATAATCAACTATTCTTTGTGCATGGAAAAAGCATTTTCTTTTCCAAGAAATATAGCATAGTAGATATTAAGTAAAATCAGGTTTGTGCACGAGATATATTTACCTCTCAAAGAGTCGAGCTCCTCTCTACATTCAGATATAACATAGTAGATATTGAGTAAAATCTATTTTTTTCACGAGGTATATAAAACCTCTCAAAGAATGGAGCTCCTCTTATCTTTTACTCACATTTACCCACACAAACACGTAAACATGGAAAATATTTTGAAGGAAATAATCAAACACAAGAACCATTCAATATTTCACCGAAAAAAAAAAAAAAAAAAAACATTACTTATCCTTTTAGGCATAAAGATCCATCTTCGTATTCAAGCCTCCATCTCCATATTCTAGCCTCAAAGCCTCAACTTGTATCCCTTTTTTTATATCTGTTTGATAGTTGCATCAAAATAGTGCAGGTCATTGTTATGGTTTCAGCTTGCATCAGAATAGTAAACGTCATTGTCATATGTAGCATATATTGTTCTTCCCATTTGCAACTGGCAGTGCTATTGTAATTGAGTGGACTCGCATCAAAATCTCGCTCTCGTTTGTTCGATGCGGTTATTATATTTCAAATTTAGGCTATAAACTTGTCCTCTTTGAGGTCTGCTATCATAATGCACATTGAAGTATGCCCCCGGTCCTTCCTCATTCTGATGGAAATGTAAGAAGCATAGCCAGAAATTAAGAACAACAAAGCAGGAAAAACAATAACCCCTTCCCAAACCTCTCTAGAGATCTTAGGTAAATAACGAATACCCAAGGGTTGTTATGAAGAATTCTTTTTCAACCGATTCTTGATTAAACAGTTAAAAAATTCATTAATGTAAGATTTATTTACCATGTCTAAATACATAAGGTTGAGTAGTTATGTTACAGTGGGAATTATTTACCATGTCTAAATACATAAGGTTGAGTAGTTATGTTACAGTGGGAAAGGATTTCAGTGTCAATGAACTTGTTTAGATTGATTTGGAAAATAATATTTGTGGGAAGGATTTCAATTTCAACGAGCTACAAATGATTTTCAGGTTTTTTACTTTTTTTCTACCTTTTTTTTTATGTAATGTAAAAATTTGATATGTTAGAGTATAAGCATGGAAAATTTTAGGGGCTAATATTTGCAAGTGGGCTAATTTTCCACGTTTTTTCCAAAAAAAAGATTCACCAATTTCCATTTTTATAAAAATGATTCGCCCAAATTTTAAAATATAAAATTATTTTAATTTAAAAATCCGGAACATTATATACATATAGAAAATAATTACAAATTTGAATAATTTTACAAATATATCAATAAACATTTTATAGTTTGCATATTAGGGACTAGTGAGATTCGTCAATGTTTTAAACTTCAAAATAATCTCCCATCCTTAAAATTTTCCCTGAGTATAAGGCACATGTGTAGATGTAATATGAGAAATTTAATGTAATTAAATATTTTAAATGTACTAGGGGTATATTTTTATTTATTTACCATGGCAAAACTTTGCACTCAAATAATATTTGTAGGAAAGGATTTCAGCTTGAATGAACTTTTATTTGGATTGATTTGGAAAATAATATTTGTGGGAAGAATTTCAGTGTCAACGAGCTGCAATTGATTTTTAGGTTTGATATCTATTACTCCTACATTTTATTTTTTTCCACCTTTTTGTTTATGTAATGTAAAATTTTGATATGTGAGAGTATAAGGCACATGTGTAGATGTAATGGGAGAAATTTAATTTAAGTAAATATTCGAAATGTAATGGGGTATATCTTTATTTATTTAATGGGAGTATGGTAAATAAATAAAATCTCTTTCTATATTTACCCTAGAGGTATGGTAAATTATTTATGTAAAACTATTTATGAGGTATGGTAAGTAAATAAATGTGATGTAAGTATATAAGGATGTGTAGATGTAATGTGTGTAGGTGTCATGTGAGTAATGTAAATCTTTGATATGTTGGAGTGTGTAATGTGAAAAATGTAATGTGAAAAATGTAATGTGAGAAATGTACCACTTTAATATCATGGGAAAAATATCGTTGGCAAAATACCATATTTATAAAAGAGGTATGGTAAATAAATAAAACATAAATAAACCATAGGCATGGTAAATAAATAAAACACATTTTTATATTTACTCCATAATCCTATTTGTATTTAGGAACACTCAAAAAATCATTTTATTTAGGTTAATCCTGAGCTAAATACCATGGGCCAAATTATTATTAATACCATGCCAAAAAACAGTATTAACCCTAATATTATTATTATTATTAATTATAATATTCACATAAATATATTATAATACTAATATTATTAAATCTAATAAATCTAATAAACTTTATTTAGGTGAATCCTGAGCTAATAAATTATTATATTATAGTATTAGTATTATTAAATAAATCTAATAAATTCACTCCATAATCCTATTTATATTTAGGAACACTCAAAAGGTGGTTTTATTTAGGTGAATCCTGAGCTAAATAATATGCACCAAATTATTATTAATACCATGCCAAAAAAACATTATTAACCCTAATATTAATATTAATATATTCACACTAATTATAATATTATTATTAATTTAATAAATTTGGACCACGTAGGTTGGTATTTGAGTACACTATATGCATTGCTTGTCTCGTAACAATAAACATGTAAACTTAAATGTAATTAATCTAATGTCGGCACTAATGAAAATTCACTTCTCTCCCTACATATATAAACTTAACAAAAATTTACTTGTGAGGAAGAATCTCCCTGATTTTCCGAATAGTGAAATAACATTTGTGAGAAATGATTTCAGTAATTGTTCGAAAGTGGTAGTAATAATATTTGTGTGAAAGGATTTCAGTGTCAACAAGCTGCAATTGATTTTCAGGTTTTTTACTTTTTTTCTACCTTTTTGTTTATTTAATGTAAATGTTTGATATGTTAGAGTATAAGGCACATGTGAGATGTAATGTGAGAAATTTAATGTAAGTAATTATTTGAAATGTACTGGGGGTATGTTTTTATTTATTTACCATGCCAAAACTTTGCACTTAAATAATATTTTTGGGAAAGGATTTTAGCCTCAATGAACTTATTTGGATTTATTTAGAAAATAATATTTGTGGGAAGGATTTCAGTGTCAACTAACTCCAATTGATTTTCATATTTGATTTATATTTCTCCTGCATTTTATTTTTCTTCTACTTTTTTGTTTATGTAATGTAAACTTTTGATATGTGAGAGTATAAGGCACATGCGTAGATGTAAAGTGAGAATGTAAGTAAATATTTGAAATGTACTGGGGTATATTTTTAGTTATTTACTAGGAGTATGGTAAATAAATAAAATCTCTTTTTATATTTACCCTATAGGTATGGTAAATTATTTACGGGTGTATGGTAAGAAAAATTATTTATGAGGTATGGTGAGTAAATAAATGTAATGTAAGTAAAAACTTGAAATGGGGTATGGTAAGTAAATAAAACCTCTTTTTATATTTACTCCATAAACCTATTTATATTTAAATAAAACTTTAAAAAAAAAAGTTATTTAGTTGAATCCTATATGATTGCTCACACTAAATTCATTGATTTCAATGTAGAATATGACTTCATATGCTATTTGATTGCTTGCACTAGATGCATTAATTTTATTGTATATGCTAATTTCTAATTATATTTGAATTCTTGCACTAGATGGATTGATTTCAATGTAGATGATTTCTAATCCTATTTGATTGCTTGCACTAAATGCATTGATTTCAGTGTAGATGGTGATTTCTAAACCTATTTGATTACTTTCACTAGATGCATTGTTATCAGTGTCAATGTTGGTTTCTAATCTTATTTTCTTACTTGCACTAGATGCATTGATTTCAGTGTAGATGTTGATTTCTAATCCTATTTGATTACATCCATTAGATGCATTGATTTCAGTGTAATGTTGTTTTCTAATATTATTTGATTGTTTGAATTAGGTGCATTGATTTCAGTGTAGACGTTGATTTCTGATTTGATGTAATTGGATGCACATTGATGGTATATTAATTTTTAAGTGATTATATTAAGATTGTGCATTGTATTCAGTGTAGGGATACAAAATTCTCGACAATGTACATTAATATTTGTGTTATAATAAATCAACCTCTTAATATTGAAGAGCAAGAGAGACAATGTATGATGTTTAGTACAATACTTCAAGCTAAATATTTAAAGGGTTTATTATTTCAATTGTCTTTTTCATATAATCGATATGAAAAAATGACAAAACTAACAAGGGTGACAATCAGAATAGTAAAAGAAAATAATCTGAGATTGTTCACAATGAAGACTATTTGTAATTGATTACAATCTTATTATTTTCATTTTCTATCGTTCAACACTATTACATTTTCATTTTCCATTCAAAAAAATTATTTCATCATTAAATTTATTGACAATATTTATCATCTCAAAAAACTGAGGTAACTAAGAAAAGTTTAAAATTAAAATAACAAGATAAGACATATTTAGTATATATAATATGATTATATTTATATTATTTACATGTTATTGTTAAAATTAAGCATATGTTCGATAGATATTCCTTGGCTGCACAGGACTGAAACAAGCCTAGATCCATCTTTATTTTGGATCTATCAAGCGCCGAGAGGGATCAAATCTCTCGAGGTGCAAGCCTTTCCTCAATTTTTGCACTCAAAAAAGAGGTTTCCACCTCTAGAGATTTGATCCCTCTTGGCGCTTGATAGATCTAGAGTTAAGATGGATCTAGGCTGCTTATAAATAATTCTGATAATTATTATTTTATAATGTTATAAGTAATAATGAGTAATAATTATTATTGCAAGTTTTAGGTTATAAATTAATAAATTTATTTATTTTAGTGAATATTAATTCATTTTTATGATTACAATGACGATTTAATGAACTTAATAATATATCTTCTATTATATGTTAATATTTAAATTATTATAAATTTAATTATATTATATTTATATTGTTATTGTTATAAATTCAATTATATGAACTAAATTTAAGGATAATGATTCAAACTTGTGATGTTATACTTCAGTAGTGTTATTGGAACCAACTTTCCCGACTAGAGGAAACCAATTACTACTGATCTCAATACCACCATCACTATTGAGATTATGTGGATGTTTTAGAATCACAATAGCCTCCCTTATTTTTCTCTTTTGATAGTGTTCTTCTCTAATTATGATTATGGGATTTTCTAAAAGGACATGATGCTTGTTTTTTGAAGAGTGTTTAGTAAGGATTGAGGCACGTGATATTTCATTTTAATGTTAGCTTTATGCTCCCTTAATCTTTTCTACAATGAGTGACATGTTTCTCAAATATAACTTTAACATTATTCTTATTATTAATGTTATCTAAGGTTCATTATTAGTTCGTATTATTACAAAAAATGATTTTTATTATACATAATAATAATTAGTAATAACTTTCCTCAGTGGGGGTGACAAACTCGGCACACAACGAAACACATGGGAAATTATGAGCTCCACTTGGATAAAGGGACAGGGACCGACCTCCCTACTCTCTCACATACCCTTGTGTATGGGAGGTGTAAAGACAAACAATACGAAACCTCCATCAACATTGACTAGTGTGGGGGGATAGAATCTACAGAAAATGATAGTAGGTGGTGTGTTTATTTGGGCATGGTATCAATTCAGTGTGGGCTATTGTTATTTTTTTAGAAGGAGAAGGAAGAAACAGGAGATCTTGGTTTGGGAAAGGAGGTGAACCTGTCAGTGGCACCTCCTACCTGGCTTTTGGGTTTTTAAATTAGAAATTTTCCTCTACGGAGTGTGGAATTCGGTATCTTGGGTGTCTTCAAGTGCGAGAGTAGTGGGGACCTTGGAGGTTCTGGTCATTCAGAGGTTTTGTAACAATTGGGAGGACTCCCCTCTATGTTCACATGAAAATTGGACTGGCCTCCTTTTTATCTCTTCCTCAAGGTTCTGTAAGCTTCACTGGTCTTTGTGTCTATGGTATTTGCAGCAAGACTCTCGGGAGGGCTCGCTAGTTGACGCCGAAGGAAAGAGTCAAGGGTGGAAAAGCGCGGGTCCAACCCATCCTTCTGGTTGGAAATGGTGGTTCGGGTTGGGTGAAGTACATTCAGAGTGGTATGGGTGAATCCTAGTGCTTGCAACCATTATTTGTATACCATCAAATTCGTTTATTCGGTCTCCTCAGGTCAATTTTGGTCTTGTTATGATGCATCTAGTTCCTCGCCACAGTTAATTCTCTTTCCCGTCGAAGCCTAGCCTGGCTGGAAAAAGGGGCAGGAAGCCTTAATTTCTGGTGTCTTTGGTGGAAGGGGAGGCAATTAAAGCTGGACTGGGTGTCAAGACCGGAGGAAGTTATAGGTGGGAATAATTCAAATTTCATAGTGGTTGTGGTCGTGGTGGCTCAATGGTTGGTCGTGGGGGTCTCAGTCCGCAACCTCAACAACAGGATGGGGCAATGTCATGTGGATGCATGGGCAGACGGGGGTAGGCACGACATGCGAGTAGTGGTCAGAGGAACATTCGATAATGTTGTTCACAGAATTTTATAGAACTGATCCAGTCGGTGCTGGAGAGACTGGAAACTACTAATCAGGTATGTCAGAAATAACATGCTGAGCTCATAGTCACTCTGGAAAAAAAAATCACTATTTATAGTGCCATGTTTGAGAGCGAGTCGTGGTGGTCTAGTGAGGCTAGAACTTGTTAAATAACAAAGTCAAGAATTTGGAGTTTTGGATGGACCGATTTGAAGAGCATGTCTAGTGCTCTTTCTGCCCTCCACCTCCTCCTAGAACAACCCTAGATAAGCCAACCTCAATTACTTCAAAGGACTAGCATGGTTACAGTTGTTCTTGTTTTATGTGTTTTCTTGTGCTTTTGGCATCCTAGGTTTTGGACTGTTTCTTTAGTTTCCTTTCTGTTTCCTTTTCACATGTTAACCATGGTAGTCAAAAAACCTAGTCGAGGTGAGAAAAGTTACATTTTTCTAGAGATGTACTTACTTTTTGATGAATGAATAGAATTTTGATTTACAAAAAAAATAAAAATAAAACTTAATAAATTAATAATATTATTCATTTTTTATTAACAATATTAATAATATTATTTTTTAAATAAAAAAATTAGAAACCTTCATTGCAACCTAGACTATTATTGTGTCTGAGTTCAAGGGGTTTTTGGTCTATGTTTCAGATTGATCAACCTGTTATCAAATATTTATAAAGCTCTCCTTTGGATAATTATGACTCATTAGGGTTTACTAATTAGATCATGCTCGAGATCTCAGGATTTACTTAGAGCTCTGAGTGTGTATCCTTCTTTTTCAAGGTTAGTAGATGTATGACGCTACTCGTCTCTCAATTTACAACATTGATTAATATTACATTTCTCTTATGTTTCATCGTCTATGAGGAGGGGACTAGATGTAACTCTTCCTCCTCTTAGATTTTTCCTTATAAATATGTTTCCCATGCTCCCATCCCCACCCACCCCAAGGCATATGCCAAGACAACTTCAAGGTAATTTTTGGTCAAAAAATGTGAGGAAGTTCCCTCCATAGAAATCTCACTCAAATGTGGAGGACTTTCACCAAGTGTATTAAGAGGTAACCATAATCTATCATTTTAATGAATTTTGGCCCGCAAAGATGATATATACCAATGGATCAATTATGTATGTACTAAGAATTGCCATGTTATGTTTTTCTTAGCCTTCTTCATTATGTTATTTGAGGAATCTGATGACTATCAAAAATATTAATCTAAAAGGCCTTGATTTTCAGGCAATACTAGATTGTTTTTAACACCTTGGTTTTAATATTTTGACTCTTCCATGAATATCATTAACAACATGCCAATGTTAGTTAAGCTTCCTAATTTTCCAATGCACCTATGGAATTACACAGTCTTCGAAGGCATTAAAGACTTTTTAGGTCGGTATTCTACTACTATTTTCTCTTGTGGTTATCTTGGTGTATACACCTACGAGAGAATTTGTGTTGAAATTGATATCAACAAAGGGTTTTCCAACCAAATCAATTTAAAAATCAATGATTTTTAATAGACTTAGTTTTTGGACTATGAAAATACTACTTTTGTTACCAATTTTGTCTTAAAGTATGACACTTATAGAATTCTTTCATCATGTTTAATTCTCAATAGAAGTAGAATATCCGCAATTACAACCCTCGTGTTATGGAGGGAAAGGCCCACTCTATGTAAAAGAAAAACTATGAAGAAGATGGTGATGGAATCCATTCAAGAGACATCTTCAAAGTCTCAAGGCCTAGCACATCTCGTACAATTCCTGGTGTATACCATACTCTTTTGGAAAGCACAAATATTTCGAATAGTAATGCTTCTCCAGGTATGTTTAAACGAGATCATGAACCGACTTCTTTGGACTTTGATAAGGAATATCCTTTACCGTGCAATGATAATTTGCGATCACATTGATCAAACCACCTTCATATGGTTGGCTCATGGTATCGAAAAAGAAGGGAAATAAATTTTTCCTTGAGTATCAACCCCAATCTCGATGATTCCCATCTCTAGTAGTTTATTTTGTCCCTTTACTTCTAATTTTTCTTTCTTTGTACCATTCATCTCTACTTTAATAACGTTATTATAGTAAAAATTGTGTCAAAGAAGTCATGATGGAAAATGATGTATTTTTTTTTGTTTCACGAACATAATTTTTTAATTTAAAAAAAATATTATTATTATTAATTAAAAATATTATTATTATTAGCACTTTATTAAAATAATAAATATTATTAATTAGTTATTATTTTTTAATTAAACCCCTTATTTCCTCCATTTGTCCATTCTCTTCTCAGCTAATTTTAATATTATTATTAATTGTTACTTTATGTTCAATATTAATACTTATTTTTTTATAAAAATCCCAATATTAATAATAATAATTTCATTATTTTAATTATCAACATTTTCCCCTTCTAATAATATTATTAATATTACCGATATATTTTAATACTGGTAATTATGATTTCGTTATTATATTATCTTTATTAGTATTTTTTAATCAATTTTTAATATAAATCTTAATAACATTATTATTAAAATAATTAATATTTTATTATTAATAATGCCTTATTAATAATATTAATTATTATTTTTAATAATGATTTGGTTTATTATTATACTATAGTATTATTAATTATTTGAATAATAACATTTTATATATATTTTTAATATTTTTAACATTTCTCCCACCATCACCACCACCATCACCATCACCACCACATTTTTATAATTTAAGTCTCTCTTCCTTCTCACTTATTTCTTAGTATCCCTAACTATATTATGGGTTCATGCAAAACGTCACACATTTCAAGTATTAGTAATACAATTTCCCCCTCTCGCATTATGAATTATTACTAAACCTCCATTTGAAAATTATATATCTATGTTTAAAATAAATCTTATTTATAATATAAAAACCTAATATAAATATATAAAATAAATTGTTAAAATATATTTTAAATAACTATAAATATTAAAGTAATATTAGAATATTTTTAATACCACGAAGCTTTTTTATTAATTCATCCATCAAAATAATGAACTACAATGAAACAATTTTTTTTTAATTTATAAATAAAAGTCCATTCATGCTTAAAAATAAAATATTAGAACATTTTTTAAGTTTATAAATAAAAGTTGATTGGAATAAAGATGATTATTATTATTAGTAGTAGTTAGATGTAATTTTAGTGGTTCAGAAAAAAAGATAATGATGATTATTAATTGTTACTAAAATGTTAAGAAAGTAAGAGGTTAGTTGAGATTCTTAATATTTTATTTATATAATAAAAAAAGTAAGAGAAGCATTTTTGTATCACCATAGTTTTTTTGAATTAACAAGTCAATATGATTGGTAGTGTGGAAAAAATTTTGAAAATTAAAATGGATCTGAGTAAGAGTTGGATGATCTAAGAGAAAATGTTTTTCACCTTCAAACTTCTTAGTATCATAAATTTGAAAGAATATTTCTTCCCAAGGTGTTTTGGGAATCAAACAATGCCTAGATTCTCTTTGAAGCTCATGAGAGTTAGTTTTTATCTTGGCAATCTTCATTTTCCTCTTACCACTGGTTAATATAAAAAGATAATTCTAATTATCAAGATTAGGGTTAATCACCTGCTTATAATATCATAGCTTATATTTTCCATATAATTCCTTATCCTCCCATAACTTATCCTTAACTTGCAAATAATAATATTTTTAATTTTTTTTCTCCGCGATTAGCTCTTCTTTTACCCCACATGGTTTAGCCGAGACTAGTCATCCTTATGCCAACCTGACTTAAGCTCAAGGTGGGGATTTTGGCAAAAATTTGAAGCAATTTTGGGGAAGCTCTTGGCTTTCTTGTTGTAGAGTTTAATATTATACATGAGATACCTAATCTTAGCCATGCTTTCAAAAGGGGAAATTCTATCTTCAATCATAGTTTAATTTTGGCATATGACATGACTGACCACAAAATAAATATAAAGCATGTATATTTTTCATATGGAATATAATTAGCGCAACTATATGAATTAAATGGTTGGTAAACTTGTATATGCACCAATTCATAATAACCATCAAATCACTTCATAATACATCTCACATTGCTAAAATTAAAAAAATCATAAACACTAACTAAATTATAACTTTTTTTTAAATTATTATTATTATTATTTATAAAAGGAATTAATATATAAGTTAAAAATATATACATTTAAAAAAACATGAAATACTATTATTATCCATGGAGATCCCTAATTTATAAATGTGCTTTCATACAATAGAATGGGCCAATACCATGGCTTATCATTACCACATTCCCAAAAAACCATAACTCACTTCATATGACACCTATTCATATGAATTTATTTTAATTAATGAATTTAGTTGAAATTATAGAAAGGGAATAACTACTTTGGTGATAAATCACAACCTTTTATTTTTATATATTACTATTGATTATCTAAAATATTCCATGGAGATTAAATCTAGACCTGTTGGGTGTGGAGCGTGAATATATTTTTTATCTAGATATATTGTTTTCTCCATATTTGATTTAGATATATTGTTTTCTCCATATTTAGATCGGTGTGGGGATGCTCCCCCCCACAACTATTATTGCAAGGGGGTTGATGGGAGCATAAACATGCTTTGAGCCACCTCTAGTGGGGTTTCTATTGCTGCAACCCTCGATAATTATTTTTTGATAAAATTTCCTTGTAGAATATTATATCCTAGTCCCAAACGGGGGTGTGGGGATGCTCCCCCCTCCCCCCCACAACTATTATTGCAAGGGGTTCAATGGGAGAATAACCACGCTTTGAGCCACCTCTAATGGGGTTTCTATTGCTGCAACCCCGATAATTATTTTTTGATAAAATTTCCTAGTAGAATATTATAATTTTGTAGTCAATGTGGGTTTCTCATTAGGCAAAATATCTAATCGTAGAATTTATGTTAATTTAGTTTTTTTTCTAAAAATAAACCCTCGAATTTTATGAGGGAATGATATTGCGAATGCGTATTATTCTCTGGAAAAAAATCGATTGTTTGAGAGAGAAGATAAATTTACAATAGATGTGTCATAGGTTGTACCCCTTCAGTTTTCTAGATAAAATAACATGAATGACTAGTTTTTTCTTCGTGCACAATGCATAGACTGGGTGTTCCACATATATCCGTGTTTCTCTTGTTTTATGTTATTCTATGTCTCGTGATATTTTTTTTCATTGTTCTATTATTTAATTCCTTACACTAACATCCATATAATAATTATTGATAATTAAATTGAAATGTTGGAATCCCTATTATAGATATACATATTCATATAGTGTAACTATTTTGATGAAATTTTATTCTATTTTTATTCATATTATGTTAAATAATAATAAATATATCTAAATTTAATAATTCCTTATTAAATTGTAGCACATTTAATTAATATGGTAACTCAAGGAAACTCAAACACAACATGAGCACCGGAAGACACATCAAACCACAACCCATAATTATAAAATATAAGTATGGAAATTGATGCAGGGTTGAGGTTTCTTAGAACCCTTATACAAAACTTTCAAAATAAAAATTGGCATTTATTTTTGTCACTAGCTAATTCCCTATATGCAATTGTATCTTTCATTGAAAATGCCAATAACCAATTAACTCAAAATCGTGATTACAAGGCTAGAATTTATTAATATTATAGGGATACGGTTGGATAAAAATTAAGTTAGCAACCTAAACATTTTAAAAAAATTTAATGGCGTTATTTATTAACCGAAAATCGAGATTATAGACACCAAACACAAAGACATGGATTTGTAAGGATTGGAGCACTAACTAATCACTTTTACACAATTGGATGGAAAGTGCTTTATCATATTTAACAAACCCTCCTGTAATAGTATGGAGGTTCCTTTATCTTTTCTTAGATGATTATTGAAAGAATTTATTTTAGGTCAACATGTCAACTATTTTGACATTAGATAATTCGAGAGGGTGGGCCATCGGTTTATGAGATATAGATAAAATTCGAAGCATGACTTATTTATAGGTCCTCATCCTCGTGAGAGAAGGCCTAAACTCCTTTCCTTTAATACTTTCATCATATACGTCATTAACGAAATGCAAACATGAATATCGACATTGACATATAGGTTGATGCACCACAACACTTTCATAGCATTGTCCTACCAGGATCAATCTACAGCTAATGTTTGGGGAGGGGTTGGGCCTTCAAGCATATTGTATAGTCCAACCAAGAAAGGACTCATGGAAAGACTAGTTGTTCATGTGACCTTTAAAAATGATTTAGCTATGGTTAGACTTGTAATGGGTCAATGGAGACCACCAGATATGAGAGCTTCATGGTATATATATATATATATATATATATATATATATATATATATATATATGTGTGTGTGTATGTATGTGTATGTGTATGTGTATGTGTATGTATATGTATATGTATATGTATATCACAAATTATTTTATGTTTGCAGTTGTTATTCTTAGATAGTATGCCCTTGATGCTAGAAAATGCATCAATGCTAGTATTTTTTCCTTATTCAATAGTAGTAGTAACTTACTCATTCACTGTACCACACACATATATGTAAGGTGGAGTGAGAATTACCATGGATTCATCCTTAATCTCTTTCTAATTTTCTGTTTTTTTTAATATAAGAGAAGAATCAATATTTCATGCCAACTATTACTCAAGTATCATTTTCAAAACTACCAAAATAATAAACTATTTCACCAAAATTTTACATACTACATTTTTTAGAATGACCTTTCATAATATTCACCACAATGCTCTACTTAATTTTTGGAAATGAATTTTTTTTACTATTCTACTAAATGTGTAATAGGTATTGTGCTTTAACATGTTAATTATGAGAAATGAAATATAATATTGTTGTCTTTACATAGGTTGTGAGTTCATATAGCAATGAAATATGCCCACCTAGGGTGGATATATCACCCACTTCCTAGGTATTATGTGTTAAGTAATTTTTCATCATGTCCATTTTCCCATCCCTGATCCTGAAATGCCCCGTGACGAATCCTGTGCAATGTTTTCATCATCAAGAAAATATGCTGATGTATCCCCGTGAAGATCCAAAGAAGACTTCCTTGAAACATTAATGAAGAAACTTGGTAAAATTCCTAGTTTCCTGGGTCAACACCCTTCCCGGTATCATGACCGTGTTGATTTCCTTATCTAGTTCTGGCCTAGCACTGTCAGCGCTCTAATTTCTTTGAAAATCATGTTGATCCCCTTTCTAGCAGTACTTCCTAAAATGGAGGAGAATCTTCGACCTCTAGAAGCTCAAGGGCGGTGACTTGGTTGTTGAACAAAGATGATAAGGTTGAACTCTCTCATTTTAGAGCTTTCATCTCATCCATTAGGGATCATCCATTAGAAAATGGGCCTTCCTCCTACTTTCATGGGCTCCCAACTTCCTTATCCTTTCTATAAATTCACATCCCTCAATCCCCCAAGTTTCGAGCTTGGTTGATCGTTATCAGACTCATCTGAAATCTCATCCATTCGCATGCTTGCATCATGATTAAGCCTAAGTTCACATGAGAAGGAATGATTTTGAGGTAGTTGAAGGACTCAGATTTTCACCTAAGGATGCCCCCAACATCAAGGCTTGGTTGTAAGATCTCCTTTCGTAATTTATCCATAATAACTTTTGATGTTTTCTTTGTATATTTTTCTACATGATTATGCAAATATTATGGTGCACCTTGATCTGCTAGACAGATAGTGTTTATGTTTATTATAGATTGTATTAAATTTTTTGTTGTCTCCTGATCATCTACAGTTATTTGTGCGCCATCAGTAGCAGGAAGCAGGCCTACAATGATAGTGGACCGAGGTCACCATCATTCAGGCCCACAATGATAGTGGACCGAGGTCACCATCATTAGATCCAAGGGTTGCAATTGGAAAAAGGTATTTATGTCTCTTTCCTCTTTGTGTTGTAAGAATTAGTTAAGAAATCCTACATTAGAAAGAATATCATGTTGCTAGACCCACTCTAGGGCTAGAGAGATCGCCTTTGTCCGCAAAGGGGATTTATCTTGATAACAGAATTGGTGACTCCACTCGGGAGCTTTAGCCTTTTAAGTCCTCCTTACCTGAAGTGATCTTGGATCATTTTCTCTGATTTATGAAATTTAAATCTTCTTAAGTCTCTGTCAGCTTGTGCAAAGGTTTTTTTTCACGTCATTGTGTCATGCTTGGTGTGTTTGTGAGACGCTTTTGTTTTTTTTCCTTGTTTTTAGCAATCAACGCCTTATTTTTCCTCACAATAGCGCTGAAAACACTATTCTATATAGTACGACACTGATTTCCCTTTCAATACCCTTTTTCTCAATACAGAAGCGATGATCTCGACCTTGGGAAAAATTTGTTTTCCCTCCTGATTATCTAGTGTGTCCTGGCCCTTGAAGGAGTTTGTGAGATCTTAGTGATCTCCTTGCTCTATGTTTGACTTACCTATTCCATATGAGCAATTAAGTTTTGTCTCTTTGAGTTGTTTTAATTTTGTGAACTTTTTTCCATTTCAAACACTCTTTCTTGGGTTTTTCTTGTCTTCTTTCGAAGAGAGTTGGTGTATGCTTTGGTCATCTCTTCATTTATGACTCTTTTCCTTGGGTTCATTGTCAAGCACGAGATTATAGTTTTTTTGATGCAGAATTCTGGAAGAGTGTGTTTCATCTAAATTAAAAAGAAATTGGAAGTGATTTTATTTTTCATTTTTTATTTATATTATCCTTGTCGTTTTAAGAAAATTGAAAAGAATTTCATTTTTGCAGTCCTTAAAACAATCTTTTTTTGGTTCAATTGGAAGAAAAGTAAAGGGATTTTACATTTCTTCCTTCCTTCGTTCATTTGTTTGTCTTTAATTTTAAAGTAAAAAAAAAAAACAAAAAAAATCGTGCAACTTAGTGAAAGGAAAGGAATTTCATTTTCAATTAAGTTGCATTTGTTGGGAAATTGAATTCAATTTGGAAATAATTTCATTTTCGTGAATCTGAACTAGTTTGGGGGCATTATCATTGCTGCATTGAGTGCATTCTTATTTGTCTCTCTTCCCTAAGTATTTTAGAATTCATCTAAATTGAAATCTTATTTTCTCGCATTTAGTCTTCATCATAAGGATTCAGGTAACATTATTTTTTAGCCTTGAAATTGAAACTTTAACCAAGATCAACTTAAAATGAACCTCAATTAACCGAAGGAGCATTTGGAATTAATGCAAACATTTAGTGGTCTAGGCTAGAGACATGTTTCAGTATCGTAAAACATAGGATTTGTCGCTAACAGTCTACGTTACAATTGTAGGGTGATATCCTGTCCCACGTATGGAAGTATATTTATGTATGATAAGTATATTTGGGGCACTCTCATCGAACGGTTATGCATTAGACATAACTACTATGGGCTGGAATTCCATGTACCATCACATATATTTTGGGATCAACACCATTAGGTTGCAAACCTGCCATAGCTAGCCAAGTTAGCCACCTTGTACACGTGATACACCGAACACAAAATTTCAAGGAGATTGGTTGTCGTATGCTAAGTACTTGGTCAATTTATTTCCTAAGTTTTATATTTCAGTTCAAAAATACCCGATAATCCTTTATGCCTAGTTCACCCTTTTTTATTTATTTTGATTTTAAGTTCTAAAATTTACTACCCATGGAATAACATCTTACCCGTGCACAACTCCTTAGCCGATATTAGGTTGAGACTAATGGAAACAGTTCTTGAGTTTACCAATTAAGGAATCCCCTCAGATGGGAATCCTATTCCATTTCCTTCTTTTGGAAATGTTGGTACTCCCCGTATGGCAACATTGTCCCTCCCAGGAATAAAAATTTGTTTGTGGGTTTGGTTATTTTCAACCCCCATGGTTCCAAATATCCAAGCTTCTTCTCAACCAAGTTTGCCTTTACCTGAACAATGCCAACCTCATGTTGATCGTAAAGTTGACCTCTCACCTTATTCACCTGTTTCTTCACCCTATTCTTCCTCTTCGCCTAGTGAAATCCTAGATTCTTGTAACCATGAGGCTAAGAAGAAGAAGAAGAAGAAAAATAAGCAAGGGGGAAACCAAGTAACCATTACTACTTTTTCAACTCATGTTGAAAAACCTTCCAATCCATCCCAAAAATTTAAATTACCTTGCAAGCTATCCAAGGGTGACCACCTTCTTAGAGATTGTCCTGGTATTGCCAACATATTATAAGTGTGGTCCACTAGCTCACATTGGCCTTTGTCATCTACCTCTAGAGATCATGGTGGTGATGAACCCTCAACTAGTGATAACGAGGCCCATGGGAAAAAGGGTAAAGTAAAATTTCCCTATAGTTTATGCGAAGGGAATCATCCCATTCACCTTTGTCCTTATATGGATGAAGCCTCCAAAGAATTGGATAACCCTTACAGCTTCTCAACCTCGTCTTCCTACTAGATACCAGAATATTTCCGCTAATCCTCTGCTAGTTGATTAAGTGATTGATGAGAAGTCATCTCTGGTCAATCCCACTCCCGCTGGAAGTAAATTTCACAAGTCTGTTCCCAACCAACCATTGGTTGAGAAAACGATTGAACTAATTCTAGCTTGAGTGGATCGTGTGTTTCCTATAGAGATTGAACCTCATACCACTTAGATTATTTTTGTTTCATAAGATTCCCATGAATTGGAGGGAAATCACCCCATTCCCATGGTACACGATGGTGGTCCTCTGGTTCTTGTAACATAAGGGGGCAGTTCTCTCATTCCTGAGGCACCCCCTCCAAGTAGTCTGGTCACTTCCTTTGACTAGAGTCAACTGACAAGATATCATCTTTCTTGTTATGTGCCCTTTTACATCACGATACAGGCCTATAATGTGGCCATACTAAGCACTGTAATAGATGAAGGTGCATCTGTTAGTATTCTATCCTCTACTACTTAGCAAGATTTCAGCTCTCCACATCTTGTGCTTATTACCCAGAATTTGTTGGCATTATAGAAGAAAAATTCAACCGTAAGGGATACTTCCTAATTTTCCTATTAATTTAGGAGGAAAGACTATCGATATAGACGTGATAGTTTTTCAAGTACCTTTGGACTTTAACTTACTCCTTGGGCATGACTATACTTATGTCATGGGAGCTCTTGTCTCTTCTCTCTTTTGTGTGATTTTCTTTCCACATGAGGGAATAATTGTGACCATTGATCAAATTTCTTTTGTTGGTCCAAATATGGCTCCCAATCAATCGTCATCCCTTAATGTTTCTTACATTATAGTGGTATCTTCTTCGCCACAACTTAATTATGTGGCAACCTGTTCCATTCCCATTTCTATTGATGATTTAGTCAGTGATATAGTGCATCATGTATTGGGGGCATTGGACCCTAATTTATACAGTGTTGATATCCCATTCGATAAGAACCTCTTGGAAGCCATGACCTCTTTTAGGCCATTATCACGTCCTTCGGAGAAAAGTTCATTTTATTGTGTCAAGCTCCTTAAAAAATGAAACAAGGTGTCTTGAGGATAGTTATTTTACTATGTCATCCTCGGTAAAAAGTGAAATAGGTGCCTATGAGGATAGTTATTTTACTGTTTAAACCTCGTTAAAAAATGAAACAAATCCCCTTTGACTTCGATTTTTTGACTAGATCTTGTAAAATCCCAGTCGAGTCTTTCATTGATCTCGTAATTGAACCTTCATTCCATCCACCTGTTAGTAACGAGTATTCAACTTAAGTGAATGAGATGAAGCTGGGAGGGAATGTACCTTGAGTTGAGTCAACATGTAGGAGGCATGAAAAGCAAATCCAAGCATAGTTTTTCCACAAGTTTCAAGCTTGTGTAAAAATGAAACCAATTTCAAGCATAGTTTCGTATGTTCCAAGCTTGTGAAAAAATGAAACCATTTCTCATTACGCCTCTTATGATTGCCATTTTATCGGCCTGTTTTTTCCATATGAACCTTGTTTTTCTCATTTCATTGTCATCATCTTCTTGGTAAATCATACACTCTCACTTGGATGTTTTACCAAATTTCTAAGTAACTATTTACTCAAAAAAATTCCATATTAATTCAATTTAACTATCACTCATTTATATGAAATTATTATGAATTTTAATGGCTTATATTTCATGGTGTTAAATCTCCAAACATAGCATTTTTTTTTATTATAATATAGACTCCTATAACTTCTTCAATAATTTTATGTTGATTACAAAAGAGGTATCTTAAATCCCCATTTTCATTAAATTATTTTTCTCTTGATTTGGATGAAATTTATATATATTTCTAATCAAGGTAGGATAGAATAGTTTTATTTTATTGCTTGAATTCTAGTGTATATTTTCATTTAAATTAATTGAGTTCATTTTATAAAGTCTCCTTACTGAGGAGCCATTGCATTTGTGGCTTAATTGAGCCTCTATTTTAGCTTAAGGGTTTCTTTCTTACAAAATCTCTGCAAGAAAACCAATATCTCTCTTTTTTTATATAATTGATTATATAAATAAATAATGAATAGGAAGGGTGAGGGGGTAAGTGGTCCCATTAGAACCAGGTAGAGGAATCACTACAAATGGAAAAGAGTTTGATTTGGGACTCTGATTGGGTGGTATTCTGAAATGTTGATGAGGTCATTTATGGACATCAATTGTGTATCAATAACTTCAAAATATATGGTAGTAACAACAATTCTTAAAAACTCAACATAAACATTTTTTTGGTTGATGAGGATTACTCAAGCCCAAGGATGGTCGTACATCAAACATCCTTGGTAAGAAAATAAGAGGTAGCTACTCATGTGGTATTTCCTTCAAATATTGATATCGCTTGTAGACATGCTAGCTATTCGTCACTCACCCAAAATGCATCCTAAAATCCCTATTTCTCCATTTTACCAAATACTCTAGATACTCCCTATGGTGTGTCTTCTTTCTAACCCTAGTGGCTAGAATTTCTTCCAATTATTCGACAGTTTTGATTGGTAATTGTTTTTCCACTCATCGGGTGTATATATCTCTTGGTTACAATTAGATTCTGGTTCATCCTAAGGATAGGTTGAAGACTACATTTAGAACCAAATGGGGCACTTAGCCCTATGAGAAAATGTCTTCTAGCGTAATAAATGTAGGAGCAACTTTTTAGTGAGCTATGGATATTGCTTTTAGGGGTATGATAAAAAAAATCCTGTTCTATACGTAGATGACATAAGCATGTACTCCAAAAAGAGAAACAACCATTATCATGACCTCAAACAAATCTTTGAACGCTGCCAAAAATATGGGATTTCATTAGATCAAAAAAAGTCTCTGCTCTTAGTGAAGACAAACTTTTAGGATTAATTATATCAAAAGAAGGAATTTGTATAGATCCTAATAGGATAAAGGAAATATCTAAAATCTCTTTACACCATAACAAGAAATCCATGCAGTCCTTTTTAGGATAGATAAATTTTGTTAAAATATTTGTTCCTGACGTTTCCTACATTAATTTAATATTGCAAGCCATGATCAAGAAAAAATGGTCTTTAAATGGGGACATAATGAAAGAGAAGCTATTGATTTAATCAATCAAGCTATCCTAAATGCCCCTTCTCTAACTACTCCAAATTATTCTAATCAATATATTTTATACACTTTTTCTTTCGAAACATCTTATGTTGTTTTTCTAACACAAGTTAATGATCAAAAAATCAAAGCATCTATCTCTTTCTTTAGTTGAAATTTTCAAGGTGATGAACTAAATTATTCAGAGGTGGAAAAATAAGCTTTTACTGTTTAGAAATATTTAAATAATTTCAAAACTTTTCTCCTAAAAACACATACCAAGGTAATAGTTCCATTCCTAGTAGTAAGACAACTGCTTGTGCAAAAATAACTAGGATAAAAAAGACCAAATTGGGTCACAACCCAGCAGGAATATGATATTGACATTAAACCAAATAAAATTGTCAAAGGACAAGGTTTTTACAGATTGCTTACTCAAGCATCCAACATACCAGATAATGAGGATTTAGGTAATACTGTACAAATTTCCGAGCTAAGCGTGGTGGACTCTAAATTACAATATGTTGATCTTATCCTTTATTTAAAATTGGATATGCTCCCACATAACTCAATCATAAAATGAAAATAGCTTTAATATTAAAAACTAATCAATATAAGATCACTAATGATATGTTGTTCAGAAAAAACTATGACTATGTATTATTAAGATGGCTTGAAAAGTTTGAAGCACAAAAGGATTTGCAAGAACTCCACGATGGACCTGCAGGTGGAAATTTCAGAGGTGATACCATTACATAAAAAATCCTTCATGTGGGGTATTATTGACCAACCTTGTTCAAAGATACTCATGCATATGTAAGAAAATGAAATACATGTCAGACTACTGCTGGAAGACAAAGAAAGCCAACCTTACCTCTACAACTAGTCAACATTTAACAACCCTTTGAACAATGGGGGTTTGACATCATAGCTGAGATTGTTCCTAACTCTTCCAAACAACACAAATACATTATTACTGCAAAAAAATACTTTACTAAATGGGTGGAGGCTATTGAACTAAGGGTAGCTAATTCTGAAAACATTATGGAATTCATCGATTAGTTCATTATTACCATATTTGGCTTAACTATTGAACCTATGTTCGAAAATGCATCTTACTTCTCAGGTAATAGTATGACGAAATTTTCTCTTAATAGAGGTTTTAAACTCAATTTTTTTGCTAAATGATATCCTAAAGGGAATTGTTTAGCGGATTCAACCAATAAAAACCTCATAAGAATCATAAAAATAATTGTTTATCACAACCAAAAGAATTGGCATAAATCTTTAACATTTTATCTATGGGAAGATCAAATAACTCAGATGCCTTTATAGGCACTTATCCATTCAATCTAGTATATGGGAAAGAGTCTGTGATTCCATCAAATTTAGCCCTTCCCTCACTAGCCCTATTCCAATTCATTGATGAAGTACCTTCCTCTTCTTTACTCTAAGAATGTCGAAAATGCTTAAACTAGAAGAAGAAAGGAAAAATCTAAAGTTAGACATGCTCAACATCAACAGATTGTCAAATCTTATTTTCATGCAAGTTTTGTTGCCAATAAATATTTTCAAGTTAGAGACCATGTTCTTAAATGGGCAAAGACACATGAGGAAAAGGGTAAGCATACCAAATTCCATAAAATGTGGCTTGGACCATTTCAAATTGTTGAAAAAGTAGGCCAATCAACCTTCATATTGCAAGATCTACAAGGAAAGAGTGATTCTCTTCCTGTCAATGGGATTATTTTGTAAAAAATATTTCCTTAGAAGAACATTTTTTCTAATGTAATATAGTTGTATTTTCATATTTAGGTTAATAAACTAATAAGGTTAGATAACATACTCTTGTTGTTTATCAATATCTCTGAATCATTTCATGACTTTTCATCTTGAATAAATATGAAATTTTACAATAAACGATCACAAACTTGAAGAGGTGGATAATAATTATATAAATTTGAAATTTTGTTTCCATTGAAATTGTAAATTCTTTCAAACCTTAAACTTTATAAATTCTTTTAACCTCATTATCAGTGAGAAAAGGTTTATCTTTACAATGTATGGACTATTTTTTACTAAGCATCTCTAATTCTAAATCATCATCCAAAACTCTTAAAGAGTCAATTTTCCTCCCCAACCATTAATTATACCTTTTTAGAGTGTAATTTAAAAGTATACAAAAATTAGAAGATAAGAGGTCTCTTCATAAGCCTGCTTACCATGATTATAGGAAAATAATACACTGACATTACCACTACTGCATATCAAAACAGGGTAATTCCTTATGATTTTTTATAACCATAAGACAAGGGGTCTCATTAAGCGTCATCTTGTGCAGTCTAATTATGACTAGTGAATGGCATCGTCACTACTTGGCCACCAAACCAGGACTATGGCTTTTAAGAGTAAAAAGGAAATAAAACAATAAACAATATATATATATATATATATATATATATATATATATATATATATATATATATATATTATGTTGAATTTATCTCTAAATATTACAATGATAAATGGATGGGATACAGAATCATTGATGGATAAAAGGTAACCCCATCGAGGCTATGAACACCTACTCGCAGCAGTGGCTCTACCTATGACAAAATTAATATATCAAAAGGCTAAGTTGAAAAAATATCATTTCCATCTCTTTAAATGTTAATGGATGATATCAAGAAATAAGTATTTTCAACTATAAAAGGTTTTGTTACGATCACAATTCAGAGTAATTCTACTTATCAAAATATTTCGAAAATAATTTTCATTTCCTTACTTTTTCTTACTTATTAAAAGTATTAGAGATTTCAATATCATATAAATCATAGATGGTTCTTCCAGTGAATCCTCAATCCTTGTGCTATTCAACAACCCCTATTATTTTAGAATAGATGCCTTAGAATAACTAATGGAGACCCTTTTAATTTTTTTATTATAATAAAATAATTTTTTTATGACTTATAAATAGAAATATGAATTAAATTCATAAGCTTGTTTCCTTATACAATTAATCAGAAAACCCAAAAGAGCCTCAAACACAAGAGAAAATCACAACCACAAATACAGCAAGCAACCTGATAGGTTGCTCTTCATAAAATTTGTGATGTGACATCGCCCAAAAGCTCGAAACAAGGGAAAAATGCTTCCTAGGGAAAAAGACTGATGAAGGCCGAAAAATAAATAACAAAGGAAAATGATCCCTGATGAAGTTATGTGTCATAAGTAACAATTAGCGGGACCCACTTTTTCCATGTCACCAATCGCAATCGCAAGATCACAATTTCTCCCATTATCATGTATTTTGACCCTCTTTCATTTCCCTGATGCGATACATCACATTGCATCTTCACCATCTATCATCCTTTCTACCTTCCAATTTCGCCGAGATTATGATTATGATGCCATATCCAATTGCAACATCATTCATCCCTCTTTTTCCCCACCACCATTTTGAAGCTTAAAAATCATTTTATATATTAAATGATTGTTTGAAAATGGAAATGGTTTTATCACAATCAGTAAAACAAGTGCGCTCAGTGTTTTAGATCCTTCACACACATATGAAACAATGATGTAAGTTGTTTAATTAAAAATGTTGAAGTGTCCATTCAGGCACGTGAATCCAAGTTTCCCATAAATACACAATCATAATGATGTGATATCTTTGAGCCTCCAAACGTGATTTGATTGAGGGTTAATCAATATTTTAGATTTATTCGCATGTGGCACTATATTCTTCATTGTTTCGGTTTTAATTGCTACATCGCTCTCACAATTTCGCATATTATTTTTCACTACTTTTTATTATTATTCGGATGCACGTCTAGAAAAATAGAATTTCTCTGAAATTTATAAGGCTAATAAGAAATAAAAGAAACCTATGGCTCCCGCTAATCCTACGCCTTCTACTACTGAAGTGACTGAGATGTCACCCTTGTTTTCAAATAGTACATGTGCTACAGAAAGTGGTTCCGCTTCATGGGAATAAACATACATGCTTTTCAAAAATGAAAAACCCCAGATAATAAAAAGGATAGCTACGAAAGATTCCCCTGACACCTCAAAATCTACTATTTCTAATGTAGCTAACTCTTTTTCTTCATAGCATTGCTATGTGCCGTAATATTTTACCATATTCAGATATGGTGAAATGGATTATTGATAATATTAACATTGGTGACAAAACATTTCTAAAAACAAGAGGCACAATAATAGGGTCATTCTAAGGAGAGGATTTGAAGAGGATGTACCATATACTGGAACCCCAGAAGTTGTATGGAAAATATTTCCTCGATCAATTTTCAAAAGAGAAAAATCTGCAGTTACACCATATAAAAGAATGGAGGAATAACCCCATAAAAAACAAGCATGATGAAAAGGGTATGTATTCCATTCCTCCTCTAGTTGGTTCCTATTGTTATGTTTCTTCTATGATGTGTAGACTATTCGGTTCACACAATACTAGTAAATTTTTTATTGAATGGGTCCTTCTTATGGATTTCGTCACAGACTCCTACATTATGGACTAGGGTACCATTTTTTCCAACAATATTGCTTTCGAGATCCTTGAATATAGAGAAAATTTCTCTTTTACCTCTAATAAAATCCCCCCATTATTTATGAGTGCGTACATCATGGGTGTTGTCTATTTTACCTCTTATTTTCTAGCCATGGGTTGGATATGAACCTTCCAAGATCTCACCCCCATTCATGTTGGCCATAATATTGTGTGGAAATCTAAATATGAATCTAATTTTTACAAGACTTGTAAAGGAGTTATTATGCCACTCTTCCAAGCTGTTTTTAATGAACAATCCCCAATATGGTTTGAGGAATCCCAAGGTGACTTTCGAAGCATAGAGAAATGGTTTGGAGAGGAGTTATTTCCTTATGCCATAGTTTATGGAAACATTGTTGAACCCCATGTACTCCCACTATATGTACCAGAAAAGCTTCTCGCTAGTGAAATTTCATACCAAACAGTGGGGCATGGTTAGACTAAAGCCTAGAAAGAGGTAAATAAAGCTTCCTAGCCTACATTTCCCATTCACTATGGTGTTTATGCATTGGACAATTTCAAACATGTTGTATTAGAAATTGATCAAATCCAGTGTTTTAAATTTTTTAAAGATCCTAATAGGCAATTTGACCCAAATAAAGTTTCTCTAAATGTTACAACTTAGGTAAATATAAAACACTTTCTTCATGAAGATGATGATTATGATGACTTATTTGAGTCTGCCAATACTTATCTAGATGTTCAAAAGTTGGCAGTCATGTGTCTCAACCCTAAAAAAATGGGACAATTCAAATAATACAGAAACAATAGGTTGGAAGGTATTCCTCTAGACATTTTAGATGCATCCCAACCTATTACACAGAAAGGAAAATAGACAGAACAAGAAAAAGAGCAGCCTCTTAAGGATACTAAAATCCTTAGTAGATCAAAAGAAGTTAATCCCACGGAAGTATAGACTAATAGTCCACTCTTTTCTAGTGATTTACAAGAAGTCTGGAAATAATTGAATGAACAACTTAAGGGATATCAAGAAGTGGTGATCGTTAATCATCAAGAGACAATTGAAACACCTCATGAAAAAAAATTAGGGCTCATTCACTCTTTGGTATATTAACAAATATATTAGCATAGAAGGAGTTGAATACATATCGGCCTACCCAACATCTGAAATTGTATTGAAGACAGAGGAAAACCCTCCTTTAGATATCTTCTAAAACCCAAAACATAAGGTATTAATGAATAGAGAAAGGAAAAGGATGATAATTGAACAATCATAGACTCTAGTTCCTAGTGATGTGCCCATGGAGATAGTTTGGAAAGACACTCAACCAGATCCATCTTAGGATCTGTTAGGGTTAGCTTAGTTCACAGGTGCTTATGCATCTGCCTCAATTGATAAAGCCATCAAAGTTCAGTAATTAGTTAAGGATAAGGATGAGAAAATCCTTTAGCTAGAACAAGAACTACTTGCATAAAAGTAGAGCATTAACCTTCAGATGCAAGCAAAAGTTACAAAACTCTAGCAAAGTATGGATCAACTAAAGTTGCAACATAAATTTGACATTGGTGCCAAGGTTTCTTAAATACACTAGATGTCGTGAAATCAACACTTTGTTGGCTAAAAAAAAAGTCGTGTTTTGTCAAAAAAATTCTAACATAAATGAGCTATGTGAGAAGATATATTCACTAATTAATCGAGTAGATGATCAGAGGATCAAATTTGATGAAATTGGTGATAAAATCTCTCAATATTTCACGTGGAAATAAACTATAGAAGGTCCAAAAGCTAATATTCCCAGGATTAAAGATTGAAAAAAGGAAATATTTTTCATTGATTGGGATATACAATTAAAGTAGGTACAAAGGGAAATTTGTAGGGCAATATATGTTGCCAATAATATTATTGACACAGTTAGCCAAAACCTCATTGCTTCCAATTTAATTGATAAATTCCAACCTAGTTACGTACTTGTTGTCAAAGAGTTGATAAGAAAGTGGTAAGATATGTCTAAAATGAAGGAAGAAAGCATTATAAAATTGGTAAAGCTTAATGGGGACAAGTATCGAAAGCACTTAGTTACGCCACATAGTAAATGGTTAATGATGTGTTGCCTAACTAACACTTCCTCTTACATGGTGCCTCCACTATCAGATGCGATTTATACAGGACAATTGTGTGTGAGGCTAATCCAACCTCCTGAATTTCAGCCTATTATAGACATCTTTCGACTCAAGGAAAGAATGACAATCGATTCAACACCACACTCACGAAGCGATTCATCCCAACAAACTCTATTTATGTTTTTATTTCAATTATTTTAAATATATTTGTTTAAAGCTCCTCAATACTTTATGTATTTGTTATTTTTATACTTTTTATTTTACTATATAGACCCTTTCATGTCTTTGAAGAAAGGGTCCTAAAATTTTGAAAATAATACTTTACAGAAGTTGCACTTTTTTACTCTTAAATTTTCTCTTAATAGAAAGGGTGGACTAAGGACAAATTTTTCAAATGAGCAGATTTAATATATATATGGTATTTTTATCTTTATGTTGACATTCTGTTTCATATGATAAATATTTTAATTTCCCTATGATTTTTTTGTTATATATATCTTTTTAAACACATTTAACCATTAATTGTCTTCTGAACATGCTTAGATTTCCATTTTTAATACATGAACAAATACATGCAATTATTAAATTTGATATTTCCTTAATAAATGGATTTGATTAACTATGTAATCTAATCAATTATCTTAAATCATTTTACATTCTATAAGTACTTGATAAATATTCATTTACATACACTTAATATCATCTTTTAAATCACATATAAGAGAAATATAATTCATCTTGGAATAGAGATAGGTATATAGACATGTTTTTAACCATGTTAGCACTCTCATTCACCATGTCACCATTAGTTATAAATACCACCGAGTCCACTCAATTATATTTCATTGGGAAATTGGTCCCATAATCCCCAATCAGAGCCACTATCTCAAACAAATAAGGGACAATTTTTAAGTCCCCGACTGGGTGGTATTCCCTGATTTTGTTGCAACGGTTTTCAAGGCATCAACAAGTACTTGAATTTTCTACATTGTTACACAATGGTACCATGCAGATCAACTAGACACCTTCCTAACTTGTACAATACTTAATTGAAAAATTAGTGCCAACATTCCAAGAGCTAGGAGCTTGCATGAACTAACTGAAAGCAATAAAAATAAGAAAACCTAAAACCCCATTTTTCTTCCATCTCCGAGGATCACGTGTTGATACTTCTGCTACATGGAATTTTTGACACATAAATTGGCATTTTTTTAACTATACTATTACAAGGAAAATGCTACTAGGTGCATTATGAATAAGATGGAAGTTATGAATTATCATTTGTCCACATACTGAAAGAAAGTCAGTAAATTCAGTTCTAGATGGTGAATAGGTCGGCGATATGGGAAGTGATTTTTTTTCTGTTGGAATGTGAGGGGCTTAGTAGCACAATGATAAATTACAGTTGGGTTCATGAGGTCTCCTAGATCTTGGACTGGTGAGATTGGTTTGGTTTCTGTGCGATTTTAAAATAGCGTGATTGATTGTTGTATGAGTTAGGAAGGTGTCTAGTTAATGTGTGTCATGGTGTTTATTACTATGTAGGAAATTCAAGCACTATGATAGAATTTTTTTATAATCTGAGTTCTTTTGTATAACAACATATTTTGAATCAATAAAAAAATATTTGAATCCCTTCTTATGTTCTCGGTAGAAGAATCGAGTTACTCTTTGTTTGTTTTTAGTGAAGTAATCATGAAGTAAGTAATTTAGTAAGAAAAATCTAATGACCTAGGCTGTGCACTTTGTAATAGCAATCCATATTTTGTAGGTGTTTTAAAATCTATATAATTTTCAGTGTGTCAAAATGGAAGCTCCCATCAACAAATAGTGAATGGATTTTCCATATTTGGTTCATGATGTTTCCCACTCAACCAATTTTTTCCCAAACCATAACCTTTTTCTCTCTCAAACTCAAATATTACTCCTTGTCAGATAAATTTCTTAATGGAAACATAGCTTTCTCCACCAAATTGGAATAATATTTCTCTACCAAATTCAAAGAGACTTAAGCCTACTCTAATACCATCATAAAATTCAAAGAGATAAATGAGACAATACTATAATTAAACAAAAATATTATAAATACATAATATGATTATTGATCTATAAACTATGTGGATATTCCACCAGATATTTTTTCAAAACACACATAATAAAATTATACTTAAAAATATAAAATCTGCACTGTGAGGGTTTATTTCTCTTTAGATTTTTGTATTTATAAATTAACTATTATTGTCTATGAATGTAAATTATAATTATTTAAAAAATAGAGAAAAATGAAATAAAATATCACAAGTCACAATTAACACAAAATATATCCTTGGAGCCCTTTCAGGAGAAAACCCTTGCTTGGAAGTACCACACTTTATTCACTTTCTCTAAATAGAAATTGGTTGCAATTACAAAGATGTAGGCCTTGTCTCCCGTGGGCTACTACATTGCATAAATCCTCTCTATTTTCCCTCTCTATCTCCCTCTGTACTAATTTTCTCATTTATGCAACAAAACGCCCTTGAAAAGAGCCAAACCCTTTTTCCTCCTAGTATCCTAGTTATATTATAGACTAGTATCCTACTAGTGCTCTGGTTTGACTCCTTCAACCCCTAACTAGAGCTACAATATATAATATTCTAGATTCTTCTTCATCATAATAATTTTGGCGTACAAAATACGAAGGTCAACTTCCATATAAGATAAATTTTTCATATAGTCTCAGATTGAGGCAATTATTATGCCATTGTAAAGGTCTTTATGTGCAAAGTAGGAATAAAAGATCTCGATATAAGTATGAAAATTTTTAGTCCCCCAAAAAACTCCATTTGATGCTTCAAAATTTTATGAAATGTTTCAGACACCAATTTTTCAAACAAGCTCCCATCAATAATAATAGTTCTGTGAGTTGGTTCCTCCACTTTTCCCACTCTAAAACAATCAATATATATTGAAAAATATAATGATGCAATAAAAATCAATTCTTGGAGAAGTTGATACCTCATTGATTCATCAAACACATATTTAACATATACTTTACTCTATAGAAATATAAGTATAATTTTGTAAACATATCTAGAGAGGAAGTATTTGGATCAAACTAATTTGGCATAGTCAACTATCAGAACTAAATCTCTTATAGATAACGTTAAATAGGAATAGAAATTACACTCTGTAACATTAGAAACCGGGGTGTGAAATACCTTTCGATGAAAGCCACAAGTAATGGGGAAATTTGTATGTGAAGAGTTTCTCCCCATTTGATCACTTGATCATTAATTCAGATCCCATGGGAATCTTAGCAATACCATTACCCTTTCTCAAATTCACTAATTCATAAAAAATAAAGTGGTTTTCCACCCCTTTTCTAGCTTGCAATGACTTCAACTATTACTTTTAAATGTTTTTGTCTACTCATGTTTTAACAAAGAACTAAATTCATTTATCCTAGTAGTTCCAACCTTACCTCACCATTGATTTATAAGATTCCTTCCTAGTTATAACGCCTACTTTTGCATCTACTAATTTAAAAATTACTTTTATTTTTATGTAATACAAGATCATGTTAGTTTAACCTTGACTTAGTCATATATTCATTTTGATAAGGTGATTAATGGGATTACCTTTTATGGTATCATAGTATTGTTAAGGTTTTACGATCTATGAGTAACTAGATTTGAAGATATTTGTGGGGATTTTTTTGGGAGCTTAATTTACATAATGTTGTTGTAAGCATTGTTTTTCAAGCATACGTGTTTTAATACGATAGCTCATTAAGTTATTATTCTCAAGAATATATAGGGTGTATGATCAAGCTATGGCATGAATTACTTGTATAGGTATAAGGATGCTAGCTATATTCATTTTCTACGTTGATGATGTTCGAGATGTTGAATTTTCTACGAAATGGGAAGAGAGATAATTTTTTGTAGAGTGATTGTTGATCCACAATGTACAAAGTGGTGCCATGGTTGGTGCATATGGTTTTACAAGGGTCATACAATAGTAGAATCCATAAGTGCCAAGAGGATTTGTAAGGACTAGGAAAGAAGCAATCTACATGTTAAATGCATTCCCATACAATTGTAAAAACACTAAATGAAATTTTTTATAATGGAGATGAAAATTTTAATTGCATTTTAGTTGCATTATGCTACCTTTAGTCATATATTCATTTTTGATATAGTAATTAATAAATTTATCTTCTGCTATTTACTACCTCAACATTCTACCTCAACATTTTCATTGCCCGTGATATTGACCATAATTCACCGGCTCAACATGTTCATAGCCCATGATATTGACCATAATATAATGTGATTATGTTATAAAATGACTTTTCACCCAAAGCTAATAAATTTATTAGTAATTTATTTTTCAAAATAATCATAATCTCTTATAATCGTAGTTTATTAGTTAATAAATATTAATTATATTCTCTTCCATTTATATTTTAATATGGAATATAATTCATATTTAATTTAAAATAATTACAAAAACACCATTATTTTTAATGATAATATCTTTACACATAAAACTTATAACTATTACCATGTTATGGAAAATACTAGATTATACATTGATTCAAACAAATTTATGTATAATGAGTCTGTCACTATGATTATTTTTACTATATATCTATAATAACACATCCATATTAATAAATATGGTTGATATAAGAAAAAGACATCAATTTCCATTATTTAAATGTCATTCAGTTTTTATAAATAAAACCAATCAATATAATTTAATATATTGATTACTATTAATATTATTGTTATTTATATAAAAAACATTAATTTTATTCATATCAATATTAAACTTAATATTTATTATTATTAACTTAAACTTTTAATAATATTAGTTTTTTTATTTATTTTAATAAATAAAATAATTAGTATTATTTAGCCATTCCAGAAACCCCGTACAGAGCCTAAATGGAGGTTTAAATAAAAATAATAGTAAAATCATGAATTCAAATTAAATGGAATTAAAACCGGTCCTCTTTGGTATTCTTATCATTAAAAAAACGAAAATATGCTCTCTCTGGTTTAAAAAGAATTGATTTCAAAAATTCTAAATTAAAGGAAGAAATTTCGGAGTGTTTTTAATAAGATTTTCTTAGAATTTTTGGTCTTTGAATTTGGTGGAAAATTTTGAGATGAAATCTTGATTTGTGGTATTTAAAATTATTTTTTATTATAAATAATAAATTTATCACCCTGAAAAGTTCTTAGAACACTTCAATTAGGTAGAGATTATCCATGAAACTTGTGATTTCAATAAATTTTTGTCTAGAAAAATTAAACTAGAAAAATCTAAAAGAAAAACGTCCTCGAAAACCTTTCAACATTTCTATTTATTATTTTAACATAATTATAGATTTAAAAAACATTTTCATTATCTCTGAAATTTAAACTAAATAAAACTAAAATCTGCGTTATTCTTCTTTCCATATGAATCTAATTTTCACAAGAGAAATGTCTGATAAATTTGAAGAACTAATACTCCAACGGCAGAAAATTAATTTTGAACATAAACTACACAAACATATGTGATAAGTTATGAAGCATGTAAACTAAAACTAACGTGTTCTTTGAGCAACATGGGGGAGAGAGGCCCAAATAAATGTTTAAAAGACAAGTATGTGGAGCTTCCAAAGACACCCATTTACATAAGAAAGTGGGAAGTCAAGAATTGAAATTAAATCTTTTTAAAAAAAATTAATCATTAATTAATTAAATTTAGATGTTGAGATTTAATTGTGTTAAGTAAATTATTTATTTATTATTATGTTTTTGAAAGATAATTTTAATTGAAATTCCTTATATTAAAATACAATGTTTTTCTATCTAAAAAAATCTTAGCAAATTTTAACAATAACTATGTTAGCAAATCTTAACAACCACTAAGACTTAATTTACAGTAAACCCAGAAAATACTCGTTGAAAAAGTGCTGAAAAATGCAAATCTGCTCAAATCTAGATCGGAACAGCTGTTTTTCGCTGCACAAGAGCTGACTAGTTTGACTAGTTTGTACAGCAGAGGGAAAAATCCAAAAATCCAGCAGCCAAGAGGCCGTGAATCCGATCCCATACACTATTCTATCCATCAAATGTGCCCTCTAGAGTCTACAATACATTAACGTCAGTGATAGTCACTTTTCACAAATAAATTTTTAATAAATGAGTTGGGAGCAGATTTAAAAACTGAACAACTATTAAAAACTTTTTCATTGGATTATGTATGAAACAAAGAGTATATCTTTGTCTTGTAGTTTTAACAATTCATTTTAGGTACTGTACTAGTTTGTACAGTGGAGGGAAAAATCCAGTAGCCAAGAGGCCGTCAATCCGATCTCATACCCTATTCTATCTATCAAATGTGTCCCTCTAGCATCTACGACACATTAATGTCAATGTGTCCCTCTACAGTCGTCAGTAATAGTCACTTTTCACAAATCATATTTTAATAAATGACCTAATAATAAATTGTTTTATATTGTGTATTGGATTAAATAAAAAGTTTTTTTTGTTTAATTTTATTGATGTGATTAATCCGAAAGTTCTTTTATTAAAGAGTATTTTTTTTTTTTAATAAACCTAATTTTAATGATGTGATTAATCCAAAAAAAAATTATCTAAAAAGTATTTTTTTTTTAACAATCTCAATCATTATAAATTCTTTAAACCCAAACCCAAATCCAATATAAACCCATACATAATTATTTTATTTAAAATGAACTCCAAATTTTCAATTTAGATGAAATTGATCAAATAAAAAGTCTAAACTTTAGTTGATTAGATGTTCTGAATTTATTCTTTTCAAATTCAAAAACTTTGAAAATCATTTAAACCTAAAAATAATTGAAAAACAATACTTGAAACTTTGTCCAAACTTCTTCCTATTTTATAGGAAAGAGAGATTGTGCCTTTTGGTATGATTCAGAGGTACAAGTACATGCTCATTTGTTCATGTCCATTGACTCTTGTGCCCACTGCCAACTTTCTAATCATGCTTTCTAAGTTCATGATGCTAAGGAAATCCATTGTCGTGTCGTGGTTGTGTGGTCCATGCGAGTCATTTGGAAAGATAGAAAATACAAAGAAGCGAGATAGCAACGTTTCACCAACTCCGAACGGAATTCGCAGACTCGTAGTCGATTGAAGTGAAACTCCGAACGGAATTCGCAGACTCTCAGTCTATCAACTTCAATCGACGTTGAAAGGAATCTACCAACCCTCACTTCATCTATCCATTCCGTCAATTGAAAGAGGTAGGCATTGTTTTAAGATTTTAGAATTTTAGACGTTTGATCTAAGATTTTTGTCATTCACAAAATAGAAAAATGTCAATCTAATTAATTATATTATTAGGATTTGGTCAAATTTTTAATGATATAATTAATCTTAACGATATTTATTTATTATAGAAATTTATTGAATTTTTTTAATACATACAATAATTAATGAATAAAAATCAATTACCGTTATTAAATTTTGATCAATTACTAAACAAATTTAATAATTATGATTAAAATTCAATTAAACTGATAGACAACCATCTCCTCACCTTCGCTTAGTCCAGATAAAAATATTAAGGTCTTGCTGTACTTAGTTTTAAAACAAAACTATATATACCTGAAAGTTGCTCCAACCACTATTTCTTCAATTAAGAGAAAACCAGAAAAAATCAATTACTATTTTTTAAGGCCTGCAACAATGATATGCTACTGTCTATCTTCGTTTCACCCAAAGGAAATTAAAAGTAACCAGGAAACTTTCCAAAAGTGCAACTGAACCTTTGAAGCTGCACCCCTTGCCCTTGCCTCAAACCTTAATCATACCCCATCTGTGATAGGAGGACTTATTCTACTTCCCCATTCTGTTGTTATGAGGAGAAGGGAAAGGTGACGGACCGCATTTATATGGTTTAAACGTCCTTGAAGCTATATTGATCACGGTGCAGCAGGATTGTATTATGAAATTATTAATAAATATTGAGATTAAATTTTGAAACATTAAACCATTAGTTTGTTATGTGACAATTCTTTTGGTCCATGGTTAAGATTATTAGTTTATTATGAACATTTTTTCTTGTCTGAAGTAACTTTAACTTTATCGTTGTATACACGTGTTACATTTTAAAAGAAACCTAAATAGATTAAAATAGAGAAAAGTAGTTCCATTAGGTTGCAATTCATCATTAACATTATTATAGGTTTCACATATTTTTAACCTATCATCTCATTATAAGCACTGGCAAAGTAGGGAAACAACCTATTCTCCATATTCCAGGTTAATCATCGTAATCAATAAAATTTGACTTGTATATTTTTATTTGAATGGAAGGATATCATCTATCTATAAAGATTTTAATATTTAATTTATTACCCGGATGCGTTGGCCATAACAACTGTGATTTCTTTTATATATTATATATGATTTCTTTCAAGTGTCGGGCTACTAGTATGATGAGGAGATTCTCGCAGTTTCTAGCCAGACCTGAAATTATTAATTTTTTATGGATTTTTTTTTGAATTTTTACTCACATTTAATTTATATTTTTATATATTTTTAAAGTAATTTTTTTTTAGAAAATTACATATTTTAAATTTATTATTTTAATAAAAGTATAATATTTACAAAATACATTATATATTATGAAGAAGATATGTGATTCTTTTAATACTTAATATAGAGTGGAAACATATTTCTTTCAAATCAGAAATAAAATATTTGTAAATAAAATTAAAATAAAAAATCATCATTTAATGTGTTTTAATTAAAATTATTTGTTATGAACCAAAAAATAACATATAATTAATAAATGTAATAAAAAATAAAAGAAATAATAATAAAATTATAAATGAGTTGGATTTAATTTTTATATTGTAATAAAATAATATAATTTTTTGGGAAAAAATTCATACTATACATATTAATTATTTAATGATGATTTATATTTCCAATTATGATATTTCAAAATTTTATATTTAAATATAATGAATAATTATTTAGGACTTTAAATTTAGTTAAAAATTATATAATACTTACAATTTTATTTTCTAAATATCAGAGCTAGCTCACATTGAAATTTTAAAATATATTATAAAACAAGTCAAAAAAATATATCATATATAATTAGAAATAAAAATATTTATATAGAGAGGGGTTGATAGTATGTGGGTTTAATGGTTCAGAGTATGTGTGTTCTCATAAGAAGTCACATGGTCAAAACCATAGAGGTAGAGTATGTATGTCTTGCTAAACTTAGCACTCAAATTACTAAACAGAGAAAGATATCTTGCCACCATAAAAATGGATATATATATAGAAAGAGAGAATTCAATAAAATTAGAAATAAAAATATATATATAAATGTTAAATTTATATATATTATTAAGAATATTATAAATAATTAATTATATCTAACTTAACTTTGAATACAGAATATCTACAAACAACATCAAATTTGAAACCCAAATAATTTTCTAAATTTTGCATTCAAGGAAATTTAAATTTAACATGTATTATTTTAAAAAAAAAATAACATCATTTTATTTGAAAAAATATGAAATAACATAACTGTATATTAATTATATATATATTCTCTTTCTAATAATTTTTTTTTAACCTAAAAATATTTTAATACAATAAATATATATATATATATATATATATATATATATATATATATATATATTAAAAATCAATATATTGGAAATAGTATTTACAATTTGTTTATTGTTTTGCCATTATTAAAAAAATATATTTATTAGTAAACGTTTTTATATACTCTCTTTATATTACAAATTTTGGTGATTTTTTTCCATATCATATCAAATATCAAAATCGAACTCAAATTTGTTCAACATGAAATTAATGTAAAAGAGGATAATATATACTAGTCAAACAATTCGAGCCATTAGTTGCCACGAAGAAGAAGTTGAATGAGTTGATGGCATCGTAGGCAAAGCACTTACGTAATGCCCTAACAGGCCAAACCTTCACATCCCACGATAAGTTTGAGACGAAGTACATAATTTGAGGTAACGCTAAATTCATGGGCATTCAAAGTTTTAGATATATGCATATAATGTCGTCATCTTAAACATCGATCCATCAATGTCATTATCGTTTTCCTGGTCCATGGATTTCATGAATTTAATTATATATCGTTTGTATTATATTTACAATTTGTGATATTAAAATTAAAATTAAAATTAATTCATTATTAATTTACAATTATTTTTTTAAATTTATAAGTCAATTTGATTTTAATAAAAAAATAAAAATCATCATAATAATAAACCAGGAACAAGAACTTCACATGACCTTAATTGATGACATTGCTTGATTTGACAGGAACCATGGCCAGAGAAACAAAGACAGGGGCAAATGGAAAACAGCCCCGGAGCTCAATATACTTTATTTACTTGTTAAAATGATAAATTTAAATTTATTATAAAAATAAATTTATGAGTAAAAAATAAAATGTATACGTGTGTTAGAGTGGAATCGGAATTTATAAAAATTAATTTAATAAATTATAGGATGATGGTTGGTATTCATATATTTAATAGATAAATATTTTTTGGAATTTTGAGAAATTTATTTTTAGAAGTGTTTCAAGGTAGTTACGTTTTGTTGATTTAAAATGTAGGTTAGTAGTGTGATAAATATTTTCAAATTTAAATTTAATTTGTATATATGATAGATTATTTAAGATTTTTCTTTTTCATTTTCAACTTTTTTAGTGTCACAAAGGTGATAAACTCGTAAATTCCCAAGGGGCTTTGGAATTTGCCAATGCATAATTTCACGGACTCTATTTGTTGATGACTATACTAGAATGATGTGGATATATTTCATAAAATATAAATCTGAAGTATTTGAATGTTTTAAGAATCTTAAGGCTCTCATTGAGAATGAAAAATATTCTAAAATTAAATGTTTTAGAACGAATAGAGGAGGAGAATTCACCTCAAAAGAATTTGATGAATTTTTTAAGGAACATGGAATCGAAAGAGAACTCTCTACTACTAGGACACCCCAGCAACATGGATTAGTTGAAAGAAGGAACTGTACCATTGAATAAATTGCAAGGACAATGCTACTAGCAGCTGATTTGTAACCAAAATATTGGAGAGAAGTAGTTGGCACCACATTTTGTACCTTAAATCGAACTCAACTAAGACCAAATAATGAAAATAGTCCTTATGAGTTATGCAAAGGAAGACTTGCTTCAGTAAAATATTTCATGGTTTTTGGAAGAAAATGTTTCATAAAAATAAATGAGTACTCATGAGGTAAATTTGATTCTAGAGTTGATGAGGGAATATTTCTTGGATACTCCACTAGGAGAAAAGCTTAAAAATGTTACAACAATCATCTACGAAGAAAAGTGGAAAGCATTGATGTGAAGATTGATGAAGGCCTTCCAGAAAGAAGAATTGAAGATCATGAAGTTGAGCCTTTCTTTGAACAAAGTGAAGAAGAAGAATCTGAAAAAGAAGAGGAGAATGGAAAACCCCAAATTGAACCTTCACAAACTCCCTCTAAGATCAAGTTTATTCAAAGACATCATCTGGAAGAACAAGTCATCAAAAATATAAATGAAGGAATTCAAACTCGAAGAAGGATGATAAACACCCCAAGAAAAGATGATGTTGCTCTATTATCTTTAATAGAACCTGAAATTTTTTCTCAAGCAAGAAAAGATCCTTATTAGATAAAATTCGTGGATGATAAAATGTCTCAAATTGAAAAAAATGGGACTTGGGAATTGGTACCCCACCCAAAATATAAAAATATAATTGGAACAAAATGGGTATTCAAAAACAAGATGAATGAAGATGGACAAATCATCAGAAATAAAGTCAGACTTGTCTGCAAAGGATACTCACAAATTGAAGGAATTGACTTCGAAGAAATATTTGCACCAGTAGCTCGAATGGAAGCCATAAGAATGTTTTTAGCATTTACTTGCTGAAAAGGATTCAAGGTTTATCAAATGGGTGTAAAATCAGCATTCCTGAAATGGAGATCTCAAGGAAGAAGTTTACATGGAGCAACCAGAAGGATTTGATCTTGCTGAAGGAAAAGAATTTGTATGCAAACTGAAAAGGCCTTGTATGGATTAAAACAAGCCCCTAGGACATGGTATGAAAAGTTGGATCACTATTTGCAACAAGAAGGTTTCAAAAAGGGAGTGGCAGGTAGCAATCTCTACATGAAAATGGACAAGGAAAAATTTCTGATCACTCTTGTTTACGTTGATGATCTAATCTTTGCTAGCAATGATGAAGAAATGAGCCATGAATTTTCTCTAAATATGTCCAAAAAATTTCGAGATGTCAATGATTGGTGATTTGTCTTACTTCCTTGGGCTACAAATATCTCAAACCTTTGCAGGCATGTTTATATCTCAAGCAAAATTTCTTAAAGACATGCTCAAAAGATATGGGATGGAATATTTTGCACCTATGAGCACACCGATGACCACAGATTGTAAATTAAGCAAAGATGATGATACCCCTCTCATAGATACAACTCTTTACAGGTCAGTAATTGGAGCTCTCCTATACTTAACTACTACAAGACCAGATATTATGCAAGCAGTAGGAATGGTAGCAAGATTTCAGTCAAGTCCTAAACAATCCCATCTAGCAGCTGTGAAGAGAATTCTCAGATATTTGAAAGGAACGATTGATTTTGGTCTTTGGTATCCTAAGAGTTCAACTCTTATTGTGACATCTTACTCCGATGCTGATTGGGCCGAAAGCGTGGATGATCGAAAAATTACCAATGGAAATGCATTCTTTATGGGATATTTTCTTGTAACTTGGCTTAGAAAAAAGCAATCATCTGTACCCCTTTCTACAGCTGAAGTTGAATATATAGTTGTTGTTGATTGTTGTACACAAATTCTATGGATGAAGGAAGCCTTGAAGGATTTCAACGTAGAAACTAAGCAACCAATTACTATTTTTTGTAACAATACTAGCACCATCAGTCTTTCAAAGAATCTGGTGATGCACTCAAGGACCAAACATATTCCAATAAAATAGCACTTTCTCCATGAACAAGTTGTTGAACTCAATTTCAGGTTGGAATACATCAATACAAAAGAGAAAATTGTTGATATCTTTACAAAACCCCTTCCAGGAGAAGCATTTGAGTATCTTCACCAAAAGATGGGAGTCATTGCTCTTGCATCAGATTAAATCACGTAGCATGTCAGGAGTACAGTATGTTAGGGGGAGCAGCTTGATAGGGGGAGTACTTGGGTACCCCGTTTGCCATTGATGAAAAAGGGGGAGAGAATGTTGGAAGGGAAATGTTGGAATGGGGTCTCCTAACAAGCTATGAAACTGGTCCATTTTGAATATTTTTTATTATATTTAGTCTAACGCAGGGGTTTTGGGGTGGGTCAAAGCCCCAAATGCATTGTAATGGGTCAAAGGGTAAACTAGGGGTCCGAAAACCATGGGTTGTGGACCATAGAAAAGTTGGGGCTAGATCGTTATAAATAGAGATGCATTTTGTATTGTAAAGGATAGGATATGATGGGCTATTGATGCGAATCATGATTTAAGCTATTTTTTTGGGTTTTGGGGAACGAACTCCTGTTGGCTGTGTGCACGGAGATCTAAGTCCAGCTGTGTGTGGACCCTGCTGCTGTGTGCGGAGGTTGGGAAGGGAATTGGAATTGGAAGGAAGAATTGATGAATGAATGAATGCGAAAGATTGTTATAGAAATGAATTTGTGAGTATTGTTATGTGAATTACTGATAATTGTTGTATTGTGTGTTTTCTGTCCTTAAGCTACTGCCAAATATCTGTATATTGTGTTCTTGGATCTAGATTTGTTATGTTATGTTTATGTACTTCTATGTTGATGTTATAACAAGCATATAACTATAGATATAGTGCATGTGGATGCGAATAAATACGTAATTAAATTTGTGTAGAATAAGGTAATCATATATTACAGGACCTAGCACTACTCTTCTTGATTTACCCATCGTTTCTCAGGGTGCGGAAACCTGGTTCTAGCACCCACCCATACTACTTTGGGTGAGACTTTGACCTGCGAAATCAGGTCACTACAGAAAGGGCCAGTAGTATAGGGGTTTTTTGGTAAACCTTGCTTACCAAACCTAGGTTAGGACCCCTCGAGCCAACAACTGGTTCCGTTGCTGGGATGGGAAGAATTATAAGAGAGGAATCAGGTAATGACAAGAGAATATTGGAACCCTGAAAGAAAAGATATCGAAGACTGGTTCGAAAGACAGATCCAGGAGTTTGAAGTAGAAGAAAATCGCATTGAAAAGCTAATGGCGGAAAGGTGGGAAAATAGGTACATTCTTATTGAAATCTATGAAATATTCTTTGTAACCTTTGTGATCGAACTCTAGGAGTGGCTGGCTAGACTTGTGGAATTCCAGAAGCACTGGAAGGACGAGCGAGTCACTCAGTGGACTCTGGAGCTACTCGAGTAGTTGGAAAAAAATTATAATACTATCACGTGTATGGTGGATCACTGGGTGGACAGTGTGCTGGGAGGATTTGTGACATAATTTTCCATTGATTAGTTTGTATCATACTCTGAGGCTAAACGGTGATTCTTCAAGGGATTTCGAGGAAAATTTCTAAGGATGTTACCATTGCTGATCAAGAAAATACTCTGAAAAAAGAGAATTATGTGTAGTCATACTGACTGAATGACCTCGGATCTAGACGGAAGCTCAGCATGCAGTGGTAAATACTATCGGACCAGCCTTGACGGGTGGAGATCTGCCTACAATCCATTGCAGGAACTAGCTGCGCAAGACCCCCCAGCTACATCAACACCTAGGTCGCGCAAAGGTAATAATTCGCCTATACCGCCCCTCTCCCTAGATAGTGATATGGTTGTGCATTTGAAACTACCTACCTTCAAGGGGGTAGGAGATGAGGACATGGACTGATTTTGGTTCGTTGCAAACTTTGTACGGACTGTGTAGAATGTGGCGAGTGATACGGTAAAGAGGCGCAACTTTTGTTGGCCTTTGAGGATAGGGCCCTAGACTGGTATATGTGGTATATTTCCCAGAATGGGGGCACATATATTCAAGTTATCAAGGATGCTTTGAAGCACCAGTTCAGGAAGCCAAAATCTTATTACCAGTTGGTAGCAGAAGTAAAGGACTTCAAACAAGGTGTGTCTAAGTCAGTATGGGAGGATTTTCAGCGACTGAAGAAATCAATCAGGGAAGGAGGATTCGAATATGATGATAGGAAACATATGGAATGGTTCATTGCTATGTTCTTACCTCACCTGCACACGCCAATGAATTATCAAACCTTTGAGTCGCAGGAGAAGGCTGTGGAAGTCGCTATGAAACTAGAGGCTGTCCCCCGAGAGGATACGTCAGCAGGGGTACAAGAAATCTAGGAACAACTTGGGGCTATGCATATGGAGATACAAAACCTATGAAAAGAGAGAGGAAGGGACGTTGGAACATATCTCTGGTGCATACTATGCTAAGTGTTTGGCCATACGAAGGATCAGTGCCCTCTGCTAAAGGATTACATGCAAGCAGGAGGACCTAGTCCGGTACGCCCAGGGGCAAGTAGGGAACCCATCTGATTATGACCAGGTTCAAGAAGACCTACATTATGGTGTGATGATTTTCAGGTAGCAAAACTGCATGATATGAACCATTGCACTCATCTAGGTGCATATGTCCCAGAACTAAAGCAAAAATGGTGTTGATTCTGCCGATCAGTGGGACATGATGAGAAAAATTGTCGTACTTATGACTTAATGATGGATCGTGGGAACTTATATAGGGTAAAATCGGACCCTGCATCACCAAGACTTTTTACGCACTTTGGAGGATCACCGTCCCGGGGAAGAGGAGGTCGGGGACAGGGATAATTTTAAGGATGGAAAATTATCTTGAAGTTTAAAAAATTGGCGAATCTCACTAGTCCCTAATATGCAAACTATAAAAATTTTATTGATGTATTTGTAAAATTGTTCAAATTTATAATGATATTATATATATTGTCTATATAATGATGGCGATGTTTAACGTAAAATAATTTTATATTGTAAAATTTGGGCGAATCATTTTTCTAAAAAAATGCAAATTGGCGAATCTTTTTTTTTTGAAAAACCATGGAAAATTAGCCCACCTGCGAATATTAGCCCCTAAAATTTTCCATGGTCGGGGAGGAAGCATAGGACGTGGACGTGGGTAGCTAGTCTGTTATAACTATGGGGAAATACGGCACTTTTCCAGAGAATGCCTGAATCCCACCAGGCTAGCATGCAAATATTGTAGGCAGTTGGACGATGAGGTAGAAAACTGCCAAATTTTAATTGCCAAGATGAAGGAGAAGCAACCCACCCCTACGCATAACGTACAAAGAGTTAAATTTGAGCTAACAAAGACGGATCCCTGTGTAAAAATCATGACACACAGTGAGCTGGTCACCCAGGAAGCAAAGGAGGAGCTTGCCTCTCGGTAAGGAGTGCCTGTCAAAGAACGAACAACACCAATAGTCCCCACGTCGCCGCCAATGCAACCTCAGATAGAGGAAGGGGTTGAGCCCTTTTTAAAGGCATGTCTGAAGCTATTGCGAAACCCGCAGGCTATAGGAAATCTCCAAGAAGTACTGAATACCTAGATGTAGACAAACTATATAACTATAAGAAGTGCACCGGAAGAGAAATGCGATTGACTGCGCAGATTGGTGACTACGAGATGGATCAGGTTATCTTAGATCTTGGGTTAGATGTGAATGTATTACCAAAGAAAACATGGCAATGAATGGAGGAACCTAAATTAGAATGGTCCACCATCTAGCTGCGAATGGCAAATCAACAAAAAATCATCCCTCTAGGAAGATTACCAAAAGTCATGCTTGACATCGCAGCGGTAAGGGTCCTAGCTAAATTTGACGTCATAGAAGTTATGGAAGATGCAGATCCCTACCCTACGCTCCTTGGTCTGCACTGGGCAATTGACATGGGAGGTGTCATCAATCTCAAAAAGTGTAGCATGTTGTTTGAAAGCAAAGGTACGCGTGTCATAGTACCATTAGATCCAGCAGAAGGTGCGCGATATATAGAGCTGGCCTATGAAGAGGAAGAATTAGATCACATATATAAATTAACCACGTAGGATGAATATCGGGCTAACCCCACAGCTGAAGGAATTCTCTGCTGGGAAAAGGATAGTGAATGTTTTTCTGACTTTGATGAGGAGCTGGAAAATTGGCAAGGCCGATTGCACGAAGTTTCGGCGCTTCGATGTCTTCAGACTGTCTGGAATTTTCAGTGCATCTCTACCATGGAAAGTAACCTACCTTGCCAGGAGGATGCATATGATAGTCAGAAGATGGTTGACCCTAAGATTCCCATGGAACGCAGGCAAGGGGCACTATCACTAACATTGCACGGAGCACCTATGAAAGGATCGGTATTCTTCACTCAAGAGAAGTATTGGAGAAGGGTGATCCTATGCATAGGGACCCCAGTTGCTAGATGGACTTCGAGATCAGCTGGCCTACGTGGACACTTGCTAACATAAAAATCTCAAGGGTGCAATCAAGCCTTGCATGGACAGGCTTGCTGGGGTACCACTCACCTAGGCATGCGTCGAGTTACGAACCTACCCAGGCCCACGTGTGATTTGAAGAATTTATGGACCCCTCAAACAATAAATGGCACAAGGACATGTGATGCAGCCCTCTGGTGCAAAGACGTTCCGACCAAGGATGAATCACATGGTTTGGCAAGACTGATGGCCAACTTGCAGATACACCTTACGTCGACCTTCATTCCGAGTACACGACCGACGTACAGGCATCATCTGTGGTCTGAAATTCCGTGGAAACAACCTCAGGCATGCGGGAATACCACCAGCACATCTCGATTTAATAAAAAAGGTATCTTTCAAGTACGCACAATCAGTGGAAGATGATCAATATAGCCATTTATGGTAATATTTATCTACCTGATCGATGGTCAGTCTCACGAATGGCCTACTCCACCATTAAGTAGCTTTGGACGATGTGTGGATGGCTAGATAATTACCCACCCGACTATTTATTCACCCTACAACATGCTCCTGCTATCTATGTACTAGTTTTTTGTGTTCATTATCATTCTCTGGGTTGCCCGCTTTCGTGTTGCTAGGATGGACCCAACCAGAGAACCAGGGAATGCTGACTGCAGCCACCAGGGTGAGCATGGGCTCCCAGCAGAAAGAATTGTCCGCGAACCAGGCACAGATGGAATGTTGTGATACAGGGACATGTTGTGGCTCCTTCACAATTTCGGAGTCCCACCCAACTGAAGCAACGTGTGTTCCCTCCCTCGAATTTCCCTCGTCAATGCTCCTGATCCAACTACGGGGGACCTCCACATTGATTTAGCATATCTATCTCGCACAGAGCTTGTTAGGTCCCTATATCACTAGTATAGTCTATTATTATTGTTAGTGTAACCCCCTTATTGTTATTATTGTACCCTTGTAACCCCCATTTTGTTATTATTGTGCCATTAAATTATTATTGTTAGGTCGGCTAGGATTACATTGTGGCCCACTAGGATTACATTATGGCCCCATGGACTCCTATATATAGAAAGGAGGTTTTGTAAATTGTATCATCCAATAATTGTTCATTTATGTAATGTATTGGAGGTTTCCCCCTCAAATTGGCTTATTTCTAAGGCGTTGATATCTATTTTCTTCTATTTTTGAAGCTGGTTACGCAACATTTGGTTTCAGAGCTTTGGATTCTAGGGTTTCGCTGCTCTAAACAGGTCATCGTGGAATTTTATCTATAAAATTTTTTATATGACATTTCAGAAGCTGAAATTTTTAGGTTGAGAATCCGAAATCCTAACGAATATTTTCTAAAAATTTCATATCTTGGTTCGCAATATTTTTGGAGATATGATCTGTGGAAGTTAGGTCTTTTTTCAGGCTCCTAAACATCTCATCATGGCATTTTCACTATAACTTTTTTTCTACTAAGGTTAAGAATCTGAAATTTTTAGGGTGCGAAGAAAAAATCCTAAGGAAACTTGTCAAAAAATTTCAAAGCTTTTTTCACAACATTTTTGAAGATATGATCTGTGGAATGTAGTGTTTTTTTAGGCTCCCGAATTTCATCTCAAAGAAGTGATTGTGGGAAAATATTCATAACTCTCTCTCTGAGCATCGGATTGGAGTGCCGTAAAAATTGGTTGCAAGTAAACAGACTGTAGTTTCTTGGCTATCAATTTCAGATCCGAAGGATGAAACAGTGACATGTGGCAAGTCGTACAAGTTCTCTCTACCCAACCAGACCAAAATTGGGTCATTGCGGGAGATTGGACATAACTTTGTCTTGAAGAATCCAAATTAGATCAGACCTATGGAATTTGAAAGAAGCTTCAGAGGGCTACTACAGGGCTGAATTTCAGATATTGAAGATTTTCAGTTACAGAGATAATTCAATTTCAATATCGAGCTCCTAAAAGCAAGTAAAAGGTGTGTATTTTTTTTTCCGAATTGCATAAGTCTTGTTTGAAGAATCAAGTTGAATTGATTCCGAGGGAATATTGTAGAATAGATATCAATATTGGATTCTAAAATGGCCCCTAAAAAGAATTCAACACCCATTAAACCTTTAGAAGGCTCTACTATGACTCATGAAGACGAAGAATGGCAACATGACATATCAAAATTACAAGAGCAAGTGCAACAAATTTTTCTCTCGCAAAGAACAACAAAAAATGAAATGGAAGTTTTGAAGAAAGGCGTGGAAACTAAGATGGATGGTTTGAAGAAAGGGTTTGGAAGCTAAGATGAATGGTTTGGAAGCTAATATGGATGGCATGGAAGCTAAGATGGATGACATGGAAGCTAAGATTGACGAAAAAATGAAAGACAACATGGAAAACATGAAGAAGGATCTAAAAGTAGACATCGAAGGTTTGCCAAAGTTGATACAAGAAATGTTTCCTAATGGTGAAAAGATAGTAGAAGAAACTCATGATGAGAACAAAATAAATGTTAATTGTGATTTCATAAAATCTACAGTTGGAGGGAAGAACCACCATATTCCAAAAATGGATATGAGGAAGTTTGGTGGAAAGGATCCTGTAACATGGATACTAAAAATGGAGCAATATTTTGATCTCCATAATGTGAAAAACACACAAAAGGTACGCATTGCAACTTTACATTTAGAAAAAAATACATTTGTATGGTATTGATGGCTTTTCTCTCGTAAAAAAATTGTCACTTGGTCAATTTTTACGAAGGAAATGATAGCACATTATGAGGATACAAAGAGAAACACCTTCTTTAGCCAATTGATAAATCTCAAACTAAAGGGTTTAGTGGGGCAGCACATTGAGGACTTCCAAAAATTGAATATAAGGGTAACTGATATTCCATAGGAACACATGATTGATCTCTTAATAGGCACTTTAAAGGATAACATCCAACATGAAGTTCGCATTTTGGAAGCTGATTCATTGGAGAAGGCATTCAGGTTGGCAAGAAAATTTGAATGTAAAATTATGGTGACAAGGAAGCCTACCACTCAATTCTATAAAGAAGGAAGTGTTGCTACGCTTAGATTTACACAACGTACAAGGTTGACACCACAAAAATTGGAAGAAAAAAGAGCAAAAGGGCATTGCTATAGTTGTGATAGAAAATACACTAAAGGTCATAAGTGTGCTGAGAAGAAATTATTTTACATAGATTGTGAAGAAGAAGAAGAAAATGAACAAGAAGAGGATATACACCAGGAACCAGCCCTAGAAGAGGAAGAAATGAATCCAACCATATCGTGTAATGCACTGGCAGGAATTAACACTCCTCAAACTCTCAAGAAAGAAGGAAATATCAAGAAGAAAAGGGTAATAGTGTTGATTGATTCAGGTAGCACCCATAATTTTATTCATTGTAAGGTAGCCAAGGAATTAAATTGTTTCCTATACCCAGCACCAGAATGTCAAGTAATGGTTGCAAATGGAGGAACTATAAATTGCTCAGGAAAATGTCATAATATCAAGCTAACCATGGGGGAATATGTATTTACTAGTCCAATTCTTTCCATTCCTATGGGAGGTGATGATGTTGTACTAGGAGTACAATGGTTACAATCTTTGGGGACGGTAGCTTTTAATTTTCAAGAAATTTTCTTGAAATTTTTTTCAGAAGGAAAGGAAGTAGAATTACGAGGTATTGTAGGGAAGCCAGGAAGGATAATAAGCTCTAATGTCATGAAAAATCTTCTAAATAAATAACAACGAGGCGTAATTGCATAATTACGCTCACTAGAAGTTCCAACATCAAAATCATCTATTTTTGCAGATCTCCAACAAGTCTTGGACAATCATTCCAAGGTGTTTGAAACTTGCAAAGGACTCCCACCTATTCGTGATCATGATCATGCTATTCATTTGATTCCAGGAAGTGTTCCTCCAAACATCAGGCCTTATAGATATCCTTACGTCCAAAAGAGCGAAATTGAACGTATGATTGCAGAAATGTTAGAGGCGGGTATAATTCAAACTAGTCAAAGTTCTTTCTCTGCTCCTGTAGTATTGGTACACAAGAAGGATGGATCATGGCGAATGTGTCCGGATTATAGGGAGCTCAATAAGCTCACCATTAAAGACAAATTTCCCATTCCTGTGATTGATGAATTATTGGATGAATTACATGGAGCAATTTATTTTACCAAGTTGGATCTTCGTTGAGGATATCATCAAATTAGAATGAAGACTGAAGATATTCCAAAAACAGCATTTCGAACTCATGAGGGTCATTATGAATTTTTGGTCATACCTTTTGGCCTTACCAATGCACCTTCTACATTTCAAGGGTTGATGAATTCCATTTTCAAACCCTTCCTTAGAAAATTTGTGCTAGTATTTTGATGATATACTAATCTACAACAAGTCTTGGAAGGATCATGTTGAACATGTTGACAGGGTGCTCAAACTATTGCAGGAGAAACAATTATATGCAAAAAAATCCAAATGTTTCTTTGGAGTACAATAGGTGGAATATCTGGGTCATATTGTATCTCACGAGGGTGTTAAAGTAGACCCTAACAAAATTAAAGCCATTAAGGAATGGAAAGTCCCCACAACCATAAAGTAGTTGCGAGGATTTCTCGGGTTAACGGGGTATTATCGCAAGTTTGTTAAGAATTATGGGAGAATAGCAGCACCTCTAACAACATTATTGAAGAAAGATGCATTTTCATGGACTCCTGAAGCAACTAAGGCCTTTGAACATCTTAAAGAGGCAATGTGCCTAGCACCGGTCTTAGCTACGCCAGACTTCACAAAAACCTTTATTGTGGTATGTGATGCCTCGGGAAATGGAATTGGTGCAGTTTTAATGCAGGAAGGAAGACCCATTGCTTTTGAAAGTCGTCCAATCAAAGGAAAGTATTTACAGAAACCTATTTATGAGAAGGAAATGTTAGCGATACTACATGCACTAAAGAAATGGCGAACTTACCTAATGGGAAGACACTTCAAGGTAAAAACTGATCATGATAGTCTTAAACACTTTTTGGAACAAAGACTATCTTGAGAAGAGCAGCAAAAATGGGTCACAAAGATGTTGGGTTATGACTTTGAAATAATCTACAAAAAAGGAAAGCTTAATGTTGTTGCAGATGCACTCTCAAGAAAGAATGAAGAGGTGGAAGCATTGCTTTGTGCCATTTCTATTATCCAGCCAGATTGGATAACCAAAGCAAGAGATGAATGGAAGAAGGACAAAGATGTATGGACACTCATTCAAAAGTTGCGGCAAGATCCTAGTACATCTGATACATTTAGTTGGAAAAATGATTCCTTATGGTACAAAGATCGCTTATATCTTTGTAAGAATTCCCAACTAAAACAAAACATTCTTCTGGAATTGCACACTTCTCCTTTAGGAGGACACTCAGGATTTTTAAAAACTTACCACAGGGTGAAGAAAGAATTTTTTTGGGATGGCCTTAAATCTGATATTCAAAAGTTTGTGACGAAATGTTTGGTTTGCCAGCAGAATAAAGTTGAGACAATTAAGACCCCGGGACTTCTACAACCTTTATCCATTCCAAGTCAACGTTGGGAGGAGATTTCAATGGATTTTATCACAGGTTTACCTAAGTCCGAAGGAAAGAGTGTCATCATGGTGGTGGTTGATAGACTTACCAAGTATGCACACTTTTGTGCATTATCTCATCCATTTAAAGCAAGTACAGTTGCTACTACATTTATGGATAGAATTCAAAAGCTACATGGAAGCCCAAGGGTTATTATGAGTGACAGAGATCCCATTTTTACTGGAAATTTTTGGACGGAGTTATTTTCTTGTTTGGGAACTCAATTAGCTCATAGCTCATCTTATCATCCTCAATCTGATGGTCAAACTGAGATAGTAAATAAATGTTTGGAAGGATATCTTCGTTGTTTTGTATCTGATAAACAAACACAATGGGTCAAGTGGTTACCTCTCGCTGAATGGTGGTATAACACTTCCTTCTATACTGCAGCAAAAATGACCCCATTTATGGCACTTTATGGATATCATCCACCATCCATCACATCATCTTTAAGAGAAAATTCAAAGGTTCAAGAAGTGGAAGATCACATCGAGCATCAGCAAGAAGTTCTCCAACTCTTAAAGGATAACCTGAATTTGGCACAAAATCGAATGAAACAACAAGCAGATAAACATCGCAACAATAGAAGTTTTGATGTAGGAGATTGGGTTATTTTACGGCTACAACCATACAATAAAATGTCCCTCAAGCAAGCTAAGAAGGATAATAAATTATCACCAAAGTACTATGGTCTTTACAAGGTGTTGCAAAATATTGGTACTATGGCATACAAATTGGAGCTTCCTGCTTCTTCGTGAGTACATCTAGTTTTCCATGTTTCATGCTTAAAGAAGGTTATAGGTGAAAATCTTCCAGTTCAAACAATATGTAAAAACTTGATGAGGAAGGAAAAATCATATTGGAACCTAAAGCGGTCATGGAAACAAGAACTCGACAACTATGGAATCGATCAATTTTAGAGTATCTCATCAAGTGGAAGAACTTACCCACTGAAGATTCTACATGGGAGGATGAGAATTTTATACAGAAACACCCAGAGCTACTCAAGCGTTGAGGACAACACTTTTTTGAAGGAGAGGGGCATGTTAGGTCCCTATATCACTAGCATACTCCCTTATTATTGTTATTGTAACCCCCTTATTTTTATTATTGTACCCTTGTAACCCCCATTTTGTTATTATTGTGCCCTTAAATTATCATTGTTAGGTCGGCTAGGATTACATTGTGGCCCACTAGGATTACATTAAGGCCCCATGGACTCCTATATATAGAAAGGAGGTTTTGTAAATTGTATCATCCAAGAATTGTTCATTTATGTAATGTATTGGATGTTGCCCCCTCGAAGTGGCTTATTTCTAAGGCATTGATATCTCTTTTCTTCTATTTTTGAAGTTGGTTATGCAACAGAGTGACAAGGACTGAACACCAAAGTGTTGCGTGAAGTTTGCCACCGTGACTAAGCCAGGCAACGGTAGTATGACATACCTCAGGAAGAATGGGACCAGCGGATTGCCTTGGTCACAGCGGCAATGCATATTATTCAAGAGCAGCTGACGCAGGGCACACAACTGGTCGAAAAAACTACCCAACTATCGACGGCCATCCAGTACCATTCCATGCTTTAGCATATCCAGACGGAACTGCAGCAGGGGGAAGCTACTCTGGCCCAAGTCAGAGCCCCCTCACCCTCCATTGTCTCCGCGTATTGCCTAGCCATCTTGGACAGGATTGAGAACAATAAGCGTTTCATTCAGAAACGGCTGGAACCATGGGCTGCCACCACACTTCAGCTCGCTGAAGACGCTCAGACTGCCATTTCGTACCTTCACCAGCTGATGGAATGGGTCACCGCGGCTCCAGATGGACCTGCCTCCCTAACACTGGTCAAAATTGCGCAACGAGCTACAAACCAGAGTAAGGAAGTGCTCCCACCGCTCCTTCACACTATGGCTATCCACAGATTGAAGCCGCACCACTGCACTGACTCGGGACGAGTCACAAGATTGTGTTGGGGGACCGTTGGAACGGGGTCTCCTAAAAAGCTACAAAACTAGTCCATTTTGAATATCTTTGATTATATTTAGTCTAACAAAGGGGCTTTGGGGTGGGTCAAAGCCCCAAACATATTGTAATGGGTCAAAGGGTAAACTAGGGGTCCGAAAACCATGGGTTGCAGACCATAGGAAAGTTGGGGCTAGATTGTTATAAATAGAGATGCATTTTGTATTGTAAAGGATAGGATATGATGGGCTATTGATGCGAATCATGATTTAAGATATCTATTTGGGTTTTTGGGAATGGACTCCTGCTGGCTGTGTGCGTGGATATCTAAGTCCAACTGTGTGCGGGCCCTATTGCTGTGTGCGCAGGTTGGGAAGGGAATTGGAATTGTAAGGAAGAATTGATGAATGAATGAATGCGAAATATTGTTAGAGAACTGAATCTATGAGTATGGTTATGTGAATTACTGATAATAGTTGTATTGTGCATTTTCTGTCCTTAAGTTGTTGCGAAAGATCTGTATACTATGTTCTTGGATCTAGATCTGTTATGTTTTGTTTATGTATTGTTGTGTTGATGTTATAACAAGCATATAACTATAGATCTAGTGCATGTGGATGCGAATAAAGACGTAATTAACTCTGAGTATAATAAGGTAATCAGAGATTACAGGACCTAGCACTGCTCTGCTTGCTTTACCCATCCTTTCTCAGGGTGCGGAAACCTGGTTCCAGCACCCACCCATACTACTTCGAGTGAGACTTTGACCTATGAAAGCAGGTCACTGCCGAAAGGGCTTGTGTTACAGGGGTTTTTTGGCAAACCTTGCTTACCGAACCTGGGTCAGGACCCCTCGAGCCAATAGGCAAGTTTATTTCCATCAATGACAAAGGGGAGATTGTTAATTTAGATTGTCACTGATGTTAATATCACTTTGACTGAGATGATGGTTGCACTATGACATATCACTACATTAGTATATGATGACATTGTTGATACATGATACTACATGGCATTAATAACAATGAAGAAACCAAATAATGTAGAAGCCACACTGCCCCAAACATTCCTCATGTTGTCCCAAACTTTTTATGCATAAAATTTAAGGATAGTCACAAAGAAAAATATGTTTCACGATATTAGAAGAAAAATTTCTTTTTGAGACCTTCACCATCCTTTATAGCATAATTTTCCCTTTCTAATGAGCCCTTACACGCCCCAAAAATCCAAATATTTTAGGAGAAAATGAATTTTTAAGGAAATATATGTCATATTTTTCCTAGCTGGCCTATGCTCAGATACTCATGTCGGCCCTCATGACAACTACTCCCTCAACAGATTTGTAATTTCATATAGAGAAACAAATATAGATATATAAAGTTGAATTATCCCATTTCATAGCAATAAATTCGGTGAAAAATACAGTGAAGGGGTGAAGAAAAACTCAGAGATATAGCACAACAACTATAGATCTTTAGACCTCACCACTAAATTTTGGAACTTTGAAAATAGTGAATCTGAAGTGCAAACAACATTTATCTTGAGCTCGGATAAGATAGATCTGTGGAGGGACAAAGCTATAATATATGTTACAAATTATAGCCTCATAACTTTGACTGTGTTTTGTTTAGTTCATACATATTGAACAGTGGCATAAAAGGAGAATTGTCACCATTGTTAAGGATTGTTATCACTGCAGTGAACTTGGGAGAAGGCTTAGAATTATTTGAGGGCTATTATACTCGGGCCAGTTTTCTTAAGATCATGGAAATCAATTGAAGCTTTGAACAGTGAATTATTTGAAGCTTTAGACAGTGAAGCTTTTGAGAGTATTGGGCATCATATCAGAAGCAGTTTGTTGAAAAAAAATATTTGTGAAGATTTGGGTTGATTTGAGGAACGGTTGAAGACATAATCATTGAGCTAAATTCTAAAAACCATTTGAAGCATAATTGGAGGCCTGATTAAATATTAAACTCAAGTAGACAGTGAAGAATTTTGGAATTGAAGTGCAATGGTGAACAAGTAGAGAGTGAAGAATTTTGAAGTGATCAGACAATGAAGAATTTTGAAAGTGATTAAACAATGAATAATTACGTCAAGGATGTTCAATTAAATACTATTCACATTCTCTATTAAAAGGATACAAAATTACTGGTGTCCTTGGAGTAGGAGCTCACAAGGTTGGTGCCTTGAGAAGATAGGGTCAAAACCCTAGAGGTCGAATTCTCATCAAAGTCCAAGTTGGTGCTTCGCAATAGGTTGGTGCCTGTTTCATTAAAATGGTTGGTGCCCTCACTCATCTGTTGTATACTATTATTAAAATGGGGATTGATATTCTTATTAATCCTTAATATGATCATTATACAACTCTTTGTCTTTAATTGTAAAGAATCTAACTAGAAATAATTAACAATTGGAAAGAAATATTGATTCATCCCCCTCTCAGTATTTCCAACACTCCAAGCACGACACAAAGATCTTTAAGTCTATCTACTTCAAGCACAACACCGGGCTCATCTTCAACAAGCATAAGAAGACCAAAACTCAAAAATTTAATTGAAATTTATGAGCAAGAAGAAGTTGATAATAGTGTTGGTCTGAATTATTTATTTGCATTATTTTTTCATGTAGATGACCCAATATACTTTTAATATGCATTCAAATAAGAAAAATGGGTTGAGGCAATGAATGAAGAAATATGAGAAATAGAAAGGAATGACACATGGGAGTTATTGGACCTTCTGCAATCTAAATATGTCATTAGAGTGAAATGGGTCTATAATACCAAGAGAAACATTGAAGGCAAGATAGAAAGGCATAAAGAAAGGCTAGTTGTCAAAGGCTACAAGAAGCAACATGGAAGAGACTATGATGAAACCTTTGCGCCAGTCACAAGGATGGAGACAGTGTGTACAGTGTTGTCGATAGAAGCACAACAAAAATGGAAAGTGTATCAAATGGACGTGAAGTCAGCATTCTTGAATGGAGTATTGAAGAGGATATGTATGTGGAACAACCTCCTCATTATGAGGTGGAATTCCAAGAACACAAGGTGTGTAAGTTGCGGAAAGCTCTTTATGGGTTCAAGTAAGCATCCTGTGCATGGTACAATAGGATATATGCCTACCTGATGGAAAATGGGTTATACAAATGTGATGGTGAACCTACTCTCTACATCAAAGAAAGTGACGATAAGATTCTTATTGTTGTTTTGTATGTAGATGATTTGATTTTTATAGGCAGTGATGATATTCTCATTTCTGATTTGAAAGCAGTCATGAAAATTGAGTTTGAAATGACTGACTTGGGGTTGTTAATATATTTTTTGGGAATAGAAGTGAAGAAAATAGAAAATGGAATTTTTATCTCTCAACCAAAATATGTTGCAGAAATTTTAGAGAGGTTTAATATGCAAAACATCAAGTCATCACCAACTCCAACTGTCATGGGCTTGAAGTTGAGCAACGAATATTTTAGCGGAAATTTCAATCCGACATTATACAAAAGAATGATGGGAAACCTAATTTATTTGACTGCAACTAGGCCTGATATAATGTATGTAGTGAGTCTGGTGTCAAGATTCATGGAGACTCCCCAGGAGACACATTGGCAAGCAGCCAAAAGAATGTTAAAGTATGTCAATGGGACAAAGGAGTATGGTGTTTTGTACTCTGCAACTGATGATTTTAGGCTTGTTGGTTACACTGACAGTGATTAGGTAGGAAGTGTTGATGACAAAAAGAGCACATCAGGATATGTATTTAATTTGGGTTCGGGAGCCATATCATGGGCTTCCAAGAAGCAAACAATAGTTTCATTGTCAACAACAGAAGCTGAGTATGTTGCCACAACAGCAGCAACATGTCAAGCACTTTGGATGAGAAGGATGTTGCAGGATTTATGTCATGAACAAGAAAAAGAAACCACTATTTTTTGTGATAAAAGTTCAACAATTGCACTATCAAATAATTCTTTTTTCCAGAAGAGGACAAAGCACATTGATGCTAAATATCATTTCATAAGAGAATTAGTTAACAATGGTGAAATTGTGTTGCAGCATTGTAGGTCAAAGGAACAATTTCCAGATATCTTGACAAAGCCATTAGCACGTCAAATTTTTTCTTATCTTAGAGATTGTTTGGGAATGGTTGATGGTGGCAGTTGTGATTAAGGGGGAGTGTTTGAAATTAATCCTAACCACCATGTTAAATAAACTGGCAGTAGACATACCATCAGTTATTTTTTTTTTGAAGATTGCGGATATAAGTTTGCAGAGAAGGACAAGCTCCATGCATAGTAAATATGTATGGGAAAAATTTTAAATCTGAAAGCTTATTTACTTCCTGCAAATTATTTCCACCCATCACTATGTATTAAATATTTCCTGCCATGTCACCTACCTCTTGATCACACTGTGCATATCACAAGGTTTATCTTTTCCTCATAACACAATTTCCAAATCCTACAAAATTCTCAATGCGATATGGTGGGGCCCCTTTAAATATATACTCCATACGTGATATCGTTTTCGCAGTAAGCCTTTCTTTTTTCGGCTTTACCTTTACCCTTACCTCTTCACATCACCAACTGATCAGCGCGTCGTACATCGCACTTTGCAGGTTTTAGAACTTACCTTTTTCCCCTATCCCAAACCTTGTGATGTTGCGATGCGATGGGATCGTATATCGCACCTGATACGATTCTTGTTGTCGTGAAAGGTTAAATGTTGCAAGGTGAAACTTGCGATAGGATCCAATCGCATATCGCATTGTGCAAAGCTCAGGAGGATAATTGCTAAAGGAAATTATAAAGACGACATAGTGCGAAGTGCGATATGGGCATGGATGTGATGTGGTTCAAATATGAAATCTAAAGCATTTAAAGTTTGGGAGTACAAGTTCTTTGTGATGTTTTATGAAGAAATATCTAACATGGCGGAAGGGCGATTTTTTACGATTACCTGTCCAGTCGAGCATTGAATTAGCATTAAATTCTCAATATTCGCTACTCTGTATTTAAAAATATGTTGCTCATATGATTTATAAGAAGAATGAAAAAAAAACTTCTCTCGTTCTACATTTCTGTGTGTGGCTCTGTGTATTTTTTTGAGTAACTCTGTTGTCTTTGTTTAAAGTCACTTCCGCAAATTCTGTGTAAACTATGTGTTGAGGGAAATCATTTCCCCTATTCTTTAAATTTTCTAAAAAATTGACAAATAACTTTACACAGAGAGCTAGAAATCATTCTCGTGAAACAACACAATGAAACCCCATCTGAAAACTTCACCAGAGCATTAGGTCTAATAGCCCAAAATGATGCCCTAGAGCCACCAATATGTAAGGAAATACTAGATAAAACTAGCGTAAACACACTGCCCTCAAAGATACATTCTAGAGAGCCTACACATAGAGATAACTTGAAAAATGAAAACCTGATAGAAAATCGACCACAAAATCCAAACAAAAAAGGAGCAAAGAGGGGCCAAGAAGAATTATATATCAAAGTACCTTCTCCATTACAAAAAAAAAATTACCAGTTACTCTTAATACAACAATTATCGAAAGAGAGTTGCTGCGCTTGGGATAATGCATCAGCTTCAAAGTAATTCTCTATATATTAATCTATAAATATTCTTGAAGGAGATGATTGAGAAAGATGCCATCAAAGACTTGATATTCTCCATGAGTTTCATGAGGAAGGGACCTTGAGAGCATTTCGTCCTTGAACCTATCATACAAGTACATTTCAACTTCATTTACAACATAAATAACCATACAGGATGACAATAACAAAACTGTACATAAAACATGTGCTTCACAATATTCTTTAAGAGAAAATTGATTATCTTCTCGACTCCATAAGGTAGCTTTGTTGGTACAAATATGACATGCCTGAAAAAAATATCCAAAATGACACTTATCCCATTATAGCCCTACATATATGATAACTAAGCGAAAAATTCCACTGAGACTCTCATCCATGGCCTCTGTGGAAACTAAAAAGGATGAAATAAACATCCATTTCATCTAAGGTATAATTTTTCCTGCTGAACAATGATGCACAACTATATATACCCCTCTACATCCTTCCTCATTTGTTCTGAGAAGTAACGTCTCTCCTTCGATGCCAAAGTTTGACACTTCCCTGGGTGGCTAGCCCAAGGTGAATCATGACACTCCTTCAAGAGCTTCCTCCTAAGCCTTGAAAATCTTGAAACATATAGAAAATCATCATAAAACAAGATCCCATATCATACAACAAACTTCCTTATCTTTGATTCCTTCTCTTGTTTCACAATGTTCTTTGCCTAAGTATCAGTCTCAAATACTACATGAAGTCTACTCTACAACTCATTAATTTGAACCTGACTTTCTCCTAGTTTAGCACGGTACTCTTCTTACCTAATTGTATCCATTTGAACCTTACTGCTGAGGGCATCTATGATAGCATTGAGTTTGTCTGGCCTATGCTCAGTTGTGAGGCCAAAATTTTCCATGAAATCTTGCTAGTGTGCATGCTTTATTGATAGCCTTCGCTGACATGCAAAGTAACTCAGTGGAATATTTTCCATCTTGAGAAAAAATGAATTGCCAATGAAGTAATTTCTACATAGCTGAAGGAAATGGATGATTGTAGTCATCTCCTTCTCATGAACTGGGTACCTTCATTCCTTGTTCTGCAACTTTCGACTCTCACAAGCCACTCGATGTCCATTAAATATTCACTCAAAATTAAGTAGCTTTAGTATCGACATAGTCATTATCGGATGCTTCAAATGCTTCATGAAATCTCTTTTTCCATTTCCATATCTTGTCTTCCTTTAACAAGTCAATCACCAATGTGACAACTCTAGAATACCCCTCCACAAACCTTCATCGATAGTTCACCACCCCTACAAAGACTTTCACCTCATGTACATTCGTTGTCTCCTTCCAGTATTCAGTATCATGGACCTTCACTAGGTCCATCCATATGCATTATCCGTCAATCTAACATCTAAGGAATGAAATATTAGTTTTGGCGAAGATGCACTTTGACTTCTTCAAGTACAATTTGTTTTTTCACAGTGCCTTGAATAGTAGCACCAAATACCTCTTATGCTACTTCAAATTTTTGTTGTACACCACTATGTCACCCGGATAGACCACCATGAACAAATCCAAGAATAGATGTATCATAACATTCATTAACATATAGAACATAGTAGGGATATTGTACAACCAAAATGGTATGACCAAAAAATCATTACTCATGTATCTTGTCATTATTGTTGTTTTCAACTCATCACCCTCCACGATCCACACCTAATAATGTCCTCGCCTTAAATCCAGCGTTGAGATGCACCCAATTCAACAAGGATAAAGTCACCTAGATCGAGACTTTTTAATAAACCACATTGTTTGGAGTAGTAACTTCTAATGGGTTTATAGGTTCCATTGGCCTTCGATTATTTCTTCTTATGGAAGAGTGAATCTAGGAAAAACTAATATTTTTTTAAAATATAATTATCCTAAATTAATATAGACTAATCTATGGTTAAATTACAAAACTACAAGTTAATAATCAATTTAACTAGAAAAATAAAATGGTGAAAATTAATCATCCTAAAATTCATACTACTACTTAAAGCGAAAGACATAATTTTTCACCTCAAAGAAGCCATGTGATGATGTAATTCTAATATGTATATCTCATTTAGAAATAAGAATTAAAAATTATAACATAATAACCTTGCTACAAAATGACTAAAAAAGTAGTAATGTTATGGCTTAAGGTTAGAAATTGATTTTGACAAGGCTACATAATAATTATAACAACCACCATGAAGATATCAATCTTTCAGTCCTTGTCTATGAAGAAATTGAATAAACTAGAGATCAAAATACTGTATTGAATAATGATTCTATTCATATGTGTATAATTCTATTCATATGGGTACAATCCTCCTAGAATCGAATTCAAAAGGACTAAGACCCAAGGAAAAATCATATTACAATTATACCTTAGGATGAAAATCAAAAGGACCAACTACAACTGATAACACACCTAATAAGAAGAATACGATGAGGGAAAAACCATTTCAACAATTGTATATTCATAAAAACAAACAATGTTTATTATTTCAAAGTTTTTTAAGAAACCAGCTTGCAAGAAAAATTCAAAAATTGGAACCAACAACCATGGAACAATAAATGAGAAGTACATAAAATACATTCAACTGCATAAAAAAAAAAAATCAATATGCTCACAACCAGAGTTACAATGATGATCCCAGAGCTGCCATGTGCTTGGTCTTCTCCTGTTCTCCTATAGCATACCCAACAGGGTGTGCACTGACTATATTACTAATATCTATCGTAGCTATAGATAAATCCTAATGAAAACATCAAGGATATATCCTATAAATATATATGTAATCCTACTACCACTTTCCCTTCTCACAAAAAAAATTCCCCATTTTATAAACAGAGAAGTACCCTTTCTCATTTGATTACAGAAAAGCTTTTTTTTCTTTCTGATCACACGCCTATAATGGCGATGACATTGAGTTGTTGAGTACCTATTTAATTATTATCTTCTTGATTCCTTTCCCAAAATTATATCAGTTTCTCTGCCCAAGTTCCTTAACCAACGATCCGCTATTTCACTCCCAAAAAATTCGAAGAACTAGTGGTGCCGAGTAGACTAGTAGTATGAGTTGTTTTCAATTCCATTGGCCTCTGTGCAAATTGTAAATTTTATAATAAAATATATATGTCAATAGTTTTCCAAATGCATATTTTTTATTTTCATCGCATATTAGTTTTCCAAATGCATATTTTTTATTGCCATCACATACTATTTTGTGCATGCCTCGCACATACAATGCAGGATTACACCTGTGTCAACAATTTAAAATTTATATTTGTATCAAGTAATTTTGATTCCTAGTATCCATATTTAAAATTGTATATTTTCAAGTTTATTTCTCGTCTGATATTTATTTTAAAAAAAAATTATTTCCACATTTTTCTTGACCACCTCTGAAAACCATTTACGATATTTACTTGTGGCTACTTCTTAGCCGAGGATGGTCCAATTTCCAAGTGCATGTGTTCCTTTCATTGACATGGCTATAAAGGTCGAACCACCTTATTAACTTCTTCCACCACTATGATATTTTCCTTTTTCATGATTACCCATTAGGATAATTTTGAGTCTAAAATGGGCCTCCTAAGAAATTTGTACAACCAAAATAAAATTTATAAGAACCAATAGGATTTAAGATGATGATGTAAACCACAGGGGATGATTCACCATTTTTTGAGTAAAAGGGTAAAAATATTAAAAAATAATAAAATAATAAAACTATTTTTCCAACTCGTATTTTCAACTTATATCTGAAAGTTTTTACTCAAATTTCGAGCAGAAGTACTCATTGGATGAAAAATTTAATTCTTCATCCAAGGAGTACTTGCATACTTTCGATGGACCCTACTATAGGAAAAATGAGAAAAACATGAAAAAACATGATTGCAATCACATTTTACATTTATTTCTCATTTTTGGTGTAACAGAGTTGATAAAAAATATGCAACATGGGTACTCCTTGGATGAGGAATTAAATTTTGCATCCAACGAGTACTCCCACTCAAAATTTGAGTAAATTTTTTGGGAGATACCTTGAAAATACAAGTTGAAAAAGTAGTTTTTCTTTTTTCCCTCTAAAATTTGATGGTGTAATCAAATTTTATTTTATTTTTTCCACTATTATTTTATAATTTCCTTATGAGGCCCATTTTAGACCTCAAAATTCCCCCAATTCTCATACTCTAGAATTATCTATAGCTCTTGCCAACCAAAAGCATATTTAAAATCAACAGTTCCTCATGTAAAGATCCAGTGAAACAACCTCATAGAATCAAAATTTCTATATATATTGCTCCATCAAATTACCCTCGTAGCATTAACAAACCAGAGTAATATTTCATTTTCCATTACAAATCATAATACAAATGGAATCCAAATCACCTTTTCATCTCTCTAATCATAATTCAAATTGACTTCAAATCAAGCTTCGATCTCTCCAATGTGGGTAGATTAATGTGCTAGTCGAACCTGTTTTGCTCCATTGAACTCGCTTGGGAGGATCGAACCATGGTGACTTACATTTATCCTCGTTCTCTCCATTTACCCTTCACACCTATAACTTGTCATTTGTGGTCAATGTTACCATATGTATTTAATAATAATATTGGTCTTGAATATACAATATAATCTCATTTCATAAGCAATGAATGAGATTGTATTCCTAAGTAATGAAAATATTATTGTAAGTAATGAATGAGGTTGTGTTTTTTAATAATTCTATTGGATGGTTTTTAGTTAAGAGGAACTCATACAAGTTATAAGGAATTAAAACAACATTATCAAATGAGATTTAAATCAGTGAGAAGAAAAAGACAAATTATGAAAGTTAAAATGATTAAAAAAAAAAAATATTCAAATAATTAAAATATATTAAGTATTATTAATATTTTGGATTTATAATTTTTATTTAGTTTGGAAGAGAGAATTTCATTTTTAGTGAACCCTAATTGAGTTTATTTTTATTTGTAACTAATTAATTCACTTTATCTGAGTTAAAATGAGTTTAACTAGTTCCAATTGTTGGAGGAACTAGTGGAAGGTCAAAGTGTGGAAGTGGAACTTGAACCACACTCAGTGATCAACCAGACAACTGAGAAATTTGGCATAAGTAACTCATGCAAGTGTGAACTCAAAGTTACCCAACTGTGATTGGAGTTCAAGGGAAATGTACTATCAGTTGTATAATCATCCAAATTGGATAGGTGGTGCATACAGTCAGAGGAATGCCTATGACATACTGCGTAATATTCGATGGGGATTTACCTAATTAATAGGGGCCTAATTGCAAAGGAAACATCGCATTGAAATAGGGACTTTGGAAAGCCAAAAAAAATAAAACATTTACATAGGATTGTTCAGGTAGTAGTGAGAGAGATAGAGATTGTGAAGAGGTTGCTCAGGCATGAGAAAATAATTGCAATATTCTATTTTTTCTCACTAATTCAATAAACATATAGCGAGATTTTTATTGTGGCTTTCCCTAGGAAATAATTGTGTAATTTTTTTATTCAATTCCTTCTCTTGTATGCTTCATGATTTCGTGATCATTTAAATTGGTTTCTATAATTGGTACAGTAGATTAAAGTATATTTTTTTACCAAATTACAATTAGTAATTTGAATCTACAAGGAATTTCTACTTGTATTATTGTTGTTCTGTAGGGTTGGAATTTTCATTCACACTCCTTACCTCACCACAATATCCCTCTCTTCAACCTCAAATACTCCCTCAAAGTATTGTTCATCAAAAGTACATTTTTGGATTATTGAAGGCCACCATGTGTTTTGGTTCTTGTGCAAACTTGGCCCCTGAACGGTACTAAATTTTGAAAGAGTCTCATACAACCTTTATATACCCTCCATTACCTTTCCTCACATTTACATTTCCTTTTCCAACTTGATAATGCTCATGGAGTCAATCTTGTAGCAAAAGAGGGAAATCATGTAGCATCCTATACCAATCGTGTAGCAATCTTATAGTATCTTGTAGCACTATGTAAAATCCCACTAAGCATGACTAAAATTGTGCTTGAAGCTTGGTTTTTTCCACCCTCAGGCTCTAAAACCAAATATGACTTAATACTTTCCTTTCTTCCACTGCAACACATTTCAACAACTAGGGTTACTAGACATATTTACGAATTAGATAACACAATGATGTTTTTCTTTAGTACCTCATGAAGAAGATAATTAACTTTGTCACTAGATACAATATCTTTTTAATGAAGTGATTAAATTTTGATTACATTCTCTTTTATTTATGGAAGATAGGCTATATATTTTTTTTTTATGCTTCTTATACTAGGGTTTCTATTTCAAGAATTGTTTTTTTTGTGCATAGACTAGGTTTCCTTTCAAAGAAACATTTAGACTCTATAAATAAATTAATGTTTACATTTATGCAAGTAGTATAGCCTTTACATTCCTACAAGTAGTGTAGTCTTTACATTTATACAAATATGTTATCATTTACAATTTATCAAGTTTCATTTCCATTTCTGCAAGTAAGATTAAGAATTTACTTTCATGCAATTTCTTTTCTTGAAAATCTAGATTTAGTTGATAGAGTGGTCTTTGTGCACCTTGTTCTAGTCCATTGCTTCGAAGTGACTTGAGTAGAGCTTATACTATTGTGCATATAACTTTGTCACTTATTAGGTTTGTACAAACCCTAGATTGATAATTAAAGCTGGTAGCCTTGGGAGATGTAACACTCTTGATAAGCTTCATCACTTTTTGGCATTGTTTGCAAGGAGGTGTCTAGGTAGGCGTTGTTTTTAGAGTTTCTTTCTTTTTGAATTTAATTTTTCTTTGCATCAATTTTTCTTGTCTTAAAAAAAAAAAAGGAGAAGAAAAAAAAAAATGTTTTTTTTTCATGCCTCATAGTATTAGGGATAATGTAGGGAAATTTCTACCATAAACCCCAACCGTTTCTAATTTTAGGTTGTCACTCTTCTTTGGTGATTATGAACCTCCTACTCTAACCACAAAAGAGTTAGAGAATCCTTTAGGTGAGCAACAACGAATATTTGAAGAACCCAAAACATGGTTGAAAACAGGAATATTTAGTTAATTCGTATCAAGAAACTAATGGCAAGGAAAAAATAAAAAACATAAGCCCCACTACTCTCCAACACTTCCATAACCTATATTTTGGGGACTTTGACATATTTACGTTTGAGTTTGTTTTTGTTTGTATAACCTATGATTACACTTCTAATGAGGAAAATATAAAATTATTCCCTTCTACCCTTTCAGATGTAGCCTTGCACTCATTCATGAGCTTAGAAGGAGGAAGCATCACCACTTGGGCTCAAACGAAGTAAGCCTATAAACATAAATACAGGGGCTATTTTAGATCAAGGGAAACCAAGGAGGAGATATCAAAGATTATCTTAGGGGTATATGAGTCCTTAGAGGATTATGAATAAATATTACAACTCAACTACAAAAGGGCTAATTGTACGCTTGAACTAGAATCCTTGAAGATTATACTTCTATGAGGGATTAGGGAGGATTTGAGGGAAATCCTTAATATTTTTTTTGGTTCGTAAATTTACTAGATGTCCTATGAATACATCAAGTCATTATTAAAGAATCGTTCTAGGGCTGCAAGGATGAAGGGTAGGTCCAGTCAAGGCTTCATCAACTCTTCTCCCTCTACTTCAACTATCAAACATGAAATAGGGAGAATGATAGAATAATTTAAGAGCGTGATGTTAGCACCTTGACCTTGAAAATTGATACTATGTAGATAAAAAAGAAGAAAGAACAGGAAGAAAGTGTGCAAGCTATATTTTTCCCCAGATGTAGTAAGAGGCACCATAGGAATGAGTACCCACTAAATGTCATATATTCTTTTTCTTTCTGTGAGGAAAACCATGCAACTGACAAATGCATCTCTCTTCCAAGCTTGAAGGGTGTATATCAAGGGGTAGCGAGTGGATTGGAGCAACTTTTCTTCATCAATCAAAGGAGTCCACAAGGCCCTTGACCATATCAGCAAGACATGTAAGGTTTACATTATCCTTCCTTCAATCCAAACCAAATGCACCGTTTCAACCTTTGTATCCTCTATCTCACTCATCTTGGTCCATGCCCTCTGCTTGGTCCTATTCTCTTCAATATCCTCCTCAATGTATTAATCCACCCATCCATCCATACCAGCCTCAACCTCCTAAATCGGGAAAAAATTCACAAGCATGGAGGATTCAAGCGACCCAAACTCCTGTCTTAATGTCTACTCCTCCATAGGAACTGGAACTACCCCAAAGTAATCCACTAAAGCAACCTCATATGCATGCCAAACCCAATATGAACCTAAAAAATAAGTGATCCTAGAAGGTCTATGGTGGGGAAACATCCAATCCTGCTTATTTTGTGGAGGTCTAGGTGATTAGCCTTATATTTGGGAAGGTACTTCTATATTATCACCCACCTTCTCCACTCGAAGATCTTGAAGAATATAAGGGAGATAGTGTCCTTCAATATAATATTCCACCCTATCCTGAAGGGTTGATCCAAACTAAACAACACACCCTAGAAGAAGTTGAACTTCTGGGAGAAATGAAGAACATGTGTGTTAAAATACCCCTTCTTCAAGCCATCAAAGATGTTCCTATTGTTATTTTTCATACCATATTGAATTTGCCTCAAATGGTCCTATTTTTCATCCCTGGTACAGAGGAGGACTGGTGAAATATTAGTTAACTAACAAAAGGAGAGCTAAAATTCGAAAGATGACATCAAAAGCATACCCAAAATTCGGAGCATGAAATCAGAAGGGTGAGTCGAAATCCAAAAGCTGGAATTCAGAAGCCTAAAATGAGAGCTGAAAATGAGGAGCTGAAATTAAAAGAGAAAGGTCTACCATCAGGATGCAAATTTTAGAGAAGGCTCAACACATCAAGGGTTGACATCTAAAGGACATGCAGAGAGTATATTGGAACCTTAGCAATATCAGAACTTCAGGAGGCTCAAGATTAGAATATAGTGATATACGAAACTCATAGTTTTGTAACTCCTTAACAATTGAAATTCCTCTGAAAAGTGTCGAGGTTACAGATAATATAAGATATAAGGGAAATAATTCGCAAAACCAAGGACCCCAAGGAACCTTTCCCTCTTATCTGGAGGACATGTGGCAAGAGGTGATTGGCCCTAAGAAGCTAGACAAACAGAGGATGTCAACATGACGTGGTAATATGAAGGAAATATGGAAGTTAGGTAGAAAATTTTTGGGTGCCTAATGGGGAAAATCTGGGTGACATATGTCACCACTACGTAGCCTCCACATGGTGATTCATGACATCAACATGATGTCACCACAAAAATCAGAATTTCATAGGTTGGAGTTTTTTTAACTACTGTCTAATTTTTCTATGGGAATTTTTTTATCTGATGAAGGGGCTTCGATGTTGAGTGGAATTTGATCATGAGAAATTAGAGAGCCAAGGGAATAGAGTAGAACTTAGCACCAAGTGGTATAAATAAACCACTGGGAAAGTGTTTCAGAGGTCAGTATTTCAGAGGTAGGGGATCTCAGAAATTTAATGTGAAATCCTTTCGAGAAATGTTACAATGAGAGGTACTTCTGATGTTGAATATCACATGGTCATGGAAGCCCAATAAATCAAAGGCAAGGAGAAAATACACTAAGATATAGGCCCCCAATAGGATTTAAATGCCGTTAGCACCTAAGAACTAAGCCTCCGGTCATGAAACCCGGTCTTATGGAGGAGAAATGGTAAAGGGGTTAAGAAAAATGGAGGAGGGGGCATCATAATTTTATGATTTAGTAAATTTTATTTTAATAAGAGTTATGATATATTGAGCTTCGATACTATAACACAGAGGTAATGAAGGATAGATGGGTTGGGAGCTAAGTTTCAGAGCACCTCCAATTCCACAACATCAGACCATGACTATCTCCAAAAGGAACAATCCAAATTGTTAGAGGAAGAAAGAAATAGGAGAAGTGGGAGATAACCATGGGAGGAATATCATGATATAGGTGTTGGGTGCTAAAAGGTGTCTTTAAAAACTCCTAATTGCCTCACACTAATTATCAACAAGGGTAAGTCCTTTTATTTCAAGAGTGTACACAGTATGTGAAAGCTTATTCATACAAGGAGTAATGCTAAATCCAATCGTTGAATACAGATGAAATCATAAATCTAAAGCTTAAAGAAAAGGATTCATCTATGCATTATAATCCAAAACTGTGATTCATTCTTTAATTCAAATGATTCAATCAACTGAGAGCACATAAATAATAACCGAGCTCTTTCAGTTGGATCTAAACAATCGAACAAAAGGAAAGTAAATGGAAATCACAGGTTATGCTTTAAATAATAAAAAATAATTCATTTAAAAAACAACTTCAATAAATTGGAGATGCGCACGCAGAGGAATAAATATAGAGATCTGAATTATCAAAGGCAATTCACTATAAAGTAGAAAAGCATACTATACTTGCAGTAAAGGGAAAGGTATAACACAAAGAACAACAGCGAGATTGACCAGACACCGGACCCTTAGCCGCTAATGAACACTACTTAGTTACTCCAGAACAATTGAATGAACAACAACGCAACTATCTATTAATCACCAGAACCATTATAATACAAATATGTCTTTCAGAACTATGTTATGTTCATTACAAGTGATGCGTAAATGAAAGATACATAATACAGTATGTAATACAGTCTGATTTACATTCTCTTCTCATCTATATCATTGTATCCACTCCCTGCGTCTTCATATTTTTCTCATTCTTTTATAGCTAAAAGAGAGGCGAATGTGATCCCTCAAGATCAGGGGATCTTGAGGGATTCATAAAAAATTAATATCTTGAGACAGTTTGTCATTCTCATGGATTCGGTTTCTGATTTTACCATCACTATCGTGCCTTCTTTCATTTTGATTAGATCCTACTATTCCTTTTTGGGAACAACTATGATTTTATCTGTTATTTTCATCATAAAAATAATGGAAATTAGTTTGAATGGTTAAACCATATCAGGACTATTTCATTCATGTTTTATCAAAATCCATTCATGATATTATTATATTATAGCATGAAAATGGATGAATAAGAGGAAAAAGGATGATAATTAAGAGTAAATACATACCCATTTCCAGGCTCAACATACTCCCCTGCTTACCTTTTTTCATGTCCTCATGAAAAATAAATAATTATGATGCAAAGAAGTTAAAGAATAGGCTGGAGAAGGTCTATCTGTAAGAGGCTTGAGACCATGATGTCATGCCAAGTGTGCAAAGGCTGCTGCTTCTTTTCCTTCTGATAACTCATAGTCAGGATGATATCCTTCAGAAGGATACAAAATAATAGGGCATCTATAGCGACATCCCACCCAACAAGGTCATCCTCTTAAGATAAAGTTGCCATATGGGATTAATCATCTTGCAGTAGCTTTGAAATTTCCATAATTAAATGGTTCTCTGTCTTTAACACTATTGCTTGAAACCATCCATCTCATTTTGGATGCAACTAGGGATCTCTCTTAAATGGAGAGGAAATATGCTATTCCTTCCAACACAAGTTCCTTATGTATGGGTCCTCAACTCTTGGTCACACCTTCTTGTGTCATCAATGCTTTATTCTTAGAAAATAATTGTAGGTGGTGAGTAGGTTCACTTCTTACCCAAAGATCCAGGCTGTGTTCCTGTCTTTGGAACAAATTATAAGCTTTCAACCACTTGAGTTTGTTGACTGCGAAAGAAATAAAAGCCTGGAATTGAACATCTCCAATAAAAGGGCTAGGATTCACATCCACTTTTTTATCTAATATGAGATTATGTAAATAAAATTCACAAAGAAGCCTTTAGACCTTTACACCATGAATCTTGCAGCAATTTATAAAATATTCCATCGTCTTTAGCTCAATTGGCTTGCCGGCTCTAACAGCTTTGACTTCTAACAATAAATATCGTTCTAATAAAAACAAGGTATAGTTCGTAGTAGGAGATTGACAAGCCAAAATATCTGAATACAATGAACAAATGGTGTTCAATTGATTCCTAACTCTATTCAGCTAAATTTTCATTCTATTAATTTTTTCTTCTTCCTATCTAGCCTTATCAAAAGCCTCATTCTCTGCTAGAGCTAATCCTCTCAATTTTTTTTGTACTTATTGGTATTTTTGCAGGGAGACTATTTGTTGTTGATGTTTTTCTAGAGCAAGCTGGGCTTGCCTTAATTCTTTCTAAAGCTTTAAGACAATAGGGGCCTGCTTTAACGATGAATCCTTGGATTTATTCTCTGTTTGGGTGCCAATACTGTGAAAGAGTACCTTTTCAGTTTGTATTTGTTTATTATGGGAGGACCAAGCCTCCATTTGAATGGCTACATTTAAAACATTCTCATGAAAATAAATCTGGGTGGCAATTGCTCTAGTGGAAACGATCTGTTTGAATCCCCACTGATTCACATTTTAGTGTTTGTGTTGTTACAGGAGTCACCTCAGGAGCGGTTCTCTATGTTTTCCATTTCTCTATTTTTCGTTGTAACATTTTAACTGTCTTTTGGAGGTTCCGGTACTATTTTTGCAACTTCTTAAGTTTTTCCCTGGCCCCTAGGTTCTTTCGAGGGGGGTTTGTACCCTTAACAGGTTTATCAACGGTTTTCTAAGGCTGCTTGTTCGCCCTCAAGGCTGTGTTCTTAAGGAACTGTATTACCTAACTGATTGTCAGATTCATGACAAATATTTATATCTACAGACATATGTGGGTCCTCCTGGCTTAACAAAATTGTATCACCACACTGATTATCAGATTCCTGTACAATCTCTGTATCTGTAGCCTCTTGTGATGGAGGAGTTTCTATGTGCTCGGAATTCTCCAGTGCTTGTGTTTTTAATGTGCTAGGGTCAAACGGTCTTCCAAGTTGCATGTATACATTCAGATTTGCTAGGACCTCAGCTATTCCTGCCTCAAAATCTAATCCAGTTTCAACTTCCAATTCATAATCTTGTTCTTGTCCTTGTTCTTGTTCTTCGGGCTCTGATTCTGGCTCAGCCTCTTCCTCGGGCTCTTCTTCTCATTCTGGTTCTGACCCAGCTCCTTCTTCTGGCTCTTCCTTTGAACCTGGTGTCTCTTTTTCAGACTCAGAATCCCCTACCCTAACTGGGTTGGATGTTTGCACAGGTTGGTCGCTTTGTTTTACAGCTATTATCTGAGCTAATTCAATTCTCATATACCTCCTGCGTTTGTGAGGTTCGACCTTTTGATGGGCAATCTTTTTTCTTTTTGAGACAGGTTTTTGCTTACTTGCTTTCGCAATTGCGGGCTGTTGAATTACAGGGTTCTGTATGCTTTCTAGGGTCATAATGAGACCATCCAAAGTCAATTCATATTGGACTAGGCTATGACTAATGATCATTCTAATCATTCCATGGTGACTTACCACCGTTTCAGGGTGCTCAGCCCATATTATTCTAGTAGCAGTATCGTGCAATAAAGAATTTAAAAAGGATGGAAAATTAACAGTAAGTTTTTTCTTTAGAATAGCTAGGAGTTTGAGTTGTCACGGCCTTACCACATCAAGGCGTCCATCACAAGTAATGTATTTCTGGATGATGCTTTCTAATTCCCTCCATGGTTCTGCGAGAGAAGATTTTTGAACGCTTTTCCCTTTTTGACTAGTTGTTCGCCTTAGTCTTTGAAGGTTTCCATCGCTTCGTGTATCGATACATGTTTTTGTGCCCATGTGGTGCCTTCTGTCGGTAGCCTAGTTACTTCAGCTATTACAGCGTCTGTAACTATAATATTTCTGCCTTTTACCATGGATTCCCTATTATGAAAATTCTATAGAAACTCAATAAAAATTTCTTCATTTGGGGGTTGAAACCTTGTAAGATAGGATATCCATCCTGCTCGAATCAGAATTTCTTTTGCTCTATTAGAGACTTCTAATACTAACGGTTCCCGACGCACTGTCTTACCACCCATAGCGTTCGAATTCTTCTTATTTTTGCAAAGGATGGATGTAATGGGAAGATTTAGCAATGCTAAAAAGCACAGAAATATTGAAAAGCGCAGTAATACTGGAAAGAAAATAAAATTTGAAAAACACAACAGTATTGAAAAGCACAACAGCACAACGATAATGATAGAACAACAAGTTTGTTGAAAAAAATAAGTATAGCTGATGTTGTTATATTTTTACATCCTGCATAATCATGGGATATCGTGTTAGTTAATGAAATAGTGATAGCATACGCATAACGAAAGTCCTCTCCCGCTCCGTAATGAGAGGTTTCCTTCAACCGATTAGATGAGAAACAGTTATTTCGGTGGCAGGATAAAGAGTACAGCAATAAATGGGTCAAAGTACGTAGATGAATGATGGGACAATATGGATAGAATGAAAGCATGGGTATAATGATAATGAATAATAAGAGACAAGAAGTTTTAGTTGATGATAATTTAAGTGATAGGAAATGGAACAAAAATATGTAAAAAAGGCTTTTGCTAATGATATTCTAATTGTGTATGATATGATTGAGAAAAAACATAAAAGCATGCATAAAGGTTGAGAGTAGGGAAGTATTTAGAGGAAATAATATCTCTCGAAAAAAAAATATAAATGGGAAGAGGGTATTATAAGAGTTATGTATTGTGGAAATGGAACTTCAATACCATAAGTAGAGCTTCTGCTGCCAGCAGGAATCCATAGCCTCGACAAAGTTGTTTCTTAACCCAAGTGAGCTAGGATCCTTAATTTATAAGTGAAAATTTTTATTGTTTTTCTTATGGAAGAGACCAGTGTGCTGGCATGATAACCAAATAACCACATTTCCATTCACTGGGAAGTAGCAAAAGTGAGCAGGCCAGCTCGTGATGAGACCTCCTTTTCCAAGGATATTTTAGCCATAGAATGGACCATAACCCTAGTGTGGTGGCCATAGTGGATATGTCACATTGCTACATCCTTATGAACATGGTAGACTGGCTCTTAATGAGACCCCGTATACTCTATCTGTATATTAGTTGTCATTACATATTTTTATGATAAATAGAGGGAGGATCAGTACTCCTTAAGAGTAGGGATGGTGTAAGAAGTTGAAACATATCAATAATAAGAAAAATTATACCCATAATCCCATTGATAATAGACAGAGAGAATTATAACCAGGAAAAACAGAACCATCATGCATTACAAGAAAAAATCACATTGGTGAGGGTCATGCTTGTGACGGACCTTTAAGGTCCGTCACCAATGTCACATATGGTGACGGTCATTAAAAAACCGTCACTGTAAGTGTATATAGTGATGGTCCTTTCTGGTCCATCACCAAAGACATTTTCAATGACACTTTTGGTAAGGGTCGTTAAAGGCCTATCACTAATTCTCTCTTTGGTGACACTTATAGTGAAAAAAATTTAATAACCCTCACCAATGCTCTTTTTGTTACTTTTGGTGACGGTCAAAAAATGGCCTTCATCATTGATCACTAAAAACTGTCACTGTAAGTGTATATAGTGATGGTCCTTTATGGTCCGTCACCAAAGACATTTCATTTTTGGTGAGGGTCATTAAAGGCCCATCACTAATTCTCTCTTTCGTGACACTTCTAGTGACGAACTTTTAATGACCCTCACCAATGTTATTTTTGTTACTTTTGGTGACGATCAAAAAATGTTCGTCATCATTGATCATTGCAATGAGTTTTTGATGATGCTATGTGCCTGTTAATATATTTTTTGTCAAAATATAACGATTTAATACCATTATTGTGGAGAATTTTTTATAATATGTCCAAGGCCATAGTGGTTAGGGTCAGTCAATTTTTTAAGAAGTAATAAGTGTATATCATTTCCCTCAATTAATGACTAGTCGAATAGAGATTTCCTATGAGTCAACACATGATTCATATCTATTAAGTTAATTATCTAGAAAATTCCATTTAGATAAAGTTCCACTATTGTGTGTAGGAAATATATTATTTAATACATAATCGAGCTCTGGAAATTCTATTAGTGAGAAAGACCTAACAATCCTCAACAATCTGGGCACACCTTAAATTAATGCTTTGGCACACACTAACATTTCTTAGCACCCCACATGTCTTGGAACATCTTTGTACCTAGAACATATTGTGATGACACTGACGCCCGAGCACATGGTGGCATGCGCTATCACAACATGGAACTCTCCTATCATGTGTTGGCATGCTGCATATAATCCCTAGCATGCCCTGGAACACCTTGGTTGAATGTATTGACATACATTAGCACTTGGCACACAATGCCACTTGGCATGTATTGGGACCTATTATTAGTGTGCCAGCATGCCCCTTTTCAAAAATATAAAGTCCTAACTTATTAACCCTCTTATTGGTTCTTCCTTTTGTTGCCTTGACACATATTGACATACCCTAGCACCCTGTGCCACATCCTTAGCACCTAGCATGTATTGGCATATCTTGGCACTATTAATTGGCACATGATATAATTAGCGCACCTTGGAACTCCCAAGCACACTTCGGGAATTCTTAACATGCCTTGATATTCCCTAGAATGCCTTACCAATGCTTAGCATACCTTGTCACTCCCTCCTTGGCATGACAACTAACACTGACCATTAACACTAGTCTTTGGCAGTACACGTTCCTCATATTCATTATTTCCATGAATTTTTACCTAGTGCTCCCTCAATGTTTTTTTCCTAGTACTCCTTAACACTCATCAACATGCATTATCACTCTCTAGCACACCTTAGCACTCTTCAAGATTCCCTTCCACTTCATCACATGCATAACACTAGTCCCTGACACATATTGGCACTTGGCACGTGTTGGCGCTTGAAAATTCTTAGCATTTATGGAATACGTTGAGATGCCTTAGTATGATTTAGCATGGTTTAATATTAAATTTATTTGTGAAGATCAATTGTTGGAAAGTAGGTGAGAAGCAACAAAGGAATACTTGGCACCTAGAATGCACTAAGACTTTGCACTTGGCACCTATTTTCGCCTACTGTTGGTGTTCCTAGCATGCCCCTCTTGGAAAAGGTAAATTGATGAATTATTAACCCTATTATGTGTTCATTTCGTTGTAGTTTAACTTTTTTCTCCCTTTTTTGTCTTGATAGTCACTGACACGCATTGACACACCCTTGCACATCTTGGCATGCCTTGTCACTTGGCACATCTTAGCATGTTTGACATGTATTCCCACTATCTGGCACATCAAGGGGGTGAAGAGAGATGTAGTCCTAAAGTAGGTCGAGTACGAGGGCCGAGTAAGGGTTGCTAAAGGGAGGTCATGATCATCCTCCAAGAGAAAGATCATCATGTGAGGGTTCAGAAGAATGTTGCATACCTTAATGGTGAGTTTGCGCTAGGAAGTAGGATGGCATATTGTTGGTTATCTTCTGGCAGATCAAGCTTAAGAGAGGTTTCTGATGAGAATCTGGGCATGTGATTTCAACGGTGTCTTTGTGTGAAAGCCATATCAAATTCTGAAATGTTGAAATTTGCAACAAGAAACAGTGAGATTGGAAGCCAAAAAGGACAAAAAAAATGCACCCACACTGGTGAGGAATTTTGATGTACCAGGAGTGAGGAATGTGTGGCATCTAATTTATTTTTCCCTTAAATAAATTGGACAATAAATTGTAATTTCATCTCATAACAACTTGTGTCAGTTAATTAAGTCATGATGACCAAGTTAGCTCAAGAAATTTGAGTTGAGGGTCTAATATGAGGCATCTAGAGGGATTCTAATATTTTTGGAGTCTAGTTGAATTTGATGCATTAGTGGGGTGCAAGTGTAATTAACTCAATTAAATGATTTAAAATCAGTTTAACTAGTTCTAACTGAGTGATGAGCTAGTGAGAGGTCCAGTGAATTAAATTAGATTTAATTCACAATAAGCGATCAATTAGATAACATATAATTCGTTATTAATAGTTGCATGCATGTAAGTTTCGAGGAATACCTAGTTGAGACAGAGGTTGAAGGGAACATAAATCTCAGTTGTATTCAAAGAAAATTTCCCATGTGCAATTATAAAGTCATTGGGATGCCATGATGGATTGTGCAATCAAGGAAGATTGATTTTCCTAATTAATAAGGACTTAATTCCCTAGGAATTGCATGACCAAGGCAGGCTGAAGTAAGGATGAGAATTCGCTAACTACTAGACCGAGTTTGCCTAGATCAATGGGAGACAATTGACAGAGTGTTGGAGAATCTCATGAGAGATTAAGCATTGTATTGCTTCATGATTCCTTCACTTAATACACAATAGAGATAGAGGGGTTTTGATTAGTTGCTTTCTCCAAACACATTATGTTGTTGTGCGATTGATAATTTATTTCTCTTACTTATATTTGATTGTGCGATCATGTTTTGTTTCCGTAAATTTTAGGAAGGATTCAGTATCTTGTTTTATTAGATTACAAGATCAGATTAAATCTCGTTGGTTATATTCTCTACATGGTATCAGAGTAGGAATTTTTTTGGCGGCGAGTTTGTAGAGAATATTTGAAGATTTTGGTGTAAATTTTTTGAAAAAAAATAGAATATTTGGATTCCTTGTGAAAATCTACGCTAATGGAAAAAAAAAACGGTCAAATCAGAGCTCGGATGAGGGAGATATCATCGATTTAAAATCAACTCTTTTTTAGAAACTCTTTGTAACTTCGGGACAATTACACTGTGCGTGATTCAAGAACCTATATGCACTTGATGTACTAGATGCATGCAAGTCTTTGAGGAGAAAGGTAGAAGTTAGAGACTTGGTGGTTTAGATGGAGCATAAATTACCTCTAAACATGCATCCTCATGAGAAGTAGTCTCAGAAGGTTGTGGAGTAGCTGCCACAATTGGAGAAGCAGAGAGGAGACCGAGTGGAAACTTCCACTCAAGCAAAGACCTCCATGAGGGGGAATTTCGAGCCATATGGGAAGAGGGAGTAGCCATACCTCGAGGTGTAAGGTGGGGTTATGTGAAGACATAATTCCAAGATAATAAATTTGGGAAAGGTACATTGATATGGCGTGTCTTATGGATCGAACCTGGCTACGAGGAGCCCAAAATACAATAGTAGTAGGAAGAATTCGTTAGATTGATGTAGTCAGATGACAACAAGACAAAAATCAGAGTGACAGATGTCAAATAATGGAGCAAAAGTAGAGTTAGAAACAGTTCAAAGGGCATGGATGCAGATGTCAGCAGCAGTGCAGAGAATCCAGTACTAGACAGGTGCAGTAGCTAGTAGCAGTCAAAAGACTCTGATGATAAATGCATTATCTTGATTCATTTGTTCAGAGGCTATTTAGTTTTAGGATTTGTAGGTGTAAACAACACTAGAGAAGTGTAGCATGCAGAACATTCCAAAGGTACTGGATGCGGATAGATTGAATTCCTTTCTTGTTGAGAGGGAGAATTGAAATTTGCAACAAGAAACAGTGAAATTTGCGAATATAAAGGGAAAAGAAATGCACTCACACTGGTGAGGAATTTTGATGTACCGAGAGTGAGGAATGTGAGGCGTCTAATTTATTTTTCCCTTAAATAAATTGGACAATAAATTGTAATTTCATCTCATGAAAACTTGTGTCAATCAACTAAGTCATGATGATTGAGTTAGCTCAAGAAATTCGATTTAAGGTGATCGAGGTGGATATTGGTGGCCACCCGCCTATTCCACTTGGGCCCTCATCATTGTCTCTTTCAGTTTTTCAGTTTCCTTAATTATAGCACAATTTACTATTTTTGTCAGTTTTTTGGGTCTTGAATTTTCGGAGCCGCTTTGAGGCCCCAAACGATGTTTTTTGGGCATGAAAGGTTAGGAAATTTCATATAAATCATATTAGTATATGTATTCCTTGGAAAGATATTTCTAGTGAGGTATCATGTGCATCAAACGAAGATCATAGGACCAAGTTACAACCCCGGGAAGTTGGCTGCCCAACTAACCCCAACGGGGCCCATAAAATCTTGGTGTTACATCTCCTCAGGTTATGGTTTTGGTTGTTTAGAATTTTATCTTATTTTAAATAATAAAAAGACCCTTGATCCTTATTGTAACATAGTTCAGAGGACATAACTATCAGTTGTATTTATAGAAAATTTCCCATGTGCAATTATAAAGTCATTGGGATGCCATGATGGATGGCGCAATCAAGGAAGGTTGATTTTCATAATTAATATGGAGATATTTCCATTGGAATTGCATGAACAAGGCAAGCTTAAGGAAGGATGAGAATTCGCTAAGTACTAGACCGATTTTTCCTAGATCAGCAGGAGACAATTGGCAGAGTGCTAGAGAATCTCAAGAGAGATTAAGCATTATATTGTTTCATGATTCCTTGACTTAATACAAAATAGAGATAGAGTGTTTTGAGCAGTTTCTTCCCCAGATACATCTTGTGTTGTGTGATTGATAACTTGTTTCTCTTAATTATATGTGATTGTGCGATTGTGTTTTGTTTACACAAATTGTAGGAAGGATTTGGTATCTTGTTTTAGTACATGATTACAAGATTAGATTGAATCTCGTTGGTTAGATTTTCTACGTGACATAGAAGAGAGGGTTGATACCATATTGCCTTATGGTGGTTAGTAGGCTGCAAGGTCTGTGATAAAGAACAACATAAATGGAGGAGGGCTTGCACTGTAATTTAGAGCCATAAGAGAAGTAGACGCAAGCATAATATTGACTGAGTTAACCCTAGTTTGAGGGTTGACATTGAGATTTGAATTTCATGTCAAGATTCAGTCAAAGAAATGCCCAGAATCTATGGATCCATATGAGCTAGGTCGAGTCCCTTATGGAGGCAAGAGTCATGTTTTTTCTATGTGTGGATAGGGTTTGTTCTACAACAATTAGAAGTACATAAGTATAATGCCCTAGTTAGGACAGTTTCCTAGGATGTTTAGTTCATAAGGTATGATCCTAAGACTATGGAAAATTTGTGTAGAAGAAGATGGGTTGTGACCCTTAGAGCGAGGTTTATTTTTGCAGTAAATATCGCAGATCTGAAAGATGGTTTGTAGATTCGGTATGTGTGGAGATAACAGATCCAAAGGAGGGTGGAACCTGAGTAGAAGATTGAGCATGAAGAAGAAATGTGCCATATGAAGAATGGATTGACATGTAGAGGAGTTGATTTTGGTGGAGTTTCCATAGAGTTTTAGACAAATATCTGAAGAAACCTATAAAAAATTAGTAAACGGACTGTTAGTGGCTGATTTTTGACCCTATTTCAGTCAACTATAGATTTTTAGAAGTATGATAAGAGGAGTAGTTCATATTTGTTCATATATTGGACAACAAATATCAAATTGTCGATACACAAGAATAGTGATCTTGAGAGGACTCAAACCATTGTTAGGTGGCAGACTTGAAGAACCCTAGATGAAGATAATATTGTGGGCCCTAGATCAGTAAAAACAATTGAGTGTGGTTGGGCAGATGGATGGTAGGCCAAGTACAGTTGGAGGGTTGTTAGGTTATTGTCAAAGAAGATCCCGGACTCTTGCTCTATTGAAGGACAACAAAATTGGTAGAAGAGTAGGTGTATAGGGCCTAAGGATGTGTAGACTTTGAAGGACTAAAGTAACAGTCAAGTGGGCCAACCAACTAGCCCTAGTTCACTATATTGTAGAGGATTGATTCAGTGAGAAGAAGGGCAGCCTACATAGCCCTGGACTTCTCATCTTGGACTTGTAGTATGGAAAAATTGGGCATACCAAAAATTTGTTCACAAATGGAATTGTGGACAACTTGTTACCACTCAAACTAGTATTGGATCTAAAAGGGGTTCCTAAGAGGACGACTGATAGGATAAGGGAAATGATGGAGGCTTAGCCCATTGTCGCCATAGCTAAGGATCCTTACTATTCACGTACTTTCACCAATGGGTGGATTCCCAGTAGTTTACGAAGTCACTTGTAGAGTATAGGTAAATGAATAGGTGGGAAGTGACCCTCGAAACCCTTTCCCTAAGATAAAATAAAGAGTGGGACTTCCTTTCCTTTTAAGCAAAGGAATTATCTTCTAGGGAGAGAGGAGGGGGATTGAAGGGTTGAGGGGGAAGAATAAGAATTATTAATGAAGTTCTCAATCCCTAAAATCCTTTGGGAACTTGGATTCCCAAATGGTCCTTAATGAAAGGCCTTTGACACCAAATGGGACCACATGGGGCCAAGTGGACCCAGCCCCAGTTCGAGGATGGAATTTAGCAACCAATGATGTTCCTATCCTATACAAGGTGATGGGAAAGGATCAGACAAGTGTTTTTACTTCGATAGGTAAAATTGATCCTAGTAGGTTCTATCCTTGGGAACACCTAGGAAAAACTTGATCCTAGAGCTAGGGCTTGAGGTATCTGGAGATTCCACCAATGGAATTGGCCCAAGGTCTGAGGAGAGTGAGGGCACTCAGTAACGCAGCTACCTCTAGGAGATGGAAGTTTTCCTCTAGCTAGATTCCTGGGAAATTTTTGCCCTAGGTGACCTAATGGGGCTAGACCTAGGGAATGTGAAAATTTCTTAATCTAAGAATCCTTATTGTAGTATCTTGATTTACTTCTCCTACTTGAATTAAGTTACAATTTAATTTCTGAAATATTCAATAAATTAGCGATGTAAATAGTAAATACAACTAGAAACCTATACATACAGATCAAATACTGAATAACATGCTCATAGACAAAGTGACACACAGATTTTTTGGAGAGCTATCCACAGAAAAAATCCAAAGTGGGAAAACCGGTGTAGCTAGATCTGGATGGTTTTCATTATTATGCAGAATCTAAGTACAACAATCCTGGGCACCAAAACTAGTTCACCCAGCAGAGAAATAAAAAAGATAGTAATACGCTACTTTGAATCCCTCTACATCAGCCTAACTGTCCTGCTTCAGGCTCTGCGCTGCTCAGTAAGGGCTTGCATCACACTTGAAGGGCTTACACTACCCTGACTATGCCTGTGTCAGCCCTGCGTGGCTCTGCGCTGCCCCTGCTGGGCTCTGGATGGACTGTGTGGCTCCTGCTGCCCCTATTGCTTTGGCTGGATGGAATGCTTAAGCAGAAAAAGCATAGGTAAGAAAGAAGGCACTGGCCAAAGGTAACGCATAATAGCCAGAAAAATTGAATAAATGAAATGAAAATAGATCAATGTCCACAAATAACTAAAATAGCTCAAAGGGACTAGAGAGTAAAAGCTTTGACAACAACAATAAGTGCTTATAAAATCATCTAAGAGAACAGAGGAGACTAGCTCATGAGGTTAAAATGTTGTATAATTTTTCACATAGGAAAACTGTAGAATTGTTAGAGTAAATCTCTGCAGGTACCATTAGTTGCTGATCATTGATAATCATTTCATTTCATCAAATACCCTGATGAATGGGTCTTATAATCTATTTGTGTAGACAAACCCCACAGAAGTTGTGTGATGGAAAAATATTCACACTATATTGAAGAAAACACCTACCAAATAAGGATGACATTTCAAATGGGGCAAGAAACAATAGAGAGATAGACATCGAAAAAGTTAAAATGCTAGGGAAATAGGAAAGAAACTAGGTAGCATGGTAGAAAGTACAACAAAGAAAATTATAAAAATGGAAAACCCTTCAAATTAGCACTTATCCAAACATCACCACAATTTTTTCTTTAACTCTAAATCTCCAAATCCATCAAATTATATCCTTTATTCAAACATGATCCTCTCTGTTAGCCATTCTGAAGATAAGGCTGAGAAATTACTACAGAACCATCACCTACATGTAGTCATCTTATTCTGTGACCATACAATCTACTTTCGTGAAGACACATAAAGGTAAAAAATCTCTGCCAAGATTTTCCATACAACCTAGGTTGAGCAACCACATATAGATCACCAGTTTTTTCTCTTCAGATTTTTAACTTAGAAGAGCTTTGTCTGACCACCTCTGGGTTGCTCCCAGAGTCACCCAGGCAAGCCCTCTCAACATCTTTCGGGTTTTTTTGTTGTTGTTGATCACTTCTTTGGATGAGAATTTTGGCACCCTATAAGAAGACTGTTGAAACAAAATCCACTCATAAGCTCTTCTTCGAGCATATTTTTCTTCATTTTGGGTTTCCAAATACCATATTTCTTGATAGGTATAGTAGGTTCCTCATTATTTTCTGGTTTAACCTCTCGTCCATGACAGACATCAAGCTTGACCAAATCCACTACCTTCCATCCCTAGATTGATAAATAAAAAGTACCCATATGATTATTGTAGATGTCTTTAGAGTATACAATTGTGAGGATCCACATACGCATGTTGAAAGCCTTCCATATTTTCAACATAAATTTGACATAACTCTTCATATTTCTATTGCCCAAAATTCTTTTCAGGTGTGCTCGGAGGTCCCAAAAAATTGACTCAAATTGATGTAGCTATATTCATGGAATAACACATGAAGATACCTCCCAAACTTGGAATGAGGTAAGCAACGATACCAATTTTGAGGAATTTATCTAACAAATTCAATAATGAGTTCATGACATTTTATAGAAAGTTGCGAACTCCAAGTAAAAGTATATACGCAATCCATTCAGATCCACATAAGTTTCAAGTTGATGACGAGTTATGGTTGGACTTGCATAAAGACCAATTGACAAATTCCTAGAAGAAGCTCATACCATTTTGATACGAGCCTTACACCATCACCAAGGCTATGGGTGAGAATTCTTTCGAGGATAGTCATAGGATGATTTATATTACTTCAAATGTATATGTTAGGATGATTTATGCTTGATGGGGTGCATGTCTAGAATGAGTTCCTTTAAGAGAATGAAAAATATGATCGCACGACTACTTACAAAAGTAATTTTGATATCTACCCGAATGACATGAGGTAACTACATAAGAGATTTTAAAAGTGATATTTTAAAGTTTTTTTTATATCAAGGTATGTGCATCATTATGTTTTTTTTCCAAAGCATTTACATATGACTAAATTTTTTAAGTAGTACATCACTCTAATATTATTTCTCTTACATGCTCCTAGGTTATAATTCAAAGCATCATAGGTACTAAAATTCATGAAACTCTTGTTTTTTTTGCTCTAAATAACTAAAACTCCCTGCAAGTGTGCTACTCTTAATATTCAAACTTGCACTATTGTTAATACTACTTCCCCTAATTCTTATTTTTCCTCCATAAGTAAGCTGAATACGAGGTGGACTTGAACCATTATTAACACGCTAGTGTAGTGTTACCTATTTGTATTTAAGAAGCATAAGGGACGGGGTTGGTATAAGGCCAACTTTGCTATTGTTTAGTGACATGCCCACTACTAAGTTCTCATGCTCTGTTGGCCTTAGGATATGGTTTCCCATTAGTTCATTTGATTCTTTCTCATTCGCATTCTCATCCTACATTTCATCCAACCTACTAATTTGTAATCACATATCTCTCGTAACCTCACTCCAGTGTGTTCATTAGATCTCATTGAGGTGCATTGAATACCACTCTTTATTGAGCTATATTTTATCATCAACCCTTTGTTTCACAACCATCTGCTTACCAACTCACCTTTCTCATTGAAATTCTCCAACTCTCTCATCCTCGCTTCACTACTCTCTTCCTAGTTAGTCTACTTTTGCAAATCCTCATTTCCTTCTTCATTTTCTCACATCAAGTTCAACCACCACTCATTAATTATCTCTACTTCCTCAAAACTGATTCAACTTACTTTTTGGATTTTATGTCCTTCATAGCCATTTAGTCTTTTGAACTCTCATCTTTTCCAACCCCATTATAACCCATTACTTTATTACTTAATGCAAATTTTTACACCACCATACCATAATGAAAAAGTTAGTATTAGGAAACAAATTTTCCTTGTCCTTGTAGATTTTGTGTTCAATAATCTCTCTCAAAACCCTTTTTCCTTAACTTTTGAGTAAAGCTAGTTCATGGGATTTTTTTTTTTTGAATATCAAAATTTTTCATTTCCCTCATCTATTTCCCTCGCATTGCAGGGTTTGTCCAACAAAGGAGGAAGGTCACATCCATGCTATCCAACTATGATTTGATACACTTGGTTGAACTCAAGAAATTGGAATCTCGATGCCTCCAATCATGGTGATTTCTATCCCGAGACTACCACGGAAAGCTCCATTACACCGAGGGGTTCAAGTGGGATTATCAGAAGAGGCATGGATGGCCACGATCACGATCACTTCCTGCAAGATGAACTACCTAGTTTTTCGTTACCTCCATGAACTAGGTAAGAGTTTGTATTAAACCCATTTCAGTGAAACCATTTTATTTTATATGAACATCGCATGTAAAATTGTTTTTGAATGAAATTTTTTGAAGCTTTCCATGTAAGTGCCAAATATTTTTAAATTTAGGGTAATGGTAGACTTAGTATGCTTCTTACTCTTCTCTATAAGATTCGAATCCTTGCCGCACTGGTGAAGGAGTTGTGTATATCATGTAACCAGAAATACTCTGTAGCTTAACATGGAAGTGGAGGACTTGAGCGAATTCGAAGTGTAATCATAGAAAATACATAAATATGTTTGAAACCCTAAGTGGAATTGAAGGTATTATATTGTGGTTATAATCCTAGAAGGAAAAATTCGCAGTTCCGCAACATTGATTGAAACCCCTGTGTGCTAAATATTTTGATTCGACCTTTTTTTTTCAGGACGAAAGAAAAGTTGTTATATATAATAGTTCATATTCATTGATCAAATATCATTTTCCAGCACATTAGACATACCATTCTAGCATATGCCAGATAGTAGGCAATATATGAACCCCATGAAGAGGCAAACTAAATCCATCATAAGAACAGTACAAAGGCCATAAAGACACATAAAGACTCCGCATACCAACCATAGAAAACCCAAACTGTACGTAACTGAATAGAACATCACTGAGCCCAGATACATACCGAGGGTCAGTGGGAACATCATCTGATTAAAAACATCATCAAGGAGAATATGGAGAAAGGAAAAAAACAAAAAAGGATCTAGTATGTACAATGAAGATATAGCCTATAAAAGAAGCATAAGAAAAAAGGATATCTCACTTGCTTGCAAATGTATTCTATATTTCTTGAGAAGATCAGGCTCACTTGATGTAGATTATGGCAGAGGAAAATATTGAGAGTCCAACAAAGTGGAAGCCCTGTAATGCACGATCTGAATGGCACCATATGTGGACTCCAGCCCTCTTTTGGAGAGAAGGTCAACAGACGTATTTTTATCCATATGTATGTGCTAAATAGTGTAGTCTTGAAACTTTCCTAATAGATACTTGATCCACTGTACCCAACCAACGCTATTGCTGCATTGCATTCCACATCTGCCGTTGATCCCATCAATGGTGTACTTCGAGTCTCCATATATGTGAATTGAAGGGAGATTTAGATGATAAGCAATAAGTATCCCACTCCATAACTCATAATTTCTGCCTTATTGTTTGAGAAAACACCTCCATTACCAAACATGTCTTATCGGTCCTTGTTTTCAAGCTTTATCCAGGTCCCATAGCCACATAGGCCATCCTTATTTGCACCATCAAAATATAAAGTCAGGAGCTCAATATTGTCAGGCCGGATTCTCTCAGAAAGATCCTTAATAGTAGGTGGGATACAAGGACGATCATTAATCCATAAAGAAATATTCCCTGTAATCTTGGAGTGTTGTTGGGGAACCCCTTTGAAAATCCAACGATTCCGAGCATTCCAGATTTCCCAAAACACATAAAAGGGTAAATATTTGTAAGAGAAACTTACAACAACCCAATATTTCATAACTTGAATACAGTCAGAAGGACACCAAGAAGGGTCACCTATAAGCCCACTAAAATGTTTCCAAATAGAAAGAGAGAAGGTACATGTGAAGAAAAGATGAGAAGCAGTCTCTTCATGCTGGAGACAAAATGGACATCTTCTAGGACCATAAAATCCCCGTTTTCATAATACCTCCCAAGTTAGTACTCTGCTTTTCCACAATAACCATGCAAATAATATTATCTTTGTAGGGATTTTAAGATTCCATGCAATATAAAAAGGAGACAACGTAGGGTCGGGAGTCATTTTAGCAATTTGATTTTCATACTCGTCCTTAACGAGTAATCCCGCACCCTTGAATTTTCCATTCCAAACTAGAATGTCACCTTCCCCTTTGAAAGATAATCCCATCGCCTTTAGAAGAGCTTTATGGCATTCCCAGCTGTGTGCTTCACTGCAGCGTAACCCCATCATATCTGTAGATTTCCATATGGGAGCCCTGAGGTTCCAGCAGTATATAAGATCAAAGAGAGAGAGAATGCCACTGTGATGAAGTCTATGAAGTAGGTGTGAATCAAAGAGAATTGCATTTTCAGACGTGAGCATTCGGTCGAATCCAATTAGAATATTTTTTCCATTGCTAAACTCCCAAACTAGACTTTGTCCCAAGATGTGCATCACTCTTTGGAAACTGCGCCAGATGGCTGAAGCCTTTTGTACAAACCTTACACATCCCAAGTGTATAGATTGAATACAGTCCAGGTGGAGCAACCACATATACATCACCAGTTTTTTCTCTTTAGATTTGTATCTTAGAAGAGCTTTGTCTGACCACCTTCGGGTTGATTCCAGATTCACCCAGGCAAGCGCTCTCAACATCATCCTCTTTTTGTAGTACCTAATTATTAATTTAATTAGCCATAACAGTTTCTTGATCATGCAGGTATTTAAAATATATTTCCAATAAGCATAAAGCTTTCATGTTAAACAATCAAGTCAAAAGACTTTAGACTATGATGCAAAAAATACAAAGAAGCCTCACCAACACTCAAAGGACAAACAAAGTCAAACCTCAACAAAGTATAAATAGATATCTGATAAACTTCATTCCACCATAAAAATGTGCTTAAATAAAGAAAATTCTAATTACTGTGCTTTCAAGAAAAAGCTTTCAAGGGCAGTGATGTTATAAACATAACCCTACACCTCGTGAACAATCAATGTGTATAAATAGACCATCATAACGCTAATTTTAAACATCATTATTATCATTTTATAAATCATTTTTATTAAATCAAGAAGAAGAAAGCAACAATTGCATTTAGTGCCACTGAAGCAAAGTATATGGCAGTTTCATATACTTATTATGAAGCTATGTAGATTTTCAACTTCATTGTAGAGTCAACCAATCAGTTTTTGAAGCCCAATATTGTCTCTTGTGAGAATCAAAGTTACATCAATCTTTATGAAAATCCAATGTGTCATGACCATTTCAAACACATTGATATTCAATACAATTTCCTAAGATTCCAAGTTCATTAGGGAGTTAGTAGTGTTGGACCACATTCTGAAAAAGTTGCATATGGTTAATAGTTTGACAAAGCTCCTAACAAAGGGGAAGTTTGACAAGTTGGGGGAGAATCTTGGGTTATTGGAATTTTTTTTTTCTCAAGAGTGTTAGATTACCTACTTGGTCCGAGTTGGTCTCACCTCAGCCTTGAGAAGTTGAGCAACACCAGGATTGCATAGCTAGATTGTGGTACACCAGTTAGAGAGATTCTTAAATACAGCTAGAATCTTATAACGACACCTTCGAGGATAGACGAATTAGTTGTTGGGTCGCACACACCAAGTATGGCACACTAGTTAAGGATATTAACACCATCATCTCTGGTGCATTCATGAGTGCACACTTATGGAATGAGGCACCTTCAGGAGAGGAGTTATATCTACTATGATAATTCACTACTCTAAAAGAAAAGCTTTCCATACAAGGCAAATTTATGAGGGAGTTTCTCATGCTCAAGGGAGATGCACCACTAACGCTATCATTAGCCTATTTTCTAACAACACCTTCTCTTAAATTATAAATGAAAAGGATGGGCACACTAGTTAGACATTTGTAGAAATAGATAATAAGAGTGAGTATTGATAGCTTGTAGGTTGTAGTAGGAGCTTTTGTGAGATGACAACTTACTGTGACATTCTTATATTTGAGTAATAAATACTTCTATGCAATTGTTTTTGGAGCCTGCTCTTTTTATCCTGAATTCTTAGATTGCAGATTTTTGCAGAGTGGGCCTAATATATTTTTTGTTTTAATCCATTGTACATGCTGTGTTTGCACTCTTGAATTTACATCCTTCAATTTATGCTCGAACAAAACTGAAATTTTGATAGGCAGATACTAAATTTCAGTCCTGCAGTTAGTATTTTTTAATTATTTGAGGGTATTCTCTTGTTTTCAATAGTATTTGCATATTTATGCATCACAACACATGTCTTCAACTTAATTCTACTATAATACAAAAATCATTCCTAGTATAGTCTAGTTTATATCTTCTTTTTACTTAATTGATCTTTTATTTTATTTTATAGGAGCAGTAATTAGCAATCTCAACTCACACTCCCTTTGTATTCACATTGTTGTATATGTGTGGTCATTGGAAATGGTTAGGTTCAGTACTTGTTTTTTTCATATCACATTAGAAATCCAGTGCCTCCTCATAAAATCCTCTCCTCGTATAATCAACCACCATTACAGACGTTTACACCAGATTTGGTTTATACATTTAGTAGGTAGGTAGGGTGCCCCTATCTCCCATCTCCATATAGAGTAATTTGGTCACATATTCTTTCTTCTATGATATTGGTTCCTCTCTCTTAAGTCCTATCTCTTGTCCTTCTTCTCTCTCCCTTTCTCTCCCACCTCTCTCTCTCTTCCCCTCTCTCTCTCTCTCTCTCTCTCTCGGTGTGTGTACCCTCCAATCCTCTCACTATATCCCTCCCCCTATCCTTCTTTCTGCCCCCCTTCCATCTTTGTGTCACTATCTCCCTCTCTTACTCTTCTCTACCTCTCTCACTCCTCTCCCTCTCTCTCTCTCTCTCCATTCGTTCTCTCCCCTATCCTTTAGTTTATCTCCATCTCTCCCTTGTGACTCCCCTTGTCTCGCCACCTCTATCAATCTCTCTCGTAGGTCCCAATATGTCTCGCCACCTCTATCAATCTATGTCTTTATTATTCCTTCTAATATATATATAGAGTTAATATATATCATGACATATTGGGACCTACGATTGGGTTAATTCTGCCTTTTTGGCAAGGTTAAAATGGTTAATCTTCTATAGACAAAATGTAGATCAAATATTTCATCAAAAAGAGGGAACCATACCCTATCTTCCAGGCTATGCCTATCAGTCGCTTGGCCTCTTCTTGCTCTCACATGAATGTACTCTTGCTTGACTGGTACAGAAGAAGGTTTTGCATTATCAACTATTTGTTTGGGACAACTTTTAGTTGTTTCAACACTTCTACATTCTTCAAGCTTATCCTTTAAACCATCTTAGTCTTTTGTACTCTCTTCAACTTTGTAGTGCTTTCCATTCCTCTCAGTCACATATGTTTCCTTGGTCTGTTAAGGGACAAGGTCAACAACATTAGGATGTTTTCTCAATAAACAAGGGTATTTCCAAGACACATTCAGGTGGAGCAAGAGTATAAGAGCCAAATTTCTCATGAATGTGGGACACTTGAACTTAATATTTTATGGAGTAGTCATGAGGTGCAGTCTGGTTATTAATACTTCATCATATGGCCATTATCCAGACTTAAATTGTGTGACAACACTGTGGCTGAGTTTGAAACTGGAGATTGAACATACATTTGGTTTGATTGCAATAGAAATTTTCATCAATAGATGTAAAGAAATGGCTAACAAATACTAGAAATTAATAAATAAAGAAGACATGGCAACGAGCAACAATACTTACAAAATTGTTACATTGAGACGCAAATAATAAGAAACTATCGTGCACAAACAGAGACCAATGAAACTATCATCTTAACCCCTAACCCCTTAAACACTAATTCCCGACCCCTAACCCATTTAACCCCCTAAAACTTTAAATCCCTAACCCATTTAACCCCTAAACCATAAACCTCTAAACCCTTAACCCCTAACCCCTAAACCCTTAGTAAACCCCTAACCCATTTAACCCCCTAAACCCCTAGTAAACCCCTAACCCATTTAACCCCCTAAACCCTAAACCTATAAACCCTTAACCCCTAACCCCTTAAACCCTAAACCTTTAAACCCTTAACCCTAACCCCTTAAACCCTAATTCCTGACCCCTAACCCATCTAACCCCCTAAAACTTGACCCCATTAGCCCCTAACGTTTAACCCCTAAAATCCTTAACTGCCAAATCCCCTAACCCCCTAAACCCCTAACCCATTTAACCCCCTAAACCCTAAACCTATAACCCCTTAACCCCTAACCCATTAAACCCTAATTCCCAAACCCTAACCCATTTAACCCCCTAAACCATAAACCTCTAAATGCATAATATTAACCCCTTAACCTCTAAATGCATAATATTACCTTAAACCCCAACCCATTTAACAACTAACTCATTATTCCCCTAACCCATAAATGCTCCTAAATCCCCTAACCTCTAAGCCCTCAATCCATAACCCTTTAACCCCTAAGCCCCCAATCCCTAACCCCTTAACCACTATCTCATTATTCCCCTAACCTCTAAACCCTAAACCTCTAACCCCTAAGCCCCTATTCCCCTAAGCCCTAAGCCCATAATCCTTAACCCCTTAACCACTAACTAATTATTACCCTAACCCTTATAATAATCCTTAAAACCCGTTGGGATTAGCCATTCCAAACAAGATCAGGTTTAGTTGGGTCCTACGATCAAGTTAATTCCCCCTTGTTAGCAAGGTGGAATACCATGAGCAAAACCATGGGTTGCAAAAACCTCTCCTAAATTTACTATTTTATCTCAATTTTATTTTAATAATTAATTAATTGATTTCTTTAAAAAATCTTCTGGATAAATCACATAAAAATTTTAAGGTACGTGCCTTTCGAGCCACTCATTGTGTGGTTCGCCATCAATGTTTTTAAAATAAATTTATTAGAATGAAATTGAATTGATTTTTGAAGCTTCCTTTTAAATCAATTGTTGACATTACAAAAAATCACGGAGTGTGCTCAACGTCCATAAGAAAAACAATGGGTATGATATTAAAATGATATTTCAAAGCATAATATTAAAAATGATGTTTGGAAAAATGGAGGGCGGGAGTATTCATTTTTATTTTAAATTTTAGACCTCTAGTTAAATTAACATTTCTCTCACCCAAAACATGTGTTTTTGTTATCTCCCACTGGCTTAGTGATTAGGGTTTTTGTTGTGGGTCTTGTTCTTGCAACTACCTTACTGCAATTTCTTCCGGGTGCTAGTTCAGTCTCAACAATCTGCAGTTTTCAAAGTTGCATTCTTCAAGGATTATACTAAGTTCAATAGTTAAGATGCAGGATTGGGGGACCTAATGCAATTTATTCCACGTGCAATTTCAGTCTCAAAAGTTTGTGGTTTTCGAAGCTGAATTCTTCATCAATTGTACTAAGTTCAATAGTCAAGATGTAGGATTGGGGGATCTATTGCACTTTCTTCTGGGTGCAATTTCAGTCTCAACAATCTGTGGTTTTTGAAACTAAATTCTTCAGGTATTCTACTAAGTCCAATAGTCAAGATGTAGGATTGGGGATCTATTCATGATTTTCTTGGATTTCGTCAGAATGGTTTAGAATGCAGCCAAACCCTTGAGAATATTGATGCTAGTAGAATTCCCCACCAATATGATCCAAATCAAAGTGAATGGCACACATCGACAAATAAAATTTCTTCATCAGATGATGCATTGTGCGCTAGTTTTTGGTAAGAGCCCTTGATCATCAACAAAAATAAAAATATTGGGCTTAACACGATCAATCAAACGCTAATGGTTTCAGCTACAAATGTGGAATCGCACCTTTAAATATCCTCTTACTGAAATCTCATCTTGGCACAATTTCCCATTTGATTCGGACAGAGGACCAACAATATGTGAATCTTCCTAACTGCATATTTGTGTTCAGATAATTTAGGTATCCAAAATTTCTATTTGAAAATTTGAAAACCCGAGAAGCACTGCAAATTCCGACTGGAGATGCATGTACTTTTTAATGGTTTTCTCAAATATTCTCTAATTTTTGTTGCCTTATTTCAATTTGAATAAAGATATTTTCTTGTAGCTCCGCATTAGAGTTCAATAATTTTTGAATTTATGTTAGTGTTGAACCATTTTTGCTGAAGTATTGGCAAAGTACTATTTTATTGCATCTGAATTACTGGTTTTTTATTCTGTTATGTGGTTTGAGCTTCTTTAATATTTCTACTCTGAACACGTCGTTAAGTCAAACTGCATTGCGTTACGCCAAGCTACAAGTCCAGGTGGGATAGACAAACCATCAGCTATAGAACTTGCCTTTCCAGCCATGACAACATATTATCAAACCTCAACTCTAATGCCTGTTAACTATGCAACTTTAAGTGACAATGAGAACCAATTTTACAATTACCTGAATCTGAAGTCACAATTCATTGCTCGATGCATTGCTTAGTACACAACTTTGGTTGCCTTACATCTCATGGTGTTGTTTCAAATGCTCTGCAACCTACATTAACACCAATTTCAGATTCCAAGTTGATATGACAAGCTTTCCAATCATCCTGATTATGACTATTCTAAAACTATGTTAAAATTCCAAGTTCAAAAGATCATATTAGTAAGACTATTCTTTATTTCTATGCTAGTTCTGGTTACCTCAAAACACTCTCTAGATTCTGGCTTCATATGAGCACTTTGCTGGTTGGGATCATCCTCTATTTCTGTGGTAGTCCCTACTACTTTACCCCTTTCTTCAAATTCCCCATTCATAAGACTATTCTGCTTACTATGATCACTCTCCATAATACATTTCCATGCTAATGACAACAACTTCACGACTCTTTTGAAATTCTAGGTTTGATTGTTCAGTTTTCTTTGCACACCTATCCACTATCTTCATGCTAAACTGAACATTTTTCATTTCTTGCTGATAACCATCAGTCACAAATTTTTCCATAGGAAATGTTAGGGCATTAAGTTTCTGAGGATAGGTGGCTTCTGGTGCAAGCTGCACTGATTTATAAATATTTTCAGGTTCCTCTACCAATGGATAAGTCTTGTCAATATCTCCATTCTCTGCTGCCATGCCCATTTTGGCTATCTTCATAATGTGTCTGCAATCATCAATTCACTTTCCCACACATTCAATATTAGTTCATTAGATTGTTGCTTAAGATGAGGCTTCTAATCTTTGTCGATCTGTGAAGTGCCCAATAAAAGAAGAATGAGAAGTGCTTTCCCTCATTTTACATTTAGACTTGATTATGAAACTAAAGACATTGTAAAACTAAAATTCATTTCCCAACAGAGTTCTATGATACACTTTAGCTATTTATTGATAAAATTATGAAGACTTGTTATAGCTCAACTTTTGGAAAGGGAAAGGTCCTATTGAAGTAGATATATTTTTAGTCTCTGAGTTTTTCACTGCATCACATTCACTCAAATTAGCAATGACAGATTACGAAACTAAAGACATTGTAGAGCTGAAATTCATGTTCTAACAGAGCTCTACTATGCTCGAGTGTTAGATATTTAGTGATCAAATAATTAAGACTTGTAATAGCTCACCTTGTCTAAAGGTAAAGGTTCTATTGAAGTAGAAAATTTTTTAGTCTATGATTTTTTTAGTGCATCACTTTCACTCAAATTAGCAATGACAGATTTTTCAAACTTCTTAGAATCTATCAATAATGAAACATTTAGATCCTGGACATTTTCAAGAGCAAAAATATCAGTGCCAAGTGATTTCCTAATTTTTGATCAACTATTATGATAGTGAGTGGCTTGTTCACATGCCTTTTCAACTTGTAAGTTGGCGAGAAGAAAAAACTGCAGTGTTTGTGTTGCCACTTCCTCATAACCTAGGTAATTAGAAGTACATGTTATTACACAGAATACACTTCCAACAATTTTTTTTTTTTCAAGTGATGTTTTTCATTTGTGTGGAGAAGAATGTCCATATTCTTTTAATTCACGTGCTTGTATTGCAGATAACACTTTTCTTTGTGCACAATTAGATTTACTTGGCTCAGTAATGTCTTTATTGTATAATACAGTACTCACTGAAGTTGTCCTGAGGGAAGCAATGTAGCCTTGAAATATCCTCTGGTTCTTGAACTTCAGAGGCCATAAATCGATTTGTTACATTGCCCATGTAAATTATCTCAGCTTTATCCATATAAGAAGCTAGTTTATGGTTACATGTATGTGCCATATTTTCACTAGTCCATGGTAACATAGAAGACTCCTCTTCTATCTGACTCAAGGTTGTTGATGAAAACTTTGTAACACTTACCTGGGTATACTTAGGAGTTTTTTTTTTCAAAACACACTCATTATCGTTCACCATTTCCACATCTCTGACTACAAACTCCTCTTCCATGACATTTTTATAAACAGATCTTGAATCTTTCAACAACTAATTATTTTCATTGTGCATATTAATTAGAATTTTGGTCAGAGATTTTCATTTGGTAAGCGAATGAGCATTCTAAATTTTTTATAAAATCCATCGAGAATTGACTACTATCTGCTCATCGTCATTTCCTAACAATTGTGATCCATCCAGATGACTCTTTTAAACCCTTGATTGAATTCATGCTTATGAGGATTCTCATTAATGTGAACCAAAGGTTTTGGAGCCTCTTGCAATCCAACCAGTGCGATGTTTGCTTCAACAGTCTCCATGGCATGCTTCTGTGGAATAGCTTGACTACTTTCATCCAAAAATGATCTAAACATTCCTTGCATTTGATTCTTTAAAAAAGCATCCTGACAAGCACCTACAAAATTCTCCCCTGGTTTAGATTTCTCCGATAATCAAACAAGAATTTCTTCCAATTCCTCCACAGAAACTTCTCAATATTTCACTAAATTTTATTCTTTATAGGCATACAACGATAGAATTTTCAATTTCATTGTTGTGGCACCTTCATCTAGGGCATATGTAGCATGCATTCTTACATCATTCTCACTGGTTTCCTCCAGTGACAAATCCAAAACTATTCTCTTTTCCACCAACACACTGCTTTTCACAATGCCTTTGCAAGGTAATAAATATAAAACTCGTTTTTCCACCAAAGAAACATTTTCCTATAACGGCCTTGTGTTATGCTTCCCTGCATTATCTATGTGAATTGCTCCAACTAACGACTTTAAATTCCATTGGATTTTTGTACATACAAAAACAACATAAATTGAACAAGCTACCTCAGTTACTGCATTCTTACAATAAACCTGTGTTGCATGCATCTCTAGATCACTTTCATCATTTACATCAATCACCAACTCCAACCTACCATGCACCATTTACAAATGCAATATCCTCATGTGTAGTTACTCTAGCACATTCACTTCTTTGATCTATAAAGGAATTTAAATCTCTTGTCATTTGTCGTATGAACATTCTTGAGGACCTCCTCTTTGAGATGCTTCACTACAGAGCCTGACATCCAATGGCTTTCTCTCTATCCCAAAGCGTCCATCACTTCATAAGAGGATCCATTTACAGTTTTAATCTCTCATGCCTCCTCAATTGATCTATCCCTCTTTCTTGAAAACTCACACCTTTCACCTTCTGCATTATCACTTGCGTCTAGATTATTAACAGAACCTACAAGGTGCAATTCCATCCACTTCTTGGTCTGGCACTCCTTCCAATTTGGCAGGTAAATGATCCTACCGAGAAGGATCCTTGGCATGCATTGTTGTATGATCTTCCTTTATTACATCAAATATCAAATCTGGTATTTCCTTGATGTCTTCCAGAAGAGCATCTTCCAGTGGAACAATCAAACATGTCTGATTTCTCTCATCTAACAAAGATTTTGGTATCCATTTCATTGTCACTCTTGCAATAGCCTCCTTGCCACTTGGCACCTTTTACTAAGACTCTACTTAATTCCTCCACGACATCAAAATCCCCATTAGACTCAATGACTTGTTCCTCGACATTTTCTTTCTTATTTTCATCTAATAAAGAACCCAACATCCATTGAATCTGTTTGTGTTTAAAATCAATTCTCACCGGATGAGAAGATACATCCAGGGTGGCATTGTCCACACTTTTTTCAATCCTTATAAATGGAGATGAATATTCTCCTTGTTCATTCCCTGCCTCCATCCAGTTCTTGTTGCCTATACATTTCTTTTTCCTTCCTCCTCATATGACGTACTATTTTGAATTTTCTATTCTTTGCATATCAAACATTATAACGCCTCTTGCACACTGTTCTCATCTCTTTCATTTGACCATAATTCCGATAATCATTGCATTTATGAAGAAAGGATATATTCATGTGAAACCCTGTCCAGCTGCTTCTCTTGGCTAATGCCATCACCTTCTTCCCATAGAGAATCCGATAATTGAATTTCGACTTGACCAAAGGCATTGCTTAATTCCTATTGAGATTGAACAAGAGAATCAAAATCTCTCCTTCCAAGGAGCATTACTTTGTGCTTTGAACTTGAAGTTTGCCTCTTTTCCCTTCTCTTCTATCTTGAGACTTCAAAAACTTGTTGCAGCCCATACTTTCTGTCTCCTCTACCCACTGAAATTTCAAAAGAACTTCATCCTCGCCCTTATATGCTCCTTTAGTTTGTAATCCAAAATCACCATTTCCACTATTCTTGTTTTCCGTATTTATTTCTGTTGAATCTATATTTTGTGCTAGGTTATGAGTATATTGTTTTAAATTATTCACTTCAGAACATAGACCAATCATAAGAATATTCTTATTTTGTGTAGGCCTGCAATCCATGACTGAGGAGGATTTGACAGCAAACAATAAATCACATTGCTCAGAGGCATTCAACAAAATTGGCAGATCTTTGGTGTTTTTTCTCAAATTCATCCCTGACTATTCAGACGTTGGCTGATTCTTCTTACCTGTATCTTCAAACCCATCTCCCAAAATATATAGCCTAGAAGGTAATGACTCTTTGAGCCCTTTGAAAATACACCACATAATAATCTTTGCCCAATTGTTTGAGCTGCTTATCAACTCACCAATTTCTAGTCCAAACAAGTTTCCTTCAATGATCAAATTAATTTCCTCTTTTCAAATAGAGTTTAGAAGCATTTGCACAGATTCTGGAGTTGTTGCTTCTGACCATACATTTAAAGGTCTCAAATTGCTTGATTTATATGTATTTGCACCATTTGAACTGAAAGCTATATTGTGCAAAGTTGTTTCAAGCTCAAAAGTATTATCCTGCCTATAGAAGCCTGAACCCCAATAATCCTCGCAGTGGCCACTTTCACCAAGTAGAATATGTGCTTCATCAACATCATCAAACCTCAAACCTCAATTTCACTTCCAAGTTTTTCTCTATAACAATTTTTGTGAGTCCTGCTTGCCAGACACCAGTTACAAACTTTCTTTCACTTGAAAATTCACAACAATTGAATTTAAATTAGCCTCACGTGGGTTGTATTTCATTTTTAGTATATTTCACTTGATTATTTCTTTATACAATCTCCCCACTTCTCTTATCCATGTTCTGGCATTCCTTTGCACCTCTTGGTGCAATTTCTAGTTATAAGAATATTTAAGATTCTGGATCTATCGATATGAGATGGATATTGAAATATAAATCTGAAGGATTCATGAGATTACTTCATGCTTGATCAAATTTTTTTAATGATAAATGTTATCTTGCAGGAAAATTTCAAAATTTGAAGTCATATTAATTCAGTACATTGATGCAAATTCATACGTTGATACAATGGTGCAAATGCATGGATTTAGTTGTTGAATGATATATGATGGTTTAATAGGAGGACAGGACACTCACACCCACCATTATAAGCTTAAGATCCAGGATTCTCATGAAAACTAGTCAAAGGAAGGAGCAACGGGCAAGTTAACCTTAAACATATGTAAAGCCATCCTTATTTTCACTAGACACAGAGACATTTCGTTACAAGGTGGAGTAGCTGTCATATTCATCAGTTTTGATTTTCTTGTAAGATGTCTCATTTCTGTAGTGGAATAGGTTTTGCTTGATGTTCTATGCATTCTTTCTGGTTTATGTCAATGCAGGTGATCGAATCACTAAGGGAGACTAGAGATGATCAGGGGCTTAGCATGTCAAATTTGGAGTAAATTCACAGAGGTAAAGTGCCAGCAACATTGACAAGGACATTAAGGTGCAAAAATAATGGAGCAAGAGACAATCAGTCAGATCACAATTGTGCTATGGACCCACTCTGCTTTCTAAGAAAGACAGGGAGGATTGGCATTAACTTTGTGTAGTTGATTGATTTCACATCAACCCATGATATATGCTGGCACTAATTTGGAGGGGATGATTTGGTAGATCAAACCCAATACAAGCTATTTAGAACAAATGTTTGAGGGCAAGCTATAAGAAAAAAATTGCTTGAGTAGAGATGAATTGGGTTGATCCATGATGGATTCTGAATTGGGTTCTTCAGGTTTTTTCTCATGGGCTATTCAACATAAAGAAGATGAACACTCATGTACCTCTCCTCCTCTATGGCATCCTGGATCAAGTTCTTATCCCATATCTACAGACACAGCATGTTCATATCCATACCCCATGTAGGGCAGAGGATATTGCCAAAGGAAGATAGGAGCTCATGAAAATGTTTGAAGGAATGCCTGAATCAGCTTATGAATTGTCCCTGAGTGATATGGTGGAGCATAAGGCTTCCATGCAGAAGAGATCAAATGAGGAAGTGAAAATAGAAAAACATAAAGTAGAGGAGAGGAGTTTAGGAAAGAAGGACAAGAGGAAGACAAGTGGAAGCTATATAAATGGGTCAAGTAAGAGTAAGGGAGAAAATACTAAACCGTTTCTTCTCAATATATTTATTCCCAGAAGCTTGAAAATCAAATTTCATTCTACCTCTAGGTAAATACCCACAATTTTTTCTCAGGTGAAAAGCCATGATTCAGAGAAAGGATCAGGGAATACATATCCTGTTGCAAACCTGTATAAGATAAAGACATCCTATTCTCCTATTGGTTCTTCAATTGGCTTCTCCAAGGTGTCTCCTAAACCATCTTCTACCCAGGATGGTCAGTCTTATCAGGTTCTCCCATCTTCTACCATACATACTGGTTATAATTTTGGCCTTTGGAAATTGAGCATGAGTTGATGCTCATTCTGTTGCGGGTACACTTTCTTCTCCAAGACTATTTTCCAGGTGCTTCTTCTATGTTTCTCTTCATGCAACTTCTGAATTTTCAATTTCTAACCATTGAATATATTTTATCTTAATTATGAACTGGAAAACCCTAGGGTTCAAGCTGAAATCCATGCTTAATAACCACCTATGGCTTAAGAAGTCCACACCAGTCACTTACAAATTCCGAACATCACAATCTATCTACTTAAAATTTCACTTATAACAGCCCCAGTGCCTTGAGATGCTATCTTTTACTCTTAAAATGTGGGAATAGAAGATTATAACTTAACGGGGATGTAGCACCTTCATTAAGAACTGATTATTTTATTAAACCTATCATTAAGGAGTGGAAAGATGGAACCTTAAAAAGTTTGCTTTAGATTTTTCTTCCCACATCAATCTTGTTGTCGAGTGTGAACTTCATCCATG